>VWZP01010436.1:180159-422462 GCA_013396995.1 Dicaeum eximium
GGGGGGGGTGTCTCATTAAATTTAGGTAGGGAAGCAATCATTTGAATACTGACCTCCAACACCTGCAAAACTGGATAGAAAAAAAAAGAACCTCTGTACTTGCAGCATTCTGATCTGTTTCTGTGGCTGGTAAGAATACAGCTTGAGTCTACATTACTGGAAAAGTAACATTGCCTAGAAAAGAGGAAAAAAAAAAAAGAAAAAAAAGCGCCATATTATCTTAAAAAGTTATGAAGAAGTTCTGAGCAATCTCACCTATATCATCCCATATCAGTTCTGATTGTGCTATGTCAAGTTTTCAAAAAAACCAGACTTAAAAGTAGCAGTTTGAATTTTGATTACAGCACTGTGATTGACCTGTCAGGGGTGATAGGTCTGCAATAAATCCTTTAGACCACAACAGGATTGCCATCATACACTGCAGTTACTTAATGTGAGGTGATACAGATCCCTCCCTGCCAGGATTCCAGGCTGGAGTTTGATACTGCACACCTCAACATCCAGGAGAGTTGGACTTGGATTCATTTTAAGTGGATGCAATGTAGGAAGCTTCCTGCTCTAGCTGATAATGATGGAAATGCAGGTTGGGTGCTGCTGTAGGCACAGAGGCCAGTGCCCTGGGAAAGCAGGACAGACTGTATTTCAGAATAGGGAACAGAGAGGAAGGAGGGAAAGCTCTTGATGTGCCCACATGCAGCCCAGGATGTGATGGTCAGAAAGGAGAAGAACTACCAGCAGATTAAAACCTAGAGCCACGAAAGTGAATTTGCAGCTCAGGCAGTCTGTACAAGGAGATAATGATGCTAATTCCTGTGAGTAGTGAGCTGGATTCTGATCAACCCTGAGTAAGCAGGTGTACTCCAGAGATAGCGAGGAGCAAAAAAACAGGTTAATTACTATTTTTAGCAATGTAATAAGGACAGACTGGACAAGTTAGCACTATATCCCTGATAAATATTAGACTGTGGGTTCTCAGGGAGCACAAGCATCTGATATGGTGACTACTAATAGAAAACTCTGCAGGAGCTGAACAGAGGCAGGTTTCATCCACAGAAAAACATACTCAGCTCCTCACTCTGAGAATCAGCCTGCTCCTATACCCTGCCATTCATTCAGTGGCCTTCAGGTGCTCCAGAACAATACTTGCCCTGGTGAGAGGCTCTTGGCTGTAAAACACCAGGGAAAACCTCTCTTCAAATCCAGTGCTACCTCTGGTTCTCACTCCCAGAGCCAAGATAGTAGATACCTCTCAACAGCACAAGAAACCCTATGCCTCCTCAGCTCAATCATGGGTCAGGAGCAGGGATATAGAAAAAAAAAAGAGAGCAGAGAGAGAGCCTGCTCCTTCTACTTTCCTCAAGTAGAGGAGGGGAAGGGAAGAAATAAGGCAGAACTGATGCAAATATACCGAATTCCTGAAGACTGCTTCTAGCCACACCACAGATTGGCTGTAAGACATCAATGAGCAGGAAGACACAACAGCTTAGGGACACTTCAGGGGGTGACAGATATGCACTGAGGAGAACCTGGATGAGGGTACTCAGTATTAAAATATGTGGGGTAAGTGTCCTCAAGACAGCAAGACCCTGACCACCAACTGAATTAGGGTTGGGGCCAGGCACTGAAGTTGGTGAGCTGGTGGTAAAAATCCCCTCACCATGCTTTGTTCTTTTGCGTCTTCTGGTCACCTCTGTATAATTCAGAAGCTATTAAGAATTATTAATATCCTCACTCTGCACATAGCAATGCATCTGGAGGATGGTGATGTCTTTCTCTATTACCTATTTGTCTTCACAGATTTAAGATACCCTGCTGAACTAGGGTCTTTCCTAAGATCAAGTTAACATGGGAGAAAAGCATGCTCCCTGGTTTTCTTTTTGCCTGGATTTCTTTTAGTAAATAGGAAAGAAAGAAGGCTGCTTATCTTCACAAAGTACTTCTTTGTTTCTTAAAGAGAAATAAACACAGCTTTGTGACTCCAACACATCATCTGAGTGGGTTGAGCCTGAGGTGCCTTTTGCCATGTGCAATGCAGGGCAGTCTCTGTTCGTGTCTAGAGCCCACACAGTCACCTCCACAGCTCACAGATTAGTGGGGAGAGGATGCTCTGAGACAGTATTGTGGCACACAGCAAATCTTTTAAGGCAGGATAACTCTCTACAACAGAATTTAATAACAAGCTACTTAGTACAAGGGTTTTATTCCTCATGTAATTTTATAGTTTCCCAGAATGTGTCAAGCTGTAGTCCTGGCTAATGCATAGTCAGTTCAATAGCAAGCTCTGGAGGGCTGACTGCTAAGGTGATACTGGCTCCTGTTTATTTCTACTTGCTAAGCTGTAGGACAAGAACCTTTAAAATACCCCAAATCCTCACCTTATGGTTTCTGTGCTTACTTCTACTGCCATTGACAGAGGGATGTTAGGCAGGCCTTGGAAGAAGTTTGGAAAACGGATTGTTTCAAAAGACATCTAATTTGAAACCAGTAATTATAAAAGTCTGAATGTTCTTACCTCCTGATGGAATTCAAACTTGCAGAGATGCTCTCTGCAGCTTCACAGTGCCAGTTCAGCTTAATGCCCTCAGTGATGGATCAGCTGCTTGCACTGCAAAGCAGCCAAAGGTGTGACTGTGACTGCAGGCATGGGCAGCTTGTAAACTGAAAAGCTGGTATTTTTTTGCAAAGGAAAGGAGAATGTGTGTTTTCCATCCTGAAACTGCCTGACAGTGTTATTAGAGCAGGGTTTGGATATAAGGAGCAGTGCATCATTCTGGTGGGGATTCAGTTTGTTGTTGTAATTCCCACAGTGTGTTATCCTGCCTCTGACATGCAGTTCCCTCTCTGTCAATAAAAATAAATATCTGCCTGAAGTTTGTTGCCAATAGAGATTTTTAAAAATTTGAAATTCTTATGAGTTTGCCATAGCTGTGCTCATTCTGTTTTGCTCTTTACTAAATTTTCTAAAAGACCTTGTTGACTCTCCATGAGTGTTTTTCTGAGTGGCTTTTCCAGTTCAAGGTACCTATCAGGGGACTCTCAGAGAGGTGCTCTGGCAGCGGAATAGCAAACTCTTATCATGTCACATGCATAAGGATTAGAATTACTTAAGTTGTTTCCTAATGGCAGATTTTCCATCAAGAAATATCATTTTGAAAACTAGACTTCCTATGGGAATATGACAATTTACACAAAATGCCAAGGTCTTTTTCAGTCTGAGAAAAAATCAAAATGAAGTATTTTGGCCTTACTGATGAAGCAGTGCTATAATTTACTTCATTTGCAACTACACTATGGTATATTTTACTGTAAAATTGACATGAAACACTTTAATTTTAATTCCTTTACACAGAAGCATTTGCTCCCCAGCTGTTTTCCTATATAAGATTTTATTTCAGGAAACTTCACTTTTATTCTTGTTCATTCCAACATATGGATTGGAAACAAAAAGAAATCATGGAGTTCCCTGCAAAGCAGAAATTCCTAATGTTGTTCAGATCCAGCACCTATTGTGTACCATAGGCATTTGAAAGACCAACTGGTGCATGACTGGAGTACCACACAAAGCAAACAAACAGAAAACCCCAAGGGCTGAAATCTGTTCCCAGTAAATATTTGAGTAATTTCAAAGTATTCATCAACTGCATTCTGCCCATGAAGTATTTGCAAACAGCCAGTAAGTGCCAAATTTCACAAGCAAACTGTTCACTGCAGAGAGTTTGCCTCTTCACTGTGACAGAGATGTGTGATACTAAGAAGCCAACTGTTCTTCTTTCACAAGCTTTTAACCATAGCCATAGTAAAAGCTGTATGTGTAAGGAGCAGGACAGTAGAGTTTTAGGGAAATTATATTTTGTAAATCTTGCTTAAATATTTCTTCATAAAAATTTATTGCCTTTTATTCAAAGACTTCCAAACCCAGTGAGCATCATTACTTCCATTTCAGTAGCAGAATAAAAAGACAAAAGGAGAAACTACAAAATTTATCTTAGATCCCATTGTAGATAAGATGAGGTGGGAATGGAATTAGCTCTTGAGATTCAGTTCCCAAAACAGTATATATGAGATTATAAATTGGCCTTTATTTGTAATGAGTGTTAGTGTGGTGTTCCTCAGTGTATAACTCAAATAAATTCAGCTTATCAGTTTCCATAGCGGATGTACAATAGAGCATATACTCTTTCTTTCCGAGATGTGGAAAATGAGGCATAGATTACAAATTGCTTTGCAGCATTTGGGGCTGGCAGTGGAAAAGTAACGGGTGCCTCACAGTGCTGCCTCAGCCTTTTCAGGCCTCCTGTCTCCTAATTTGTCTCTCTTATCATCATCTCTAAATTCACCTTTAGAGCAACTGCCAAAACGACTTTGATTTTGAGACGTGCACGCAGATAAAACATTCCACACTCAGAGGCTAAAAAAACAACCCCAAAAACCAACAAACCCTATCATGGAAGCAGCTCATGAGGGCAGCTGGTGATGATTCCTCCTTGATTATTGCTTAAGGACCAGTATTTGCAAGTGCCTCAACCCAAGAGATGTTTTCAGGGAAAAGTCATGGGAGGAAGTCTTCCCGAAGAGGTGTCATCTGTCATGACAAGTTGCCTGTTCTGATGACCCTGGTGCTGAGATCGCATTATGATGACTGATGAGGCAGTCTGTAGCAGTTAACTCAGCCATTTGTAATCATTTCTCTTACAGGCCTTTTGGTAATCACTTTGGGAAATTCTTATTTGAACAGTGCAGGTTCTGGGGGGAAGAAAAGCAAAGCTATTTCTTCTGTTACAGGGAAGGATTTAGACAGACATAAACTTGGGGAGAAATGAAAAACAAAAAATCACATAAAGTATCTGCCTGTCCTTCTAGATATTTCTGCACAGCTATTTTGTTTTATTTTTGTGTAGCTCACGGCCCCATCCACACACAGGCTCTGTTCCAAATGCTCAGAATTCCTCTTTCACAAGGTAGGGTGAAGTAATTTAACAGAGACAGGGCTGGACCAGCAGATGTGGGGACTTCTGGGAAGAAGGAAAGAGTAAAAATGGTTTTCTTTTCTAAACTCTACTACTGCTTTGCAGTGTGAGTTTGAGCAGGTAATTTAATCCAATGGTTTCTTAGTATCTTTACACATAAGAGGTTTGTAATTTGTAGGTCCATTTCTTTTACGTGTAGTTCATGTCTTCTAATTTTTTACAGCTCCTTATGGGCCAGCTTTTCAGCCCAGCCCACTTCACCAGATTTTACCCAAGAGAAAGGCTGTAGCAGCATGTAGGAATATGTAAGAGAGGCACCAGACAGCTCCTCCTCTGTATGACAGGCAGATGATGGTAACCTGCGTCTTCCCACTTACCTTAGGCTGTGTTGTTGGGTATCTGAACAGTTCTCTTTATACCAGAGGCCAAATACAAGCCTGAGTAGAACTTCACAGCAGCGTGATTTGTATCAGCAGAGAGAGTCTTGGCCATCCTGCCCATACACAGTGGGAGGTACCCTGAGCTGGAACTCCTTCTTTTATGTCACATAACTGATCTGTTCTGGTGCCATGCAGCAGGGGACAGCAGTGGATGGTGGCATCAGCTGCTTTACACCGCACACCTCTCCTTCAGGAATGCTGAGGATCGGTTAACAGTTAGGATCTCTGGAAAGTAGCTACACAGAGCAAAATTCTGCCAAGGAACCCAAAACATCCTACAGAACTCAGGGTATCTTCAGAGATACTGCTTCTTATTTTAATTCAGCACCTGAAAAACAATGACAAGCAATTTGCCTTTTACAACCTTTACTCATGGTCAATTTAGAGGTGTCTTTGTGAGTGAAGACGGGAGTTTCTGATGCCTCGCTCAGATGCTTTATGGCCTTCATTTTGGCAGCACTTACAAAACTTCCTTGAGCAGTACTTTCACATCTAAATACCCCACAGTTGTAGTCAGAGATGCTGTCCCTTACCTTAAGCAAAATTAAATGCTGCAGTGAAAATAGACAATATAAGCACATTGGCATCCTTCCCAGTAAAGGGAATATGAACTAGTTTTTATTGTTCCTGCCAAGACAGCTGTGTTTTAGATTGAAATAGTCATCACACCCTTTTTCTATTTCTAGAAATAATGCAGCTTGCCTACCAATAACAAATGTCTTGTATTTTCTCTGGTGCCAAAACACCCTGCACTTTTGTTGCAACTCTGCAACGCTATAACTTAACAGAAGTGCCTAATGCAGCAAATAAATGGGCTTGGCCATGCAAATGGCAGGAAATTCATAACTGCCACTTCTTCACAGTTTGTGTCTGTTGTACACATGTAGGGCTTCATCTGATTCCTCTGAGCATTCATTTTATGTTTTGATATGGTAGGCATAACATAAAAGTTTCTGCTTCTAAAATGCCATCTTTGGATTCAAAGATTTCAGAACTCTTCCATGTATTAAAAATGGACAAGGCCTCTGCAGCTGTAGTGACCTTTCTCCAGGTGTTCACTCTGTCTTTCATGATACAGCTGAGGCAGAGTTTCTATGGGAAACATCACTTCATGATTTCTGCCTCTATTGTACAGGAAATCTCCAGTTTTTAACTGAAGTTGCTGTATTTTATTTCCTTTGTTTGTGGCCTATTTTAAATGTGAAGGGGTGGGGATATCTGATTTTTAAAAAAGCCCCTGGATTTGTATTTCTATACGAAGAGCCATTATTGAGCCTTTTGCCAACATTAACTTGCACATGTACTTGTGCAGTAAGCATAGAAATCCCCTCCTTTCACAGAAGCAATAATAGTAATAAAGATAATAACAAGGGAAAATAAGGCTGACTTATGCCACTGCTGTTGATTTCTTCCAAATAACTAGTGTTTACTGGCTGCCATTTATTTATTGCAGCTGGCATTATTGAATGGTTCCAGGCAGCCAAACATGGCCAGCTTGCACGTAAGGTGGGTTTATGCCAGAGACTGTCCTAGACATAGTCCCATGCTCTTTGAGGAAGAAGGATGGTGCACACCTTCAAAATGCCTTTTTTTTTCCACAAAGGAAGAGGTACATGTAGCAGTGTTATGGGCAACAGGCAATGAGGGTTCCCAGGCAAATCCAGACAAATCAGGTGGTGCAAAGTAAAGACACTTCCCAAATTAACTCAGGCTAAACTTGGACCTTTAAACTGCAGTGAATAAAAGTTTTCTGTCCCTTGATATGCAAGAGTGTGTGAAACTGAACTGTGTTTTCTCTCTCCCCACTATCCAAGCTCAATGCTGCAGTGCAGTCAAAGAGAGGGCTGTAAATGCTCAGGTCATGTGTGACTGTGGATGGATTTAGATGCTGTGTATGAAAGGAAAAACAAATGTTCCCTAAACTTTGCTCTGAGTGTCTCCAGAGCCAGACGTACTGACATGGCATGAAAGTGTGGGAGGAGAAGTGAATTATTACCCTTTTCATCCTGATCAAAGAAGTCTTTAAAAGGTGATGCAGGCTGCCTGCTCTGAGGGTGAAAGCCTTCCTGCAGACCAAAGATTCAGATCTGCAAAACCTTCAAACACTCATTTCCCCAGCATTTAAATGTTTGAGGCATTTTTGCATGTGTTTTTGTCCACTTAGAAGAAATATAGAGATGAAAATAAGTAAGCACTGAATGGCACATCTTAAAGCATGGGATGCAGACTCAAAATGCAGATGTTGAGAAAAATATGAGTTTGTATTAAAACTTGCAGGGGCTGTGTGTCACTGAATATCTAAATATCTGCAGTTGTGTTAAAATGATAACTGTTTAGTGGTGTAAGTCTGTGTGTGTATTCTGATTTAGAATGCAGTCAATGTAGCACAAAAAAAGGCTTTACATGTATAAAGAGCAGGGGGTTGTTTCTGGGTTTGTTTCTTTCTACTTCCTTAATCCCACTATTTAATATTATATAGGAAGTGTGCAGATCTGATGAGACTCCAACAGGGTGTCTGTATGCAGAAACCCAAGGTGAAGGCACTAAATGGTTTGAAGTCAGTGTGTGTAATGAATTATTAAAACACTGTCAAAGCAACTATTTCTTTTGCTTTAAAGTCTGGCCATTGTGGTTCTAGAAGTTACGTTAGCTGGGTACAGAGTAGGGGAAAGTAGAGAGTGCAGAGGGGTAAGAGGAGACATGCAAAGAGATGAACATTGGCAGTGTGGGGGATCGGGACCCCAGGTCTGAAAGATGAGAACCATACTGGTATAGCAGATATACCAGCATAGTGATAATTTTGGTATGGTCTGGGGTGTGTGTGTATATATATATATATATAATAGTCATACTGATGAGCAGCTGCTCAAAAATCCTTTGGGTGAAGAACATTTAAAGGAGGGGGCCAGTGCAGCAGGCTCCCAATGACCATGAATTGAGGAACTCTCTAATGTTGATACACATACCAGACATTAATTCTGTCAATCAGTCGTTCCTTTGGAAGTTTTTCTAAGCTACAGCACACAAATACCCCAGATGACAGTGGAAGGGTCACTTTATTTCCATATGGGCAGAAAAAATTCAGATATCTGCAACCTGAAGTACTTTAGGGTGCCTGAGTAGAAAGGTTACCAATTCTGCAGATTTCTACCTGGCATTTTACTCCTGTTTGCAGTGTCTGGAGGTCTGTCTGTGCTGCAGAAAACAGCTAAACATGATACCTTCTGGTTTTCACTGCATATCTGGTCAGTAATTCAGATGCATGTGTTATCAGTTCAGACAAGGACAAGTATTGTCCTGCGTTGAAATACCATAGTCCTACAAAATCACAACCCCAGTACTCATTTTCCAGTTGTGGCCCTAAAATGTGTAAAATCTGATACAAAGAACAAGGATCCGAAATTCAGTTGCATTTGGACATGGAGCTTTGCTGCTGCTGGGCTTTCCCCTCCCCGTTTAGCTAAGCTGCACTCAAGGCAAGCCAGAGAAGCGCATCCCTTGACGCAGTCCTGCCAGCAGTCTCAGCTTTTGAGGCTCTGAACCAGAGTTAAGAGCAGTTCAATTACCAACACTCAGTCCTTTGTTTTCTCTGCATTGGCCACAGTGGTGCTTAATTGTGCTGTAAAAGATTATTACAGCAAAACTCAGTCTGCAGCTGGATTTTTTTAAAGGTTTCTTGTGTGCACACAGATGAGTAACAACGTTAAGCCATTCCTAGCCTGGTCTGTAATTGAAGCCCTGAGCTCTTTATCAGTGAATCATGGCTGTTTTGTGGTGTCTTACTGGGCAGTCTTCAGCAGCTGCAGAGCACCTGAGATGCAGCTACTACATACTCTAGATGGCAGTACATTTTAAACTGAATTAGTTATCATAAGCTTGGTCATCTTAATTGGTTTATCTTAATGCTCTTTGTATTGAAAATGTGGACTATTTCTTCTCCTGTAATGACCAGCAGCACATTATACCTAGTTAATATTTCCCTATTGCAATGTCGTGATCAAATTGCAATTTGGGTGTTCCTCTCCCTCCAGATCCAAGGGCTCCACTGATCAGGCCACATCTCCCAGACTTAGCACATTCTCTCCTTGCATCAATAAATGTTTATGGGTCATGTTTGGCAGAGGAACTGCCTTGTCAGTAGAAAAAGAATGGAGCTGTGAAGTACCTACTTGCTGATTAATCAGTTATGATGCATTTGGGTTTTTTCAATAAAAAGTTAATATTCCAGTTGAAAAGAAGGTGGGGAAAAGTACATGGCTAACAGAAAGGGTTTAAACCAAAGTTTTAAACAAGGCTTACAAAGGCAAAAAAGAAAAGTAGTCAGGGTCAGAAGGATAACCCAGTGGTTGAGTTAATACAGTGTTGTTAGAGACACATGCTTTATGTACAGGAAGTGTGTGCTATTCCCAAATTTACTCATCAAGCACATGGCAGTCAGCATTGTTGATCACTCCTGTGCCTCATGCAGACTGAATTCACTATCCACAGGTCTGCTACAGCCCACTAAATGCAAATTCCCTCCCTGTAGCAATCCAGCTCAGTTTTTGTGACACACACACACATGCTATAGTTTATTTGCACTCATCAGGCTTTCAATATGACATAAAATCGTTGCAACATAATGCAATATTAAATACATTTTCCAGCTGAAAAAGACAAACTTGACAGACTGTCAGTGAACATTTTCATGCTGTAGAAAAGGTTAGTGAAAAAAAAAACCCTGGAGTACATCCACCTATTAATGATAAAAAAAGCTCAGCAACTACTCAGAGCAAGAAACTGCATGCAAAGAGCTTGGCCTCTGCCTTGTTCTCCATCAGGACCATAAACAGAATTTGATTTTTACTGCTAAATTTCATTTAGACAATGATTTGTATGAGGATGGTTGAGTGTATGGATTATTCACAAAGCATTTACTTGGACTGTTTGTTTGGTTTGGTGTTGCTTGGTCACCTCAATATAATGTGGTTTTTGCACTTTCATGGGTGACTAAGTATGCTTGTAGATGGGAAGAGGGGAAAAATGAAAGCTTCTAAGTGGTGTGAGTACTGCTGCTGTGATTGTGAGGATCAGTTGTGAATTTGAGAGGGAATTCTCAGGAGATTTTTCTAGTCAGGGATGGAAGGATACCCTGCAAAAAAACAGAAGCCAAGAACTTCTGTGGAGCTAGGAGCTCAGCAATCCTTTATCAAGGCCTCTGGAGTTTACACTTCCAGCTGAACAGAGGCAAGCCCAAACATCCTGCTGGTCACAGCCAGCCAAGGCTTCCTAAAGGCAGAGTCCTGAGAGCTCTTTTGTAAGATCCAGGTGTTTGGCTTCAGGATCCTGCAGTGTTGGATCTGCCTCTTCCCAAGGGTGCCTTTGACCTGCCTCTGGTTCATAGAAGTCTGCAGAGGTTTCCTTACCTGGGGCAGTCAGTTCTCTGTAAGATTTTTTGTTTTAATCAAATGAAGTTGCCTTGGTTCTGAATAGTTTAGTCCTTCTTTTTCGTAATAGTGGAAAGATAACTGCATATTATCCTTTCTGTGGAAAATTGCTACCTTTTACTTAGAACTGGAATAACCTTTTCTGAAATGTCAGGCTTTCCCAGAGACTGGAAAATCCGGATTTTAATGTCGTAATATCCTTTCTGTGGAAAATAGCTACTTTTTTCTTAGAACTGGAATAACCTTTTCTGAAATGTCAGGCTTTCCCAGAGACTGGAGAGTCTGGATCATAATGGTGGCTATTTCTAAACAGGTTATTGTAATAATTACTAGGAACAACTCTATTGATGGCCGTTATAAATTAGAGCCACAACTACTACTAATGTTGACTTTTGATTTCCACACAAACAAACATGAAGGATTTTGAGATATTTTTTAGATGTAGATGTAGCTGAAAGTACATGTTCATCTCAGTTATTATCTTACACATCTGTTGCAACTCTGAAATCTAGAGGACAGGTACATGCTGCACTGTCACCTCAGATTTACCACTGAGGAATTGCAAATAATACAGCTCAGCACAGTGAGAGAGCTGAGTAATCAAGCAATATCCAAAGGGAGCAATAAGCAATATTTGGTTATGTGGTAGAGCATTTTTTGGTTAAAGAAAGCTTGAGTGTTTTGGTAGAAATTCATTTACATTTCTGCCCGACGTGAACCTTTACAAAATTACATATGTTAATTGCTGGGGATATTCCTTCTTCCAGAGAAGACAAAAAAGGAAATCCTGTTTGTTTAAAAATTACTCATGTAGAAATCTTTTCTTGTTGTTCCATTTCTATGTGAACATGAAGGGTTGATCTATTAAAGAGGTATTTTTCATTAAAATAATACATAAATATTTTATTTAATGAATTTGTAGCCTTAAGGCTTGACTTCAGCACCCATGAACCATTTTCTATTTCTTTTTTTCCGAAACTCCTGGTGAACTGACTGAATTTTACATCCCCTAAGGAGATACCTTTGCACAAGTTTAAAAAACAGAAATGTCAAATGTTCTCTTCAGGTGCATGTTTCTTGCTGTGATGGAGCACCTAGGGCCAGGATTTGGTCCTAGGTATGTCTTCAGGCAGGAATATAAAAGAAACCTCTCTTGTACCTCACCATACATCTAGCTACTAAAAATGGAGTTGTCAGCTTCCAGCTGCCAATCCATTAAAATTTTTAGAGGTTAGGGTTACTTTTGACAAGTGACAGAGTACCCTGATACAAACAACTGGAATTGGAAGTTACCATATCTAAAAACAAGGAGACAAATTTTCTCAGTGCCTTTTGGCTTAAATGTAATTATTTTGGAGAGGGAAAAACCCCTTTATTTTGTAAAAGGGCTAGAGCGTGGTCTATGTTTGCATTACCCTTGCTGCACAAGAAGCATTTATTTAGCTGAAATGGTCTCCTATTTTTATCTTTCCCAATGTAAAACGCCCTGAGGGTGGAAGAGGAAAGGTCTCTCCTTTTCCTAGCCTAAAGCTGACGCCTAAATCAAATCATTCCTCACTGTGAAGAGTGGCCTCTTGGCTATACAAAAACCTTTTACCCAGCATCTTTTGCAGAAGATAACTTAATTGGGAAAGATTCATAACTTCTGATACAATCTTCTTGTCTTCAAGTTCAGACCAATAGCCCAAACAAATCATTTAAGATGAAGTTCCAAAATTAACCCCAAAGAACATGGGATAAAATAGTTCTAAGGTTAAAATGAATTTAACTGAATCCATTCCATTCTTTAAAAATAGAGAATAAACTTTTGATTTTCTTGTATTATCTCTTATTGACCTCTTACTGCTGAGAAGAGGTTCAGGTGCCTGCACTGCCTTGTCTTCTCTGCTCAGATGTTCAACCCCATTTTTTATCTCAATTCACTGCATATATTGGTTCCAGAGGGAACATTTCCACTTAGCTGAGGCTGAAGTTAGGCAGGATTTCTGAAGAATGCAACATGGAGAGGCATTTTTTGGAATGTGAGAAGTGCTGGGGAATTTGGAGTACTGCAGCTGATTGCTGTGGTGCTGATTACCGTGGTGGTGATCCTCGGGTAAGGCTGGTCAGGGTGGTTGAAGGGATTTAATTTTAAGTTCTGTGACTAAAGCATTAGGGAGAGAAATGCACCTCAGTGACTTTCTCTCAGATTATTTTGCCATGGGAGCAGAGGTGGGAAGCAGGTCAGCTTTTAAGGTTTCTGTGAAGTTTTCAAAGGATTGCAGCACCTCTTGGCTCTCTGGTAGCACTAAATGAGTGATGTCTGCATGCATTTGGGTAAAGGAGCCCTGGAGTTCTTCTCTGGGGGAGATCTATGATCTGGGATCAGGATATTAAATTATTACCTCCTTTGGAGAGTCACTGGGTACAAGTGTTATATAACGGGGATATTGATATTGGTCAGACATCTCACATGAGGCAAAACACACATGGCTTTGAAAGCTTATTTCAGAAGCTCATTTTTTATTAATATGCTTCTTTTATTTATTATTTTATAGTAGCATCAAAGTGAAGCACATTTGTAGGGAAAAAAATCTGCTTTTAGCAGCTATATAACTGTTGTAATTAAACCTGACATTATTTTCCACAACCAGCTTTATCAGGGGTGACTGGAAGACATGTCTTGATGTTAGGGGGGAAAAGCCAATGTAAAGATTACTCCATGGTTACCTGTCACTTCATCAATTACAGCTGTAGGTAGGACACTAGGTTTGCTGACTCCCTTCACAAACCTCTGCCCCAATCTTCTGTATATTCTAGAGAATAGGGGGTATTTAGCTGTGGCACTTTAACCTAGCATAGAGACCAGGTTTAATTGAGCCATTACAGATATTAATTTTTTGCCACTCAAGAATCTCTTACAATACAGTGTGAAGTCCATTTTTATCTTGAAGATTATTGCTCTAAGCAAGGAGTAAGAGTTACAGCTCTTACATAAGAGTGGTTATTTTTCTCTTGGTTGTGCTATAGTTACTCTGTTACAAGAGTGTGCTGAAAATGAGATTGCACTGAGAATGAGATAGGGCACAACTAACATCTGTGTTTAATCTTCTGACAAGTACCTCTGAATTTTCCAGTTTTTCTTTGGTGATAGTGGAAAGTAAAATTTTTTTACAAAATCAAAGCAGTGTTTTCCCCAAGACTACAGCCATTTACTTTGTTTACTGTTATTCTCTTAAATATGTCGTGTTTATGGCTTCTGTAAAGAAATCAGAAATTCAGAGGCTTGGGGGTTTTTTTCCATCAAGCACATCTCCCAAACACAAGTTTTTCCTGCCTGTATTCCTACACATTTAAATCCTACCTTTCTTCTGAAGATCTCAAAAAATGAGACCAAGATCCTGATATCTTCAGAAAACCAGCTTAAATGTTCACTGGGAAAAATTGTACTTTCAAAGCCTGCAGAATTCCATTTTGGTCATGCATCTAATGTTTATTTCAGACACTGTTTCTCTTTACACCTCTAATGTCATCATGGTCTTGCAGAGTTAGTGCAGGTTTGTACAGAACTTGCCTGTTCTGGGTCACTGTAGTATTTGGATCATGGAAAGCATCTTTGAGATGCATTGGGTTGCTGAATGTCTTGACAAATTTTCTAGATGATTTTGCACTGTAAAGCAACAACTGTCCTGTGTCCCTGTGCATGTGCATATCAGGAAGGAAGAACCAGCCAAGAAGTAGTTGAAAATCGGTGCTTATTTGGTCAATAAAGCTGCTGAAGTTCTTTGTACTTGATGTGTAGCGTGCAAACAGCTACATGATACCTAATGGGCTTTTCTTTCTTGGCTTCCTTTTTTCATTGAAAGGTCTGAGCCCTTCGGATCACACGGCAAGGAGCCCTTCTCTTCCTCCTGGCTACTCTGCTTGGAACTTGACCTGGGTCATGAGGGATACATCCCCTTTCTTCTCCCACAGAGGACGACACAGTGAGTAGCATGAAAATGTTATCCTCAAGAGGCTGCAGCTCCCTGCCTAAGGTTTTGATGTAATGCTGGAAGAAAGCAATACAAGTCAAATGTTTAATGGTAAAATATCCATACTGGCAGCATCTGAGGGCACTGGTAAGCCTTAGTGCCCCTTACCAGCTGCCCCTGGGACTCCCCCCGCCATGCCCAAGAGCCCAGGAGTCCTGAGGTCATTGCCATCTCTACGGAGGTGTCTGGTGACCTGGCTGCCCCAGCCTGCCCTGCTCCCTCAGAAACAGGGGCCCAGACTGTAATATTTGAGTGGTAAGTTGAAATTCACCAATGTTACAAAGAGAGGAGCGGTGTACTGAACTTTTTGCTTTCCATCTCCTTTTCTAACACCCATCCCTTCCAAAATCTGGGAATGTGTTTTCATCTGTTCTCTGGTATGACCTATCCATGGCCATTCCACTGTGAAGTATGATGGCCATAGCTAGGACTGGACTGCACAAGGCAATGTCTAATGTGCAATCCAGAAAGTGACTGCAGTAGAATATATCTACTATATATCTACTACCAGTCTCTATGCAGGGAGATAAGGTGCTGAGAGGCTAATAAGATTTACTCACCCCAAGCCTGTAATTATCTGCTTGAGGGAAAAGTTTGACCTACCTATATGAAGGAGCCCCATATTTCTTCAAATTTATGTTGCAGCCTTTTATGTGTGCAATATATATTCTTTCCACTGGCATACAATATCTGCTCCTAGCTGTTGTATCTGCTTGAGTGATGAGGACACACCAATTTCATTTTGGAAGCAACAGTAGTACAATTTTTTTTCCCCATACTTGGTTTTCTCAGAAGTTGCAAGAATGATTTTTAATTTACCCTTTATTACTTCTTCCTAAACTCTTTCAGTTTCTCAGTAATACTATTCTAAGGGAAGGCTTTGTTCTTAAAAGCTAAGAGCACTGATTCCATCTGACAGCATCACATGGAGATAAATGTACTGCATCTCAGCAGAAATTATTTATGATGATTTTAGCTGATTGCACAAGACCAAATCCTACCATATTCCAGCCATCTGTTTTGCAAGGAAAGGCAGGAATTTGATGAGGTGTTACACAAAATATTCACTCAGGACAGGTCTAAAATGTTTCCTCACTCAGTAGGTGTAATTTAGAACATGCACCTTGAAATTTCTGGAGAATCTTGACAAGAGGCAGGAATAATTTGCTTTTTCTAGCTTTGCAATTTAACATTTACAAAAATTTAATTAAAGGGTAGTAGCCTTTAATTTAATTAAATTAAATTTAATGAAAGGGTAGTAGCCCTGGAAGGCACACATTTCAGGCTGGAACACCCCACAGCATCACTGCACAGACACTTCTGCTTGAGATTTGCAGCCCACAGAGGATTGATGTGTGAGCAGAGCCCATAGTCATAGCTCAAGACTAAGAGGACACTTCTTAAAACTTCTATTCCTCTGCATACCTTCAGCTTTTAGCCATTGGCATGTTTATTAGTAAACTTCCCAGGGAGCTGGATTTCTGTTCAGAGCTGCTCTGTCCATGACAGGGTGGACAGCTCATTCCAGTGGCTGATTACTGGCCCTGTATTGCTGCGCCTGATGGCGAATCAGGACTTTCTGATTCTAATCTCAGAATTATTAAGATCACTCTATTGTTTAGAAGGTTTGGGCTATTATGTGCTCAGGTACAGAGCTTAGATGCTTACTTTTTTATGTTTAGTACAAGAATGCTAGAATGTTTACAATTTAGTGATAACAGATTTTTACATCATTGGTTGAGAGAGAGCAAACCCACATCTCCCATACAGGAGACAGGGCAGAAAAACACCACCTGTGTCTTTGAACACAGAGCTCAGAGATATGTTTATGGAATTCTATGTTGAGAAAGTGAGCTTTCTCCTAGGAAGAAAACTTCAGTAAGCTTGTACCCAAGAAACTCATTAAATGTCAAGACAACAGCCCTGGATCTACATGGCTCTGTGAAGGTCATGCAGGGACTCAGCAGAGTGAGGAAGAAGACAAAGTTAGACCATCCAAACTCTAGGCAAGTACTCTGTCCCAGGACCCAGCCTTCTGATTAGTGATTAATCCAAAATCACACAATAAATCATAAGCAGAAATAAAACCCAGCAGCCTTTTACTAGTAGAGTGATTTCTTCTGTCAGCTTTCTTTACTGCTCCCAGTGTGACTGATTATGGAGTGCTCAATAAAACTTCCATCAAAACTTTGTTTGCCTAATCATCTGATGGGACTGGCTGACATTGCTGGAGTGGGGCAATATTAGTTGTCTTAATTACACTTTCTCTGTGTTCCACTGCTGGAGAAATCTCTGATTGAAAGAGTGAGTAAATTGTGTACATGGTGTCCTTCTTCCTCTGCCAAGCTAAGTCCTCTTCTCTTTAGCTCAGAATTGAACATTCTGACAGACTCTCTCTGGTAGTTCTGGCAGGAGCAGTGCCTGATGATATCTTTGAAACCATATGCAGCAATCCCAAAAAGATAATCGCTGGCACAAGAAGATACTTGAGTGATGCATTCACAGGACTTTTTTCCTGTTTTGTCTAGAGATTTTTTTAGATTTGTCTCAATCCAAGCATTGATTAATCATCAGTCATCTCAGAGATGCAAAATCCACCCACCTTTCAGAAAATAAAGAGTAAAAATTGCATGTGAAGTCAAAATTATCTGGGAATTCAACCTGTGAGGCAGGAAGAGACTTTAAATCTCCAAATTTTTTATATCTTTTTGTTCTCATGAGGCAGACTCAGACTATTTCCTGTGGCTAGAACAAATTTTAATGCATTCTGCATATGTGGACTTATGGTAGCGTATTAATCTCCCATTTGCAGATTCGATGGATCTCTGTCTTGAGGCTTACATGATTAACTGCACCCAGCCACATATTTCATTTCTTGTCCTGGCTGGTTGAATGTTAATTTTCTCTTCCGTACAGGTATTCTATAAGAAATCAATTGTCCACCACATAAAATCTTATAAGCTTGTGTAATAGGAGTTCCAGATGACAGCTGCCCCTCCAGACCTTCATGCTAACACATTCCAGACCTTCAGTTAACACATTCCTCTCTGCCCCATCCTCTCCATGTCCCTGGGCCAGCCAACAACCCTGCACCTGGAGCATGATCCTGGCAGGGTGTGCTGGCAACTGTGAAAAGTGCTATTGATTGGAGCAAAAATCAAATGCAATTCAACCCACCTAAACTCTGCTTTGAAAGAAGAACACATTTCATGTGAATAACAGGCCTAAGGTTGCCATGCTGGACTGCTGGAGTTGGCTTTTTCTTTTTAACTGCTCTTATATTACTGTGCTGGTTTTGTGTCTCTTTGCCACATTGCCCAGTAGCAGCTGAACTCCTTGGCTGCTCTGAACCAGGACTGGGCAAAGTACTGAGGTACCTCTCTAAGGTTATATAGTTTACAGATTTTTTTTTTTTTTTTGCCCCTCCCCTAAAGTTTAGGAAATAGTGGTATTTAAATGGCAAAGTCAACTGGTACTAAAACTCAGGATGAGAGCAAATTTGGCTACCTAGTCACTATTGTGCTTAAAAACATCTAGAAAAGGTGACTTCAGCAGAGGAGGAACACACACCTACAAGAATGCATAATTATTCCCAGCTTTGATTTAATAGGTACTAAAAGCCTAATCCACACGATGGCCTCTATTAACAACTTATTAATAATTTCACTCAGCTCTATGTCTTCAGAAAACTAATTTGACAGGGTTGTTGGGGTTTTTTTAACACTTTCTAATGGAATGTCATCTGTGATGTGTACCTAATTTCCTGAATTTGGATTGCTGACTAAAAAAATAAAAATACATTGGACTATGGGATAATTTTACTGTGGGATAATTTGGGGTCGTGCTTGCTACGTATTGATGCAGTGGCATGGCAGCTGCTCAGCAAGGTGTCAGATGATTAATTTTTTTCTCTGGTAGGTCATAACCACCATTTAATTCATGTCACTTGGGTATCAGGTAGACACTGCTGCCACGAAACTCAGTGAGTCTGAACAGCGCACAAAAGGGAAGATGGGGAAAAAGAGGGCACCAGCCAGATGAATTCATGTTGCAGTTAGCATCCCATGACTACTTGTGTGATAATTCTACAACAAATCAGACTACCACTGACATCTTCAGAATGATAAAGCTGTTGTGATTCTTGGCTCAGCGTGGCACAGTGAGATGTATGGATACAAACTGATTGTTACAGCAAGATCCTGTTCAGAGGTGAGATAAAGTCAGGAGGGGAACAAGGAGAATGCTACTTCGTTCCAGAGAAAAACTGAATCAATGCTTTCTTAGTAAAGATACTGGGAAAGTGATGTATCATCTTAATTCAAACACATCCTTGTTGCAATCTTACAAGTATTCTAATGTAGTTTGGAAATAGCATTATGAAGGGAATAGGGCAAGGCTTCAATTAACAGCAGTTACTCACACCACATTAATAGAATTGCTCCATATAAAACAGCAGATGCTGTGACCCTGTATACGTTTGCAGGAATTCTTGTTTAACAATTAGATGGCATTTTGGGTATGTGCAGTGGTGCTGAAATCCAAAAGGAGGAAAGTCAGGAAGCATCTGCCTAGCTAAACTGAAGGCTGTGTTAAGCAAAAAGGAAGAAAAAATCTTATTAGGGAGAAATTCTAACTTTCTTTTCCTTATATCATCTTTCATCTGCAGATAATATGTCTATGACAGCTCAACATTTTTCAATAATAAAATAACACACAGTAAGACAACAAATATCTTTTCTCCCCATCTCTCAAGTATTCATTTTCTCTAGAGATCTTTTGAAATTCATGCAAGAGGCTCCTTGTATGAATTGACAAAATATGACAGTTCATCCAACTACTGTTTTGTGCCAACTGGAGTATGTTTTCTAACAACTTCTGTTAGTCAGTACTTCTTTTTTTTTGGCCAGAACTGGCATTAGAAATGCACTTTCATGTATTGTTTTTTTTGCTACATGCGTGGGAGACTTGGTGGACAAATATTTCTTGTGTGGAGAATGAGCTCTGACACTTCTTGGAGCAGGAGGAATGAAAGCGAGAGCTGTTGCTAGTTGTTCTGCCAACACCCCTTCCTCACACCTCTCTCTGTAGCTGTCTTGAAAGACTGTGCTTATAATTGATTGATGAAGGAGTCCTGGCCCTTTCTTTGTAGTTTGATTTTCACTGAACAAAGCAGCTGTCAGAGATTTTGGTGATTCAGTCCCTGGTGCACGCTGAGGGGCTGAGTGGATATAAAGTAGATGCTGTCATTTTTACGATTCTCTTAACAAATAAATGAATAGCTGCATTATTGCTGTTTTCTCTAAGCAGTGGCCCATCCATCGTGGCTCACTCCCCGGAGGATTAATTTGAATGCATCTGGCATGAGGAGAGCTCTGGGCTCCACAGGGAGGCAGGCAGCTTGCTCTGTGCTGGGCACCCAGACCCAAGCACCCTTCCCAGGATGTTGCTGGGATACTCCCCAGGCTGTTGCTCCTCTTAAACTTTTTCTTCAGAACTCAATCTAACCTTATAGCCCTTCCAAAGGATACCTGAGTGCTTTTCCTTCAAGGTGGGCATCGAAGGGATGAGCAGTGCTGGTGCTAGCAGCCTTGACCCTGCCCAACAGCCACCATTCCTGGGTGCTGGGGAGAAACTGGCCCCACTGAACTCTTTCCTGCAGGCAGCAAGCTCTGAGGAGCCCTTGAAGCCCTGTGAGGGTACAACAGCAGCCCTGTCAGTCATTCCAAGGTCAGGGCATGGTGCTCCGAGACCCGCTGGTGCGGAGGCAGGACGCGAGAGCGATAAGCTAACTTGTGCTAAGCAGCTTGAAATTAAAAGGAGGTCCCTGGTGAGCACAGGCTGTGTCTCAGGGCAGGGAGAGGAGCTGGCCTGGTGCCCAGCTGATCTCACTGCTGCACTTGCAGGTGGCTGAGGTTCATCAGAGGGTACAGACCCCAAAGCTGTGCTGAATGCAGCAGTGCTGTGGGGCTCCTCGAGAGCCTCCCCAATTCCCCACAGCCCCTGCCAGGCCACGCTGCTGCTCTCATGTTTGTCAGCTCCTGGAGCAGCAGCCCAAGGAGCAGGCTGTGATTGTTGGCACAGGCATTTTCTAAGGGTAGTAAGATCCAGGGTGCCTGGCAGGGCACATGTGACATATGCATCCCTTAAAATGTGTAGTTTGCCCTTTCTCAGGGCTAGACAATGGAAGGAAATAGGTGAAATTGTCTCTTCAGACTTGCTTGCTCAGCAGGAACAAGGCAGTTAAGCCCTGCAATTGTTTTTGCTCTTGAATTTGTGTGACTGCCAACACCTTTTCCCTTTTCCTTTGGGCTTTTCTGCTGTGCCCTTTCCATCCTGTAGTAGATTCCCTTATTTTAAATTGCTGCTGTGCCTCCAGTTGCACAGCTGAAATATAGCACCAGGAATTTATTTGCAAGATGTTTCATCTCTTTGTGCCAGTAAGAAATTCTCACTTCCAAGGACCTGGTCTGTATTTGGGTCCTCCTGGGTGTTCAGCAGGCAGGTGAGCTGACAGCCAGAGGGCACAGTGTCTCCTATTTATGTTCTATTTTCAGGGAGAAATACTTATTGCTGCAGGCTTCTTTGTGGCACCCCACATGTGCACCCTGGTTTGGTGAATAGAAATTCAGAAAGGCCTGATGAGGCAATTGAAACCCTTAGATTGAATGCCCTGTGCCCTTTTGTACTCAGAGGGAATGGGAAGGCTTTAGGAACTGGCTCTGTCACTAGGATTAATAACTGGAAAATCAATTTGTCATTTCCCTGTCATAAATTAAAAGCTTATAGGCCTTATAACATGAGTAAAATAGAGGTTAGTGGGTATTGATAGAGGTCTCAAAGCTCACTCAGCAGAGCAGATCTCTACTACACAATTTAAATTATGTCTCCTCCACAAGGAATATCTGTCAATATTTGTATTGAAAAAAGACATGCTGTGCAAGAATATTTTATCTGTTTCTACACTGCTGCTACAATTGTTGCTGCTGAAAGAGTTCTTGAGGGAGATTGTGGTCCTGACTTGATCAGTGTGAGTGACCTTTACATTGTGCATTTGTCTGTAGATGTAGTATAAATTAGTCATGTGCAAGCTGATGAGGTGCCAGTACCTCACTAAGCTGCTCCTGCTGGGAACAGAGAACCTCTCTCTGCTCCCTTGGCTGTGTTAGAGTGGTGAGAAAGCAGCCACACCCTTTCAAAAGTGTGCCCAGCTGAGAGTAATTGAAGAGAAGGGATTTGTAAGAGTCAGCAGAGCAAGAGGGACAAGGACCTTTTAAAAGTCAGACACGTGTAGAACTAGAAAGGAGCAGTCTAAGAGGAAACTACCTGCTGGTAAGATTTTTGTGGTTGAAAGGAGAGGTGGTTTAGACCAAATAAGCCTAATCTTTTTCTGGGCAGCTGAAGAAAGGATAATCAGAGTAGTTTCTTAACAAGAACAGTTTTTTTTTGTATATCTCTCAAGATTAGATTGTTTTTTGTTCTAAGTAAGTTTCTGTCATGTGTGGTTACACAAATGATCCAAGATGGCCCAAAAGGGAATGATCCATAATTTGATCCAAATTTACATTTGCTGCAATGTAAAAGAATACTTCCCACTGATTACTGTGTTTTGGTGTATTACTTATACTACTATTTTAAGGCATTTGTTTATTAGAAAACTCTAATCAGTTTAATTGAAACAGATGTAGTAGCCAGATATTTTAGTTATCTGAGCACAAATTATTGCTGTTAGGTATGTTGAGAAAAAATAAGTTGAAACACTCACAAGACTCTAGCATAATCAGACACACAGATTCCAGTGTCTTTTTAATTGAATAGTAGCTCAATTGGCTTTTCAGTCTGTGGTTAATGTTCTGTATCTTTTTACATACCAAAAGATGAACTGATTTATATCTACAGCCTTTCTTAAACAGGTTTTTATCTTATTTTGATTATAAGCATAACTTTTGTTTCTTTTTTTAAAGGCATAATCATGATGAAATAGACTTCTAATAACTTATATGTTCTGCCTCTCTCATGCCCATCAGTTCCAGATAAAAGAGCTTGTTGGACAAAGAGTTGTTTGTTCTGTTTTGGGGGGGGTTTATTTATTACTTAAGAAGAGACTCGGTTATTTTCTTTCTATATCGAACTTAAACTCTTGTAGAGCATTTAGGATCTGTAATGTTAATATAACTCTGACATAAATGCCCATACTTGGTTTAAATCTCTGTTAGAAGATCATCAGAAGTCACAAAAAATCACCCCACTTTACTGACTAGGCACAGTACTCACATCCAAAAGCTCTGTACCTAGTCAATTTATATTGATAATGGGTTTAAAAAAATAGCCACTAGAAGTTGTGTTAGTTTTAATTGCCTTTCCTGCAGTGTTTAGTTGTTCAGTAAAAAATAAAAGGCAAATGGCCTTTATCCAGCTTCCAAAAGCGCGTGGCACTGCTGTCTGTGCTTAACTGGGCAAGAAAACAATAAACTTGGTGTATCCTTTAAATGTTAAGACAAAAGTGAAAAAGGAAAGAGAAAAACTATTTTTTTATGCAGAGGTGTAAAAAATGGCATGTGATTTGTGACAGCAATTCAAGTATTACGCAGGTTTTGTATTTGCAAGTGTGGCTTATGTGATCTTGTAATAGCTAACACACCAAGACCAGCTTCCCAGTGAAAAAATAAAGTATTGTATATAATTCTTTTTTTATGAGGTATATTACACTGTCGATAGTGAAGGACATTATGAAAGAAGAAAAGCCTGAGGGTAGGAAGGTAATGTTAGCCTTGGAAGGCTGGATGCTGTTTGCAAAGATTTTTCTGTGTTGCATCAGATAGCATTTCTTTGTCATCATTTCTTTGTACTGAATAGGATAATAGCAGTGAAATTTGTGTCTGATACAGGACTAATTTAAATAAGAGCTTATAAAAAGTAACGATATTCTGGTGATGTGAGGGGACTGTTGAATCATGTAAAAGTTGCAAGTGTGTTTCCACTGAATCACAGACACTGTGGGATGTGTGAGCCAAATAGTCTCCCTCTCTTCCAAGGAAGAACCTGTTGTGAAGGACATTTGGTGTGACCACGGCAGGCATGTTAGATCATTCATTGCAAGGGAAGGAAATGGCATTGCTGCTTGCCTTTTCTTCCTTTGCTTTCCCTGCTTCAGGCAGATGCTTTAGCTGTCTGCAGGGGTCATAACGCTGGTTATGGCCAGTGGCTGGTATTTAATCACTTACCCCAATTAGGCTGTACCAGTTGTAGGTCAGAGGCCTGCTGTGTTAAGGGCTCCACAGCTGGTTGATAGGTCTCTTTTGAGATGGGCATTTTGGAAAGTGAGACCAAGGCGCGGAGCAGAGCTGGCTATTGAGGGCTTGTGACAGCACAATCAGACAGTCAGGGGACTGGAGAGGAGAATGAGGGCGCCTTGTGGGTATCCGTGAAGGGCCTCTCTGCTTGGGTCAAGAGGGTTAGAGAGCACAAAGGCTTCTGTTCCCAGCAGCTGGGCAGGAGAAGGAGGGGAAGCAAGCAGCAACTGCTGGAAAGAAGAAAATATGAGATTGATCAGGAAGAGAAGTGCACAAAGAATGAAATAGTTGATTTGAAATAATTGTTTTTGCCATGTGTGGTCCTTGGTCTGGTCTTTCCCATTTGTCATCCAGTGAGTTCCATCAAAAGAATCCTTGTATGAGCTGTGTTTCTCCCCTCCATATTTTCTTGACAGTGCCTTAAAACACACACTGCTCAAGGTGTTCCCTGTGACTAGTAAAGATAATATATGTTCTATAAACTATAGTTGAGTGTTTGGTTGCTCTTTTGTCCATCTGGGCTTAGGTGCAAAGTTTAACAGACTACTAACACTTCAGTTAAAAAAATACTTGGTTTTTGCTTTTTGTGTTAGTTTTTTTGCTTGTTTTGTTCATTTTTTTTCTTTAAGACCATCTAAGGGATTAGAAATAAGTGGTCTGAGGTTTGGATATGATATTGCAGTAGTAAACTGCATGAAAATATCCAGTTCCCCGCTGCCTAAATTGAAGTGTGCTTCATGTATCATGAAATTTATATGATAAATTAGGGGCCTGAAAAGAGTAGGGGCTTGTGCATTTGGATTTAAGGAAATGTCTGTAAGTCTTGTTACTGCTGCTTGTGGTGTAAATGGACTCCTTATGTTATATGGTTTCCCTGGTGTTGTGAAGTATTTAAAATGCTGAGTGAAAGATAAAGCACTCGGTTTAGAAAATCGAATATAAACTGGAAAAAACTCTGTTCCTTACAGCTTGCTGTTAGAAAGGGAAATTAGCTGGGAAAAGTATAGCAAGAGGGCAACAATATTAACCTTCAGATTAGAAAATATTTTATCACCAAGAGAATGGGCTGAACTACATAAATCTGTGCCCACAAAGAAGGAATTAGATGTTCAACAGAGAATGTAATTGAAATTTTAAAAAATCAGTTAATTTCACTAATGTTGATTCAGATTATTTGTTTCACCTGTGTAGTATGGCAAGACAGAAAGACAGTGCAGAATACTCCAAGGAGCAGCTGTGGTTTTTTTCCTCAGCTTTTTCAAAAGGATCTAGCCTGTTTAGAAACACTGAGTTAGTTCTAAAATAATTTCTTTCTCTTACTGAATATTGTGTGGAGTGCTGACTGTGGTGACAAAAGCAAATGTATACTAGGCATTCCAGAAAATTTAATGATTTTGGCAATTAAAAGTAAAATCCTTGCCGGTTGTTGCTGCATGTTGTGTTAAGCAACTTGAACTATGGTGTGATGGTAAACTGGACACTGGGAAGTGAATCACAGTTGTACCAGCAGGGAATGGGTTTCTGTAGAGAAACAGCTCAAAAAGAGAAATCTGTTTGAGGCAGTTGCTGGCTGTGCTGCCTGGAGGCTGAAGCTCTGCAGCAGCAGTCAGGTTCTTGCTGCTTCTGTTGTCTCAGGAAAGAGTTTCAAACCCCAGGGGTCAGAATGTCACCCCCTGGGGTACAGTCCCTACATATTCCATATGCCCAGAATAGATTACTCTCTTTGTAAAGACCTGTGCTCACTGGTGTGAATCATGTTAGGAGTCTTTGCACTCTAATGGTTCTGGTTGAATTTGAAGCAGCATCCCAGAAGAGATTGGCTTTCTGTCCCATTTCATCCATCGACTAGGCTATTTTCCTTTCAGTTCAGATGATGTCTTTTTCCACTTCAGCCTGAGCTGCCCTTTGACCTGTCCTGAAGGGGAATTACTGGCTCTTGGGCATTCCTTTCAATTTGCTGCTGCCTCCATAATGAACCTTCCTGTGTGGCCCATTTCAGGCCCATTGTTGCCTGTCTGTTTATGGAATTCCCTATTTATTTTTACCTCATTATGTAAAAAATCAAGCCCTAATTTACTGAAGTATAAAATGAACGTGCATGCACATGTGTCTATACCTACCTTCAAGCACAGAAGACACAGATTTCATTAACCTGGCATGTTTCCTGTTCATTTTCTTTTTCCAGTATTTGACTGCAACTTTGAATCTCCTTGTGAGCTGGAATATTCCTTTACCTCAAAAGATCAAGAAACCCCCAACAACGCCTGGGTCAGACTGAATGCAGGGGAACTCTCGCAGCTAAACCTCCCAGATGGGCCAGAGAGAGATCACTCTGAGAACACACCCAAAGGTAAGATGAATACAGCTGCATAATGTAATCAGTAGTGGTTAGTTTTAAAATAAAAACACCCTTGCTTCTACCCCCTGAAATCGCCGTAACAGAAAAACCCAAAACCCTGCCCAAACAAACATGTCCCCCTGAAGTGCTAAAGACACCTATAATCCCTTTGCTTCAACAGACAATGAGAGAAAACAAAATGACAAAAGGGGGTCATTCTGCACAGGAGAGATCTGTTTTCACCTAAAGGCAAGCTCCATCATATATCTCAGAAGCAAAGTGTCAAATACAGTCTTGTGTAAAATCTGAATTGGGCTGGCCCATGCCTTGGATGGTATTTGGATGAAAACTGTACTATGGTGCCCATGTTTAAGGTCATTCAGTGTTTGGAAGAGTCTGGCCTTATCTAGGTCCTGTTTACAACTTGTGTGTTTGCAGACCATTTTAGGCAATATCCTTTCATCCAGGGCTTAGGTTCTCTGTTTGGTAAGAAAACAAAGATGGGCTTTGTCCTTAATATAAGAAAAAAGATCCTGTCTCTAAAGAGAGTTAGGAGGTCTCAAAAGATGGGAGTGCAACAGACTTTTTTTCTTTTCTTGGAATAAAATGTGGTTTGCTGGAATTACTTTTCCTGCTTATGATCATATCTGAAACAGGAGCAAATTACATTAAGATTGTAAGTTCTGAAAATATTTTTAGATATATTTGTGCTCTTCTAATCCTGGGAAAGCATAAAAATTCTTAACATCCATTCAGCTGTTAGTGACACGTGCTTGGAACTTCTGTCTGGAAGGTGGTGTTGATGAGAATGGACCTACAAAAAATGGAAACGGGGGAGTTGGAGCTACAAACTTCATCTAAGAAAACAAAGAGGTGTCAGGAAGGACAATAAAAATGCCAAGGGATATGGAATAGTTTCCATAGCAGGAAAAACCAAACAGACAAAGATTCTCTCTTCAATTTCCAATGGCAGGGATTAGAGGTCTCTAAAAAGCAGATTGAAGAGCGTTGGAAAGCAGCTGTGAAGCTGGTGGGTTCTGGGTTTAGAACAAGCAAGCTGAGACATTTTTCACATTGTAGTACCTGAATAAACGGTGCTAATAAAATACATGAATTAATGTTGTGGGGCCAGAAGTGTGTGTAAGTTTAAAGAAAGATCAGATGAATTCTTGCAGAATGCATTCATCACTGGATGTTTAATTCAATAGTCTGTTTTAGAGTCAAGAAGCCTCTTACACAAAAGGCTGCAAGTGAAAGGATTCTTTTCTTAGAAGCCAGTGTTGGAGACAGAATATGACTTAGCAGAGCTGCAGTCTGACTGCTCATGACAGTCCTTATGTTCAGGCAAATATTGGGGAAATTTTCTGAGCTTCTTTCATTCATATTCTGTTTTCTCATCCATACCAATAGTATAGTACTTTTCCCCAGATAGCTGTTATAAATTAACTTTTAAGGCCCATTGATTCATTAGCAGACCAAGTCATTTTGGTGTGATTTGTGTCGTGTGTAAAGCAGATGGACCACATTTGTGCTGCATGCAAATATCTTCTAATTTCTGCATCAATGAACATCCACACTCATACTGAATTTCTTCCTACAAAGGTACAGTTCAGGAAAAGTTTGAGGTAAATCAGAATTTCTGTTTTGTTCTTCTTAAATTCTAGTGCAAGCTGGCTGCCTCTGAAATGTAGGAGTTAAAACCTTGTTTTGAATTGAGAATAGCTATTATTTTCCTGGAATGGGGGAAAACCCACAAGGAAGTACATGTATTGTTCCAGGTAAAGAGCCTGGCCAGGACCCCATGTTGCTATGTGTTGTCAATGTATGATTCTTTTGGATCCTTTTCAGTAAAGTTATACCTTTGTCTAACTCAGTTTATATATCTATCAAAACAGAAGAAAGGGAGACTGTTGGCTGGCCCTGCAGCCCAAAACCAAAGGTGGTATTGGTTGATTTCCAATTGCCTGTTGTGTTAAAATTCTATTTCTAAGCCCAAAAGTTGGGGGTTCTCATCTGGAATATAGGAAATTAAGGCTGAAACTTGTGTTCTGCTGTTTTCTTCTATTCTGAGGGGCAGGTAACCAGTGTCAAATTGATTGAGTGGATTTAGATTTGTGGGGCATTAGGGTGGATTATTTTGTGTGGTTTATTTCCTTGTGTATGTGTGGGCTTGTTTTTTTAAAATTACCAGACGTGTCGGACATAGTGATAATTTTTTCTCAGTAGAGCTGTAGGTCTGCAAGTCATCGATGACTGTAACTCTTGCATGTATAAAGACTCATTTGAAAATCAACACTTGGAGCTAGCATCTCTCTATTTTAAATCACTTTAATTACAGCTGTTTGGCACAGATAGTTGTGTGGTCTGTTTCAATCTGAAATAATTAACCACAGTAGTTCCAACCCCCACTGTTTCCTGCAAATTGTACTTGCAATTATCTCAATCTCATTTCATCTCCTTTGCAGACAGTAATGCACAGAGATAAACAGATAGCTTAACTGGATTTTGGGATGGTTTAGCTCATCCTTGTCACTTGGTTATCAAGTCATGGCAAGACATTGATAGAGACAAATGCCTCTGGTATGATTCATTAGGCTTCACCATGAGTTTCTGTAAAACATTCAGTAGGAAGTCATTGGTAGATCTCCCAAAGAGACACATTGGAAAAATTTCTGTATTTTTGGTCCTGTCCCAGCAGCATGATACAGCTCAGCATCAAGAAATCAGAAGTCAGCATGGATTAAGCCTCCTAGAGGAAGAGCTAACTCCTGGTGTCTCAGCATCTGGTTGCAGTCACAGCTGAGCAATCCACTCACTTGGCATGTTCAGCATGTAGTGTCACACAAATCATTGATCTTCTGGATAGTAATAGATGGTGAGGTGGCAGAGTTTGATATTAAATTATTCAGGGTAAAAGATTGAAGGTCTGGATTGCAAGGAATTGAGAAGGGATGCTTAACCAGCTAATAGTGGCAGGTGAAATTTAGTGCAGGTTATTTGAATTGAGGTGGTGGGAGAGACAATCAGAGCTTGGCATGTATGCAGACGGATTCTGAGCTGGTTACTGTCATTTAAGCTGATTTAAGGGTAAGAATAGAGCTGTGAAAGCATCACCTCAGTAGCAGTCACAAAATAAATGTGATTTGGGGGATTACTGGGAAGGGAGTAGAAAATAGGAGTAGTATGCTATAGTATAAATGTGTGGGGCACCTGTATTTAGAACTCAGTCTTCTGTTCTAGATTCCATGCATCAAAAATCTTTTAGTACAGCTGGAGTTTTTAAAAGAATAGAGACAAAGATGATAAAGTATGTAATGGCTGTCTTCTAGGAACACTTAAATTGACTAGGGCTACTCTGCCTGCAAGAGGCATCTAAAGGAATACATGCAGGGTTGTATAGAAATCAGAAATTTATAAAACCTTAATAAAATATGTATAAAGGTTTTCTAAACTCCCAAGGGTTTGTAAAGCACTGAAAGGATGAGTACAGAAGGAATATTTGATATTTCTTCTAATACAGTATTGAACTGCATCAAACAAAATTATTAGATGTCAGGTGAAACAAAAGGAGATCCCTCAGTATTTAACAAACAGTGAAACAATGGAACTTTCTTCCCAGGGTATTTTTGTTGCTGGAACCTTCTGTGGCTGTGCAAATTGACAAATTATATGCAGGAAAGAGAAATAGTTATGGCTACTAAATTCTCTATAGAAACTTTTCTATAGAAAAATTCTCTACAGAAACTGCTCAGAAAGTCCTCATATGACCAGTCCCTGAAGGCCAGGGATGGTGAGGGACAACTGTTTGCTCTCCCTGTTCATACATTCTTTTTCATTTTCCATTTCCAGCTGTCTGTTCTCAGAGCCAAATGTTTAAAGTTAACAGGTCTTTGGTCTGATAGGGTTGGTGTGGTGGTGTGTTCCTTGCTCACCTCCCAGCTAGTCTTAGGTTTCCTTTGAAAAAGGATAGAAATGCATTAACTGTTTTAGACCAATTTAGAGAGTCAGAGAAAAGTTGCTATTTAAACATTTACTATTATTTGCTCTTCTGTTCAAGCCTTGGGAACACTACCAAACCATGCAAAAATATGAAGTATTTGGTAGGAAGAACTGCAGGACTGTTTGCCTATAGAAATGTAGATTAGGGAGGCTATCAGTGTTTTGATTTTTTAGGTTTGTGCCAAAATGCTTCACTCTCCTCTGTTCCCCCCATCTTATAAGCAGGCTAGTGAGTGAGAGAATCACTGGTGTATCTGCAGCTAGGTGCCTGAGGGTCCACTGGAGCTATTCACATTTCCAAATCTAACTTATGTAACTTTCTGCAGGGTCAGAGATTTAAGGTTAAAGTTCCACTGATGTGCTAAAGACTGACAGGAAAACCTCCACAGCTGGGATCTGAACTGGGCTTGTACATGCTGTAATGAGTAGGCAATCCATTGTGGATTACAAGACTACTTTTAATTCATGAATAAGCAAAAAGATGCTATAAAAAATTCAAGCATTCTGCATCACTGACTGCATTTATTTATTTTGACAAGTGTGATTAATTTTTAATTATTCATGACCCTTCATAATACATTACACCAGCAAATGCACTGCAGTCTATCGTAATGAAACATGAGGCACTGGAGATCTTGCAACTGTGGCAGGATTTCCTAAGGAGGCAGGTGAGACAACCCAGTCTGTGGTTAGAAGGAAGGAGTTTGTAGACCAAGGAAGCTGCACTTTCAGCTGTATGGATGTATGTTTTTGTCATGCTCAAGAGTCATTTGCCTCTCTGATAAATGTGAAATGAGTCAAACCAGCCATAAATTCTATGCCTCTCAACTCTTGAGTCAAACCAGAGTTTTCTCTACTATGGAGGCCTCTAGGATACAGCACTGAGTTTGACATCCATCAGGGATGGTTTAAGAGCCATCAGCAAGTGGGACTTCTCAGAATTCACCTCTCCTGTTACCTTATTGCAGGTCTGGTATTTTCCTTCCTCCAGAGAAGCCCTGGCTCAGCTTCTTGCAATGCTGTGCTGCCCAGGGACTTGGGTGGGCAGTAATTGTAGTCCCTGATCTGAGACCACAGCTGGGGCTTTGTTCTGAGTCAAATCTTACAAGGAAGAGAGAGAACCACTCTCTTACTTGTAGATTAATTCTACAAAGTTAATCCTTTGTATTTAAGGAGGCAGGACCAGTAGCAGCTGGACCCAAAACAACTGCATGCAAACTGAGCCTAGGTCTGATCAAATGTCAGAGTGATCAGTTTCTAACCATAAATGCAGTTTTAAATGGGAAGGATTAGTCTTGATCACTCCTGACTATGGTTATGCAAGCTGGTTGCCTGCTTCTCTTTTAAATCTTGTGATTCTAGATCAAGTAAGTGAATTTCTGCTTCTAAGATTTGAAGATTTCAGGAGCAGGAAAATATGCAGCTGCTTGATAAAAATTTCAGATGAAGAGATAAGTTGTGGAGGTATAACCACCATTCCAAATAAAAATCAAAAAAGTAATAAGCCTCCCCGTGCAAATGTGAACACCAGTTGAGACAACTTCTTAATGGAAAATGTAGATTAAACTTTCATGAAGGATGGCAGGGGAAGTGGGAGATGAATGAGGACAGCACCCTAACCAGCCACTGATTAGTTGAAAAGCTCTTATGTAAGTTCTAAAAGAAGAAGTATCTGCATATTGTGTTAATGTAGTTTTAATTTTTGTAATTATTACTAAAGAAATGGAGCAAGGCCAAGGCACTGAGCATATTAGCAAATGGGAGATAATGAACTGCAGGATTATAAAATGGCTGTTGACTTTAATTTATGATTCCTCAGACAAAGAAAAATGAAACAGATAATAAAGGATAATAAATAATATTTTGTTTCAGATTATCACTTTATTAACAAAACAGAGTATAAATCAGTGTGGGCTTGCAAGAAATAAGTAGGTGATAAGTGATTTTTTTCATGTGAAATTCAAGCAGAAAAAATACTTGTATCACTTTTAAATCACAATTANTCTCAGAAAAAGCTAGGAGGAAAGACACCAGGGGAAAGAATAAAGAGTAAGTAGAGTAGCTGGGCTCACACTAGACAGTGTCTTTTGAACAAGATATCAGAGGTATTTCTTATTTAGTAAATCATTACATGGAGTTTGAGATCTTGACACCTTAGGCCTGGAAAAAGAAACAACAAACCAAGAACTGTTTTCTCAGGAGAATTCTATTTGGAGCAAAAATGTTTTTGAACCTGTCACAAATTTTGACAAAAAACTTGCAGACCTGAATGTTTATTGCATCCCTCTCTTTAATGCTGGAGAAGAATGTGGATCATCCTGGTTCAATCCAGATGGCTGAATAGTCCTTAAAGAGATACTGCTCTGATATGATGCCACCCTAGTTTTGTTATTTATAGGCCTTCAGATAAACTGCAGGTATTCCATGAAAATTTGTGTACTTTTGTACTTTTCATTGAGTTCAATTGGGATTCAGTTTCCTGTTTCTTATTTTCCTTTCCTTATTTTCCTATTACTTATTTTTCTATTCCTTATTTACTTATTTTCCTTCCTATTACTTATTTCCTGACTTATTTTAGTCAGTGTCTCAGTGGGAATAATTGTTGTGTGTGAGATGAAGGATCAGCTACATACCCCAAGCGAAACAGTAGAAGAATTAAGTGAGGTCTGGAAGTAACACAGACTGAAAATTATTCATCAGTCTTACTGCAAATGAGAGGTTTATGGATTTGTAGGGATGACTGTCAAGTTATTTGTATTCAAAGAGGGGGTTTAGAAGTAAAAATATTATTTGCAGCGAATAGTTCTGGCTGTTCTAGATGAGATTTAGATTTTGAGACTCAATTTGGCAACATAAACGTATCAAGTGTTCAACATATGCCCATAGGAATTTATGCCACATCAAGACACTAAATGCAAACCAAACTTGCTTCCAGAGTCCACTGGGCTGTGGAGAAGGAGAAATACACCCTTTTTATAAGGATGAGATTCCAGCTCATGCTCTGTCAGTACAAAAAATGGGCCAGGTGTTCCTAGCATTTTGCAGCTTGCTTTTCTCATTAGGACTACACTGGTGCTTTGTTATTGCAAAATTATTTCCCCTTAATGAGCCTGCTCTAAAGAGGCAAGTGACTTGTCTCGCTGTAGGACAGTGTGTTTGTTTATAGGTTAGGTATGTATTTACACAGACTATGGAGAAGCACGCGGGTTTGTTGATTTTAGAAATCTTGTTTGTTCATTCCTTAATTCAGTGAAGACTTGCATGCAACATAGCAGTCTTTTCCCAAGCTGAAAAAGAAAAATTAATTTCAGAATGCATCAAATGTTAGTATGCTCTAATGGCTTGCTGCATACCTGTGACTAATGTACTCCAACAAGTTTATCCAGAAAAGGCAGAGACAATGAAGAATAAATGGATTGTAAAATGGTCTCTTTCTCGCTCCTAATCACAGTTTCTCCTTGGCACGATGAGAGGCATATTAAAAGGACAGCTGGAGGGAAGTGTGTCCTGCTCCTGGGTGTGTTTGACCTTTTTATAGGAAAAGACTACTGGATGAGCACACATATGTAATTATTTTCCCTCTGCAGTATAGGGACAATGTTCTTTATCATGAAATCCTTGTGTATGTCTATGCACATGTTGTGTTCAGAGGGTTTTTCAACTTGAGCTTTTTAAGCGTGGAAAACTGACATTTGTACAAAAAAAATCTTTAATGGATTAAGTTATTTGGTAGTTTTGATTTCTTTCTAGCCTGCTTCTTCTATTTTGTGTGTTTATTTTTTTACCATGCCAATGACCGCTCATACATATGGCTCTGTACACAAAAATACAATGTATGGTAAAGAAGTATCAGCAAGACCTTGTGAGCCTGGCAGTCCCTTGGCTACATTTTGGCTGTCCTTACCAAGCATGGTCTAACTTTATCCATTACCAAATACTACAATAGCCTGTGCTTCTCCAGCACTTCACCTAGGAGGCTCTGAGAACCCTACTAAATAAGGCACTTTGTATGGTTTTGAAGAGTTGGGAGAAGGGTTTCTCCCTGTTGTCAGAGATAAACTAAAGCCCAGTGTGGTTAAATCAGTAGCCTAAGGTGGGTTGTGTTCCCCACTGTGCCAAACCTGTGTCCCTTGCACTCAATCACTACCAGCAGTTGTTGGGGACTGTTGGTGTTTTCTTCACGAAGTTGGCTTGCTCCACTGGTAATGAACAGATGTTATAATGTGGGATTTTCTGCACAACTCTTCTGTGAGATGCTGTTAAAAGCATCAACAAATTGACAAGAACTGAAGTATTTTTGCTGTTATTCTTCTCCTCAATGATAGTCTGTTGTATTAAACAGTACATGTCTTGCACACCTATGTTTGGGTGAATACATTAAAAGAGAGTCACAGAACTTTAAAAGCTAAGAAGATTTACTGCTGTGACTCTTGCCAAGAACAAAGTCCAGCTAATTAATCAGAGATAAGAAATTGTTAATTTAGAACTGTGGTAGAGAAAATATCATGATTCAGTCAGGATCCTAGCGTGGATGAAGCTTAACCCAAGTACAGTTTAACCATTTTGGTAAACTTGGGTAAAGCGAGGATTGATTTTTAATATTTATCTCCTTGGTTTTCTGATTAATTTCAAGCTGTTTGGATGTAATTGTGTAAAGGATGTGTTGATACCAATGCTTTTGTAATATCTCATTTTTCTCATAATTGCATCTGCTAATTCAGAGGTGTTGCAAGAAATATTCCCCAAGATGTGCCTAGGTGATTTAACCTTCAGAGGTTAAATCTTATGGAAATTGTTAATATTAAAGCTCAAAAAGTAGTTTTGTTTACCTTGAAGGGGGTGGGACCTCTGAGCTTAGTTGTTTTCTCATATGGTAGCTTAAACTCAGTATGCTTAGTTTATCCCACTCAAAATAACCAAAGAAAGTCGCAGAGTTGAAGACAAGATATTCAATGAGTGCTCTGTTTCCTGTCTTTAAAAAATAAATTTCATTATGCAATGCCTGTTTTGGTGTCCCCAAGCAACTTGCCTGGATTCTAATGAATAATCATCCTTTCAATTATGAGCTAGAAGCTACCCCTGAAGTTTCATCTGGTTTTTTGTTTGCTTGTTTTGAGAGCACAGTGATTAAACAGATGGTACAATGCACAAAGATGAGAATGGCCATACTGGGAGAGCAGGAGAGGGAAGAAAACTGATGACTGGACTTGCCCAATTGTTCTCTCACTCTTCAGACAGGCTCTGCCAGAGCCTGTGAGCTGAGGGGAGCAATAGAACATGGCCCTCCATGTTATGTTGTAACTCTGCTGGGGAACGTACCACAGTATCTCCTTGTTGATTTGGGACCTCCAATCCTAGATCCTGTTCCTGTGTTGAGCAACACTTCCTTTTTGTGCAATAAATTAAATTGTGTGTCCTGCTCATGGTAAGGAAATAGCTTTCTCTAAGTCCCTGTGAGTCCCTTTAGTCTCAACAGCTCAGGCTTTCTCGTCTATCAAATGCAAGCCATTTGGAAATGCTTGGCCTTCATCTTTCACCTTCCCCAAGCAAACAGGATTTTATAAAATACGAGTCACTGTCTTTTGTTAAAATGAAAATAAAGTGTTTTTAAAAAATAATTTATAATTCACATGAATGGTTCCTATCAGTTGTAAAGTCAAATGAAGGCCAGCCTTGTAAGTTGAATGCTTCAGTGTCACAACAGAGATGAGAGAAGAGAGGACCGCTTACTTCTAAATGCCATTTCCTTAAGAATTTAAGAAATGTAACAGTGGGCTTTTAGCCATTGTTCTGCATTCTTTCTTTTTTCTATTCTACGCCTGTGAGCAGATCTAACCACTCTTCTAGGAGAGGCTGTCCTTCTAAATTACCTCATGTAAACATGAATAAAAAAGGTGATTAATAGATTTCTCCACATTTGGAAAGATATTCAAACAGCTGAAGCAGAAGATTTGTTACTTGCTATTGCCTGTGTTAGAAGGATAAACCTGATGAAGGACTGAACTACAATAATTCACCTTGTGTGCTGCTTTTTAGTGGAGGACATGTTGCTGCTTTCCTGTACTTCCAGTGGGGAAGTGGAAAGGTCAGGCACTGAAGGGAAGCATTTTGCTGTGTACCACAGATAGGCATCTCTGGCAGTAATTTAGAACTTTGCAAAGCACTTAAACAGCATAATAAAAGTTAAATCACAACTCCTTTTCACCTGTCGAAGTAGGTTTGTTTATCAGAGAAGAACCCAAGCTGCAGAGCTTCAGTATTGATTTTGAGCAGAAGGTTCAAGGATGTTCTGTTTTCAAGGTGTTTATTCAGCGCATGGAGGAAACAAAAAGCCCATGTTAAAACAACATTAGGATGCAGGTTTAATTCCTCTCATTGTGTTTTTCCTGAAGGTGTGAAAGTAGTCGAGGAGGAGACAGAGGTTGTCTTGTATTTGACTGCTCTAAAAAACGACAGCTTTTCGGACTACCAGGTATTGATAGGGCAGGCTCTGCCTGGCTGCCTGAGTTGATCCTACAGGTCAACAAGGTCACTTTCACAGAGGTCGAAGTTTGCTGTGACACACAGCTTGCAATTTTACAAACTGAGTTTTTTCAGACTGGGGGAAAAGAAAAGATTTTTCTGCTGGCCTCAGTGCCCAATTGTACAGTAGGAGAAGCTACTGTAATTTTGTAGTCATTGGTTTAGTTATCCAGCTGTCTAAGGGCAATATATTCAGTGTTATCACGTTATTAACAAATCAAGATTTCTGAGGAACTAATAGCTTGGGTACTTAATCTTTGCTTTGTCATTAATTAAGGGTAAAAAGCAAGAATATGAGATGGTATTACAAAAATGTTGTATAACTTAATTCAGAAATTGTGGCTTACACCCAAAGTATCGACCTTCTCAATGATAAACCAAGGCAAAGAGGTATTTGCTAAGCCAGAACAGGTTATAAAATCAACTTCTTAGTGAAGATGCTGGGCCATTTGCAATTGGTGACAACAGCTGAGTGAACAGCAACAATTAACATTTTTAATAGCAAGTTTCCTTAAGGACATTTATGCAAGTATGACTACTGGTGTAGCACATGTAGCTGGTTGTCTTATCTGTCAATGGAGAAAGGTGAATAAGGCGTTTTTATCTTTGAAGGATTTGATGACCTAATTAGAGAACAGAAAATCTGGATCCCAGTTACACTGAAAAAAAGCCAGTGATAATTGTAATGACTTTGAAGCAAAGGATGATTAAAATGTACTCCAGGCCTTTTCAGTGTTGGTGCTTGACTTGCTGCAGGCAGCTCTCTCTGTGGTCACCTTCCAAAACAGGTGGTTAATGGCAGGTGTTTGCTGTTCAAGAAGTGATTTTTGTTATATGTCAGGCTGAACTAAATATGGAGACTTCTGGTATATTTGGGTTGCTTGGATTCAGCAGTGTTATTCCCAATTGCCTTAAAATTGAAGAATACTCAAGAACTAGAAGTTAAAATGCTGACTATTTTGAAATGGAACGTTGGCTTCCATTAACAAAAAACCTCTTATTCTGTTGTACAGTGGGCTTTTGCCATGACTTTGTGACAGGACTAAGGGGTTTTTTACTGCAAATGAAATGTTGGGAATCAGTGTTCAGGTTTTCCTTGCAGTCAGGAGCAACACCCTTGCAAAATCATGTCAGGGCTAAAATGCTTCCAATAATATTGGTATTGTGCATTTGATTGTGTGCTTAGGTGAATGTTTGTGTAATAGGTGAGTGCTGTGTGAAGCTATGCGCTTCCATTTCTTTCCACTGATTTACAGGGGAAGGTGTTTGTCTGGACAGGAAAGGGCAGCCATAAGAATATGCTGGAGCAGGGTCAGTGCTTGAGTGATTGTTGAGCTGTACTGTCATTACAGAGTGAGTGACAAAGTGTAATGGAAATAGCTGAGCTCCAACCAGCCGAGGGACCGCACTGCTTAGCCTGGGGGAAGAGCTTTGTTGCATGGAGGAGTTTGGCTGGGATGTCTCTCAACCAAGAGATGGGAATTGGCTGTATGGAAAAGAGGCATGTTAGAGACAATGCCTTTAACCACTCTTTACATGTTTGGGTTTTTTTTATTTTATATGAAAGAAATGATACAATTCAGAGTGCTTTGAGGGTGGGCAGGTGAAATGTACTTCATTACAGCAACAGATTGCCCTGTGCCTCAGTCAGTTATATCCATTAACTCTTCCAGAGGGTGGGGCACCAAAACAAACCCTGAGTGTCAAGCTGGTAACGGGCATTGCATCGGGAATGACCTAAACGACTTAAAAAACTTACCGGATTTGTTGGTTACCTAGTACACTACTTTTACCAGCAAGCTAAACTTTTAAAAAATGAAACTGATTTGCTGAACAATTCCCTGTTGCTAAAACTATTGGTAATACAAACTACAGCAACTTGAGTGAACTGCAGATTAGCCTCTTTCACTCCCAAATGTAATCAAAGCTCCTTGTTTATTTGTGTGTGGGTTGTTTTGCTGGGTTGTTTTGGTGTTTGGTTTTTTGGTTTTTGTTTTGTTTTGTTTTTCTTGGTTTTTTTTTTATTTTTTTTCTTTCTGATTTTTATTTAAAAATGTTTTCTAAAAGGCACCTTCCTGCTCAGTTCCACTCCTCTGGATGGATGAAAGGGTACAGACTTCACAAAGTGGCATTTTGCTAGCCCACATTTTTAATAAGCCTGTTTGTGAAATTGCTGAAGATGCTTCCAGTTTCTTATTGTTGGGCTAAAGCCTGGGATGGCTTTTAAAGCCTGACACTGCCACAAGGTGATACAAATGTGCATTGTGTCACCAGAAGCCTTGCTGCATAGCAGCAGCTGTTTTAGCTTGGTTTCTTTTTCCGGGTTTTTTCTGCAATAAAACATGCAAAGAACTTCTCTATTTCTTATTATTGCCCAAGTACTTAGAGAATTTGCTGAAAGTCTTGGTTAGATTGAAATGCAAGGTTTGTCTCTGCAGGATTGGATCTATGTGGCCCCACACAAGGCTGTTTGTTCTCTTTTTCAGGACAAGATAAGACCATAAGAATTTCTCTTCTGCACTACCTTTGGTCTACAAAGTACTAACACTGAGAAAAGGAGATAATTTATCACCTTTTCCATATTACCAGATGTCTCTTTAATTGATGGGAATCTTTTTACAATCACTTTAAAGAAAACAAATTGCTTTTGAGGAATTTTTTCCTCAATTGACAGAACTTAATGAGGGCTTGTGACTTTGTAATAAATTTTAATTATTGTGCAGTTAATACTGCTAAAAATAACAACTTTAACTTTGATACTGGATGACTGATTTGTGAAGCAACTGGTAAATAATTGATCTCTTATTCCTTAATGGCTTTTCTGTTAAAGCTTTTTCAAGTAAAAAGGAAAAAAAATAAGTCAGGCAAACATTTCAGTAGCTAAAGAAGAGATAATGTAAGGTAGTAGTAACCACTGCTAACATAACTGGAGTTTTATACACTGAGAGCTGTGTGTTTTAATGGTTAAACCATGAAGCAGAAAACTAGTATTTCTAGGTGTTTTTCCCGTTCAATCACTGACCCTGTAGGAATGTGATCACACAGAGCAACCATTTAGTCTTTCAGTTTGCTAACTTTAAAATAGTGAGCAGACTGTCACATGTTGTAATGCTAATTAGGGTCAGTTCTGGTAAAATTATTCTACAAAAGATGGCAAAACCCTGCATCATCCTTTTATTTTCAGAATACATGTGCTCAGTTTAGAGATGACAAGCTGGCTCTTTTTCTCCACTGGTAGCTGTCAGTCCAAAAGAGCAGTTTCTTTTGGGTTTTCCATGCTGTCAGTACTAGAGAGTCTCTGAATAGACCTTATGGCAGCCTTCTCCTCTGTTATTATTGAGAATTTTAATATTTGATGTGAAGAAGCACCATTTTAATTTCCAGCAGTTGTCAACCTTGTGTCATTGGAGATATAAATGTTAGAACAAGGCTGTTTGCATGTATTTTAAATGAGGTGAGAAATACCAACCTATTTGGGCCCTTGTTTAGAGTAGGACCATGTTCTGCATGTTTGCAAGGTACTCAGAGTTCCTTCAGAGGGAAGGTGCTATCAGTGGATGTTGCTGTTCTGTGTGCAACTGTGGGCTGTTGGCAGTAATGGGAGAGTGAAAATGGATTATCATTAATGTCAGCAAATACAGTTTAATCATGTTAAAACCATATCTTTGTGAAACTAAATGAGATTTCTCATAACACAGCTACTTATTTGTATTCGCCATGCATTGCACAGACTACCTCACTATTCTTAAAGCAACTACCAATCACCACAAGGAGTCAAGCAGACGCTGCATTCTCCGTAATTACAAGCAATTTTCCAATTGAATTATTCCATGATTTAATTCCTTACCTTGCATCTGGAGAGCATCAGCAATGTGCAGCTGTTTTGGCTTTGAGAATTAATTGTTGCTAAATGCATTAAGAGTGGTTTTGCTGCAATGATTTCAGAAAAGAGTTAAATCCTACCTAATTTTTGGATTAAACTTCTCTTTCTTATTTCCCATTCTCTTGACTCAAGATCATGATACAGGCCATGGGTTTACTAGCATTTGCCTTGGCTAGTTGCGAATCTTAATTCAAAATAAATATGTTTAGTCACTGAATTGAAATCATATTACAATGAGACACAAAGTTTAATAGAACATGCCCGAGTCAGTAAAGACTGGAGGGCTGAGGATTAATGACAAATTATGTTAGTTTATCCTGCTGGTATGACTTCTTAGCTATTGCAAAAAAAGAAGAGATGGTAACTTCGTGAAGTACAAAATACCCAGTGAAATAGGTATAACTTTTCACAACACAAGGGTTTTTTAGGCAGGTCAAGTACTTCAAATATAGGAAGAGTGTCTAAGTCATTTGTCCTTGAGGGAAGAATGGACAGGTATTTACACTGGGAGTAGCATTTGGTTTATTCCTGAAAGTAGAAAAATAATTGGAAGAAATATTGAGTTTTGTGAGGTTGAGATTATCATCAGGGATATCCAGAGTCTATTAGATTCCAGTAAGAATGGATTTTTTAAAATCTGGAGTCTCTTTTTTTTTTTTTCTTATTAAGTACAAATACTATAGCTAAGGGTCTTAGGAATCTTAAAATACAGAGGTGTGTTTTCATAACTCTTGCAAGTTAGTGAGAACATTCTTGAACTGCCCTTAGTTAAATAATGATACAAAGATACATTTAGTGCTGGATTTCCTTGACTGCAGCGAAGTGCGTTATGTTGAATCAAATCTACAAAGAAACAGAGTGCAGGATTTTATCTTTTGTGCCTTGCAACAGAAGAAGGGGGTGTTAAGCCCTCTGCTATAAACACTGTGCTTTTCAAAGACCTTACAATGATAAGAACAAGTAGGTTCTGATTATATCTGAGTAATATAAACATGATTGAGTTTGCCTAATGAGTGTCTGGCTCATGATTACTCCATCCAATGAGAATCATATTGTTCAGGTTTAACATAACCAGGGCACTAATGCAACAAGCAATTGAATTAGCTGCTTCTTGCAAAACTTTCCTTTGTTCTCACCAAGAAAGCAGCTTTTTTCAAGGGCTTGTCTGCTAAAGAATTTTCACACTGTTATTTTTATTCCTTTAAGAAAGGTTTAATTTAGGAACATGGACAAGTAGCAAATGCCCTGAATTAGCTTCCTTCTCTTAAAAACCAAATCATTTTTATCAGTTCTATTCAATGGCTGCCTGTCTGATCTTGTTCCTATACAAACAAATCATGGTTGCCTTTGGAAAGCTTGTGTGGGCAACTGTGGATTTCTCACAAGTTGAAGAGGGAAACTCCTGAAGGAGGAGCAATGAGAAAGGCATAGGATTGTTGGACCAACCGATACAAGAATTTGAGTAATTGCCTCTAAACAGTGGAGGAAACACAGAAGCAGTGGAATAAATGTGACCACAAGGGTTTGAAAGGCATTGCTAGTGTAATAATGGAATAAAGTAAGGAAGAATGTGATGCCTTTAGGACTGGAATCCTTGAGGCAATAACTGTAGCAGAAAATGAAAAATCTTGTATGTGGGGCAGAGTAAGAATTTGTGTTCCAAGCAAGGATTATTGGCTGTAAGTGGAAGCTGTAAGAGAGAGTTGAGAGTGTCTCTTAACTGCCACAGCAGTCAGCTACGAGGCTGGTGAAGATTTTTCTGGAAGAGAGAAGAATATTCTATTGCCATTGCATAAAAGTGACAGAGCCTAATGCAGAGCGCTGCATACTAGTCTGCCTTGCTCTGTTTGAGAAAAAGGAAATGTAACATGGGAATAGGTGTTGAAAACAGCTCCTAGAATGGGTCTTGCCATAGCAGAGGTGAGATTGCAAACAGCCCTTTTCAGTTTACTGCCATGAGAAGTAGATGCTGATGTTTATAAATATATTTGAAGAAAGAAAGGCAAGTGTTGGAAGTCTAGCTGAAGGAGAAGGAAGTGCTGACCAAGGATCACGTGAACAAATAAATACAGGCCACAAATGCTTTTAGCATGAAACTAGGACAAAGATAATGAAATATCAGAGCTGTGAATTAGCCTTCCAGTGAAGGGGGCTGGTAATCTACATTCGATGTAGCATTTCATGTTGTCCATCAACAAATGGAAGAACTGATGTTATTGTTATGTGTACCCCTTGCTGTAATGTACCAACAGTGGTAACTTCTGAATCATCCATAACACAGATATGTTATGGCTGATGCTGCACCCATCCATTTATAGTATCATGTGCTGAAAATGTCTGTAAGCTCAGACCATACAGATCCTGGACTGAGTTCTCAGCCTGCAACAGCAGCCACAGCAGAGAGCTGTCAGTTTGGGCACCAGTGCTGTTTCATACCAGTATATGGGCTCTGACTTGCCATTGTTGACAGGATGCTGAGTTTCCTCTGCCTTTCAAAAGCCCTGGGTTTATAGTTTTATTTTCAAGAAGATTTGGACATCCTGAAATAGCGTGTCTTTGCTGGATTTCTTTTTACACCTCAGAAGGAAAGGCCTTCCCACACCCCACAGGAGAGCAGGGGCTCAGTAAGTCACCCGTGCTGTTTGCTGTGCTCTGCTGCGAAGGAGGAAAAGCTGGCACTTGACAGCTGCCTCGGTTCCCCCAAGTCCTCCACCAGTCAAGCACTGCATGCTGCACCGTTTACGTTTGGTAACTGAGCAATTAAGGATTTTGTATTCTAATTACCTGGCCAATTATGTGCAGTGCAAAATTCCCTGCTGGTACTGCTGTGATAGCCTGAACTGCAGACAGTCTTGTGATTAAACTGTCCCTCGATGATGAAGTCGATAATTAACAAGAAGGCATTTTGCTGAGTAGTGAACAAAGTCAAAGAAAGAACAGAATTGAGTTTTCAATGCTTTAATATGGTTTTAATGGTGCTCTTCTCAGGGACAAGAACTTCTCTGACCTCCCATGAAATTAGAAATACATATCCATGAGCAAAAATGTAGACCTGATTTCTTTACAAAGAGCATAATATTGATGATCAAAGGGCTGGAGGACCTGCCTTATTGGGGAAGACTGAAGGAGTTAGGTCTTTTCTCCCAGGAGAGGAGAAGGTTCAGGGGAAACTTCACTGCAGGATTCCAGTACTTACAGGCCAGCTATAAAGAGAACACAGTCTCTTCACAAGGAGACACAGTACAAGGGGCAACAGAAACAAATTGCACTAGGAAAAGTTTCATAAAGATGCGAGCAAAACCATTTTTTAATGGTAACAATCACTGGCTGGAAGAATTTCCCCACTGCTGGGTGTTTTCAAGGTGAGGCTGGACAGAGGGTTAGATAAGCTCCTCTAGACTCCCATTTCCATGAAAGCTTGGACCAGATGATTTTCTGAGGCCTCTCTCACTCTGGACTATTCTATGATTTGAAATTTAACTGGATAAAGCACCTTAACAATGTTTTTTTCTGTGATATTTTCATCACATTAAAAACCTGTGCAGCCCATGCCAGCCCTAATGGTGTTTGTAGCTGAGTGTCCTGTGTGGAGTTCTGTGCTTTCAGCCCAGAAAGTGTGGGCGTTGCTTTCAAGTGATAACTAAAGATGAAGTTTTTCTTGTTCACTTGTCCTACAGTCCCAAAGGAATTAGACATTTACTCCTCACAGTGTTAAGTGATATATGAACATGCAGTAAACAGGACAGAAAGCCACATAGCTCATCAATGTTAGTCTGGCATGAGTTATGAGACAGGCAGACAGAAAAAACTATTCCATGTTACAGCATTTTACTTGAGCTGGTTTTTCTCTGAATGTCTGCTTGAGCAGAAACTCATCAAATTCTCTTTGGAATGTATTAGCTTTTATTGAGGGCTATCCACTTAAAAAATTTAATCCCTGTGAAGATGTCAGATGAGAAAAATTGAAATTCTCTAGCAAATGTATTTTTCTCCCTTAAAAAATTCAAAATGTTGACAGAAGTAATTATCCTGAGTGAGCAAATCTTAAAATTACAAGTTATCCCTAACACTGTGGACATAATTAAATTATGGTAACTGATTTATATGAAAAAACCCCTTTTTTTTTTTATTCTTGTTAAAAGTTGTATCAAGAGAACCGAAAAATGTAAATGGGCTTCTATACGCACCCTTTGGTCTGATAAAATTAATTTTGTACATGGAAGAAGATATTTTCCTTTAAAAGAAACTTCTGAAAAGGACCTTTTGAAGACAAGAAAAAGTAAAATTGAGGGCTTTGCTCCTGCTAATATAGTTCACGTACCCAGCAATCATCATTTGGCAAATTAGTGCCTGAAAACAGGTTGACAAACATAGGAACCTGGCACACATAGACCTCATTGAATTACTCCATTTTACTTTCTATGTCAAAGAGATTTTCAGCTAAATCACATCTGAGTAGTTTTGTTTCGTTGTTGGTTTTTTGGGGGTTTTTTGTTCGTTTTTGCGGGGGGGTTTGTTTGTTTTTTTGGTTTTTTTTTTAATTTTGTGCTTAGATTCTAAAAGAGCTCCTCTTGGTTACACATAGTACCATCTTCTGTAAAAGAGGAATGTGTCTTCTTCTGGTGTGTTTTGAGCAATACTTGTCCTTAGAGCCAGTAGTTTGTGAGTTCTTGTGTGCAGAAACTTCTACTTCACTGGTTTTAATGGTGTAAAAGGCACAGAAATTTGCACATGATCTCTCTGAGGCAAGCCTTACTTTGTCATTCATCACCTTAATGCGATAAATGGAAATAGCAAAGCTAAAGAGAACTTCACCTGTTGCAGCCAATACACTGGCAAGCTCAACTCTCCTTTAACCAAAAGAAAGGAGCAGTAACTTCCTGTAACCCCTTTGGTGTTTGTTCATGCCAACCAACTGTATTGTGTGTGACATCAAAACTGAGCTGACTTCCAAAAAGGAATACTTGTCATGCAGTTTGCGGTGTCAAACCTGGCTGCAACTCCTAGAATGTGATGACATGTCCTATTCAATTTAATTTTCCTTTCCTGTGTTTAGGAAAATTTTCTGGGACAAGAACATGGAAATATGAAATATATTATCTCTGTTTGATAGGAGTTCATGCACTTCTCTAGAAGTGTATGAAAACTTGGGGATCAGCACTTCTTAAGCCCTAGGAAATTTCTCTCATCTTACAGAATTTCATCAAAGCATGAAAAATCTAAACTTGATTTTATGTTTTGGTTGTTGTAAGAATATGTTTAGGTATCTGATAGAGAAGCTTTGTAAAATTACTTACTTGCCCCTATAAATTGTTGGGAATCAAACCAGAATTCCCTACAGGTTCTAATTTTTAAGAGGTTGTAGTTAATGATGACCTCCTAGTGACCTAACCTTTGGGGAGGACCTAATTTGGGAATGACAATGATAACATTTATAATTTTATTTGAGACTGAAGATGAGAACTCCCATTCCATGAAACCAGAATTTCAGCATGTCTGAGATATTTTTGCAGACACTGGTACTGTATCATACCCTTTGAGGGACTGGTGGAAGGAGTACTCTAATGTGTAGGTATGGAATAAGCACCTAAACCAACTTCCAGCCTTGTCCATGTTTGATCTAAACCAACTTCCAGCCTTGTCCATGTCTGATCTCTATAAAAAATGGACCTTCCCTTTTTAAATTTTTTTTTCTTTTTTTAAATGCCAGCTTTAATTGCCTTTAATACTTTATTGCAATGAGTACCAGAAGCTAAGAGCGTGTTCTACTAAAAGTTTTCGTTTTATCAGTTTGCAAACTGATACATTTAAATGGCTACACTTCACTTCATCCTAGTGTTAGTACTGATCAATTTATCATAAAGAAATTCTCTTTTTGGTTTAAAAACAAACAAAAAGGAATACTGGATTTATTTAATTATTTTTTCAGAAGTTTTCAGAACCTGACTCTCCTTTTTCACCATGGGCTTGAGATACCTGGGCACTGTTATGTACTTAACAGCCTGTAAAAAAATCTGTCTATAGCAGATGTGTGCTCTTTATTTATGGGTTTTCTTTAAACCTTGCCACACTACAATTAGAATGTTTGATACAAATGGGACTTTTTAATCTGGGCAAGTGTTTTCACTGATTTGGTGTTCTTCTTCCATAGTTTGCAAAGTGATTTGTGCTTTCCTTTTGAATGAGACTTAGCAAATCTCCTAAAAGTTATTATAATAATTTAATGTCTATGAATATACTTCAAATCTGTGGTTCCTGAGAAGCTTGTTACCGAAGTAGTGCGGCTTAATTCATTTCTTGGATAAAATACCATATTACTCCTAAATCATCTGTATTCACCAGCTTTCAAGGAATGCAGATAAAGACCATTAATTACTTTTTATCAACAATGTGAGTTTAGCAGGTCATGCTGATTATGCAGCTGGTATATCATCTCATAATTGACTGTATGTTTCCGACTGCTACACAAAACTTGTTTGTAATTGGGTAAGATCAGAGCCAAGTGTAAGGAGTTTTCAAGTTACAAAACTGCCTTGGGGAGCTGAGCTCTTAGAAAGTTAAACAAGTGTCTTCCCATTATCCTGAACAAAATGCACTTGGAAGGCACTGATGAGAGGGGAGGGACAAGGAACTCTATGGCAAGGCTGCTGCTGCATAGCTGTAGACAGACTCTCACTGGTGCAGTAATTCTGGCTTCACAACTTAAGGGTTCCTCCATGGCTTTACAAAATGGGGAGATGGCAGGAGGGCTGACAAGATAAGCAATTGTTTTGTTCTGATTGTCTTATTTTCATCTTAGTGATTGAAAGGACATGCAAAAATTCTGAGGGATGGTTCTAAAGCAGAAACCTATAGCTCTGGTGGCATCAAGGTATAACCAACTAACCCCTGTGCCCAGCAATTGAGTATGTTCTTTTCATGAAGTCAGGTCTTACAAAACTTGGCATTCAGTTGCTATAATTTTATCTGGTGCTTAGGAGTAGACTCATTACACTGGGACCACAGAGAGGAATGAATCAACAATGAGCCTTGTAGGAGACAAGTAACTAAGTTGCTGGGGAAACTGGGAATTGTTCCTAGTAATCTTGTTTACTAGTAAATGCTGTAGTCTGTAAAAGCAGAAACATTTCCCTCTGCCAATACAAATTCATTAGTTTGCAATTTACAGTCTAAGTTGATACAAAGCCAAATTCTACAAGAGCAAAGTTTTATCTGCAAAGAGACTGTGCTGTTGGTATAGTAGTCAATTGACTGGAAAATGTATTCTTGCTTCCCTTGAAATTTAGTTTAAAAACATAAATGCATGTGGATTTGTCTATATAATAAGTTTCATAAATTATAAAAACCAAAGGAGGTGGCAACAGATTTCCTCACTCTAATGTGAGACTAAACTGTAGTTCTCTGGAGCTACTCAAGGTAAGGGGGAAGCCTGGAGAGGCAGAGAAGGAGGCTGGTTGGAATCACAACCTGTGGGCTGTTGTGGCTGCTGCCACAGCATGGAGCAACCTGGTCACAGGGCTGAGCAGCTTGGTGACAGGGAGATTTATTGCAGGGGAAATGGCCTTTAGCATAAGAGCTGTGGATTTGCAGAAGTCAGGGCAATGAAAATGGAAAATGGGGCAAGCCCTCTCCCTTCAGTGGCATAAAATGAGGGGAGTGACTGCAAATGAACTCTTATCTCAACTCTTTCTCAGGAACCTTCGCTGGTGTGCTTTAGGATATATACAAAGAGGCACACAGCCTTGGACTACTGTCCTTTTGTACTTAAAATGTCTTAGAAAATATGTTGTTTTTTCAATAAAACAATATGCCAGGGCTTGGAGTTAGGGTGAAGAAACCCAGAGAACTCTAGATTCTAAAATCTGAAGTAAAAAATGGCTGGGTTTGAAGCATTGTTTTTTCAGGAAATCAATATAAAAAGCAATTGGTATGAATGATTGAAAGAGTTTAGGGTCTATACTTAGAACAGAAACTGTTCTGCTTTTAACTATTCTTACTTTTCATGTCCTTAGTTATCTCCTAAAAAACCACCATGTAACTTCTGTGTATGATGTATAAACTTAAATGCTACAGCAAGAGAAGGTTTCTAAATTATTTTATATTAAATCAATATAAAATGGCAGAAACTTAACAAATTCTTTGTTGGAGATTCAAGAGAAGCTGTCAGTCACATTGATTTATTTTTGATGGAGGTGAAACTTGTTTAGGCAGTGCAATCTACATCCTGCAGACCAAATTTTTGGGTTTTGTTTGCTTGTTTAATTCCACAAAACATTCCTATATTTTCCTTGCAGAAATACCACTCAGGGTTTCCCAGAAAAACCTATTTCTCAGCACAGGGTTTCATGGCAGTCACTGGTAGAAATGCTATTGACTGGCACCTTTCACAGGCTTGGATTGACTTGTAGTCTTTCTTCACTAAAGAGATGTGTGTCATTAAACTATCCCAAAAGCAGAGGGGGGAAAAAAACATTTCTCCCCCTTTTTTGACTAGCAATCCTATCCCTGGTAGAGAGGCCTTCACAGTGAAACATTTAGGCTTGGGAAGCATCCTGGTTTCCAAAAGATTGCATGTTTAAGTTGGCTTGAATAGTTTCATTGAAAGATCAGTCCTACTTTGGACTGTCCTGAGGCACCATGGGCACTTCCAAGCCATCTCCTGCTCAGTCTCTGCAACTGGTTCTCTTTTTTTCTGTAATGCATTCAACTTTGCTCCTTTTTTTTATGTTTATAATGGCAATTACCTCTTCTTGAGTAGAACTGTATTTGCAACTGAATAAAAATTTACAATAGTCTTCGATAGTTTAGATAACTGGATAATTTCCTGGAGAAATGACATTAAAATACTTTAAAAACATATCCTTTTTCAAAAGAGAAGTGGCCTTTTCTTAAAGGACTCTGTATGAGGGAGTGATATTAAAGGGAAAGATTAGACATGTTTTTATTAATAATTCAGAAGGATACAATCCTACTTCTATTTGTAGTCCTGCCCAGCAAATCACAGTGTCACATTTGGAACTCTGTATTTCAGCTCATTGTCCTCAGAGGAAGAATGTATGTGCTGGCATGGTAGGGATATTATAAGACTAAACTTTGAAAAACAACAGAAATCTTTTCATCAGCATTGCTTTAAGAAGCAGAGAGCCCATGCAATATTAATTTTTTTGGGGAAATAATTGTATTTTCTCCTTAATTTTCTCCATATTTTCTAAGCGTTTCTTTTCAGTCTGGAAGTAGCACACTGCTCTGACTTGCATTCTTATAAATCTGGGCAGTATTGCTTCAGAGTGTTCTTTTCCCAGAAGTGGGGATTCTCTGGCAAGCTGTTGGCAGCCAGCACCCAGCCAGGCTTCACAGGGTTCATGGGACTGCACAGAGTTTTAAATAAGACTGAGCTGTGAGACTTCTCTGCCATACTGTGCTGCTACAGATATGATCATATAAAGAAATCAAACGAATGCTGTGGCTTAAAATACTTTTTGATGATTGTTAGGTTGGGGTTTTTTTAATGGGGAAGGCGTTCTTCAAAGTTCCTTTTAGAAGTGGATGCTATTTGTTGGGTTTCTTTGGTGGTGGTGGGTGTGTTGCTTTGTTGGTTTTGTTTGTTTGGGGTTTTGTTTGTTAGTTTTTATTTCCTTTCCTGCAATACAGGTTTAAAAATCACGTGCCTTTGTAGTCTCCCAGTCCTGCCTCCTGAGGCTGGCAGGTCCATAAAGCCTGAGAGGTGAAGGAGGAGCCTTGCTCATTGCTGGAGGAGCACTTGCAGGTTGTTCAAATCAGCCTCCAGAGATCGCATTTGCAGCAGTTGTTTTAAGCTCCAGAAAAGCTTTTGAGTGACATGATTGTCTTGACATTTGATTTAATGCATGAGGATCTTAAAAATGTTACAAGTAGTTAAAGATGGTGGATAGGATAGAACTAAATGAATCCCATCATGTGCAGCAGCAGCAGGGCAGCACTCCCCTGCTAAGGTGGCCTCCCCTGCCCTTTCCGTGTGTGGGGTGGTCGACTGTGAGGACTGTTCTTCTTGGAATCATGTTTGGTCATCTGTGGAAAACAAATTAGTTAATGGATTTTAATGCCAAAGGAGACCTTTTGATCATCTGACCTAGTGGTGGATAGAAATTGATCTAGTAATCTTTGTATTGATTCCAGTAAGTTATTTATTAAAAATACACCTTGATGAGACATGGCTACCATTTGCTTTGCTTGCTGTGTTGAGCAGCAGTGTGTAAGGCACACTAAACTTGGTTCAAAGTTTTTCATTATTTCAATTGTTTGAAGAGAGACGATGAAAAAAATCAAGTTTCTGATAAGGGCAGTAGATTGCACTTGTAATTTATGTGGGAATCTCAAGAGACTGAAATATAGGAAAAGGATTTTGAGGATAGAAAGGTCATGTTCAGTTTATCCTTTATACAGTAGTTATCCTAAAAAGTAATTCATTACTTGGCTAAAAATGTTTATTATTTACCTTATGAAAGAACTGCTTTAAAAGATGCCAAGATCAAGACTATAAAAGGCCTGCACGGTTGTAGTCAAACTCCTTCCAGGCTCTGCTTCCTTTCACAGCCTGACCCAAAGCCATGTCACTGGTACTGAGAGCTGTAGGCAGCACCAGCTCCCTGAAATTTCTGCCTGTGCTCCAAGTCCAGCTCAGTTGTGATGTCAGACAGCACAGGCTTGACCCCACCCCACAGTGCCTGACTGCAGTCCCAGGTTCAGCTGGCCATCTGATGTTATGGCTGTGACCTTTTCTGTGTCATTGCCCAAACAGGTGTCTTCATACAGCCACCATTGCCATGATTTTCTTCCTGCACGCCGTTTGACACTGAGCTTTGTTTTGGTATAGGTTGCTCGTACTATCCTTTCTATTTATCAATGATTTGACCTTTTATTTATGGTTACCCTACCTTCATGACAGCTGAAGTCTTTGTTGCCTATTGTATTCTTCTCAGTGTATACTATATAGCAAGGCCCACTCTGCTCTGTCTTGTGAAAATATTTCCTTAGTACTCAGCTCCTCTCTATCATGTTGTAAGACTGATTTCTCAGCTCTGAAGCCATTTAACTTGTCTCATGTTGATTTTCTGGTGTTTAGAATGTCAAGATCACCTCTTTAATCCTCTAAAAATACTGGTTTAATGCTCAATTTCTCTTTGAAATTCTCTGTTATTCTAAGAGTTATTAAACATAAAACCTCTAATATTTTAGATAACTCTTTAGCCATGTCTTTCAGAATGTGCCAGTGTTACCCCAGGGTAGGTCATTGTGTTCAAAACAACCAGAAAGGACAAAAAAGGCAAGTGTTCAACGAACGGTGATTCGCTCAAAGCCGTGCAAAGTCACAAGTGCGGTCTGAATGTACAAATACAATATCTATGAATAATAGGCTGCCACTGGTGAAATGTTGAACCAGTTGCAAACAATTAGCAAGCACTTTTTTTTTACCCCTTATACCTGTTTTGTCACCTTAAAACATCCCTATGATTGCAGCTGCTGGAGTTGTCTCCTGAGTCAGCATTGAATATGTTGGTTTTCCAGTGGCCAAGAACCCAAAGGATGGGGTGTGTCTGAACAGGGCTTTTGGCCTGTCACCATTCGAGTCAGTCAGCTGAACACTGTCTTGGCAAGAGGCTTCCATTTTCAAAGTAGTCAAGACTGTGATCAAGCAGTTCAGCTGCAACCAGGTGAAATGTGATCTGGGCTTCTGACTGCTGTTTTAAACCAGAAACAGCTCAGCTGCTCTTTTGAGTTGAATTTATTTCAATAATGTATTGTGCTTTTAAAATGCATGACTGCAGTGGGTCAGTCTGAGCAGCAAAGGTATTTATTCAGTGCTCAGCAGAACCTTAGTTGCTCTCACACTTAAACCTGTCTTCTGATAGCAGAAACTGAGTTTTAAGTGACTGCAGAATACTTGGATAGACATCAAGAGAGCCTGCTCTTTAATTTCAGTTTGAGGGCATTGATGATTTGTATACAGTTTTACAGTAAATGGTGAGCGTGGAGTTGGGTTGGCCTGTTGGGTTTTTTTAACATATTGTGATTGTTTGTATGAGGTTCATGTATTCCCCTAAAAATAAATTACATATGTTTATACATCATTGAAGTATAAGAGCAGAATTTTAATATTTTCGGTTACTTTATAATATTTCTGGCTTTAAGAAAACATCTGCTTCATAAAATATTAGTGTTAAATTTTTCTAGTATTTGTCTAGGGGTTTCACACATAATATTTTAAAGGTATGTTGCTAAACCAACAGATGTGCTTGTATTAATTACCATACAGCTCTTCCTTCTTTTCCTTCCTTCATGCTTTATTCTACTTCTTCCACATATATGGTTAAGGCTGAGATACTTCACTATTTCATCTGATGGAGTGAAATAAATGCTTTCTGAAAGCTTTCAGCATTTTAATTAAATATGCAGATAGCTGAGGAGCAGTATAGATTACATTTTTTTATTAAAAATACGGATAAGGTACAACGTTAATCAGTGAAAAAGATCTTGCCTTTGCTTTTCTTAATGGATTATATTAGTCATTAGATCATTAAGATGAGTTCAAAGCGCTCCCTCTTCGTCTCATACTGTCACTTTGCTAATACCACTCTCTTATGAGTCACCTTCTCTTTTAGGGAGTAATAAATTTTACCTCTCCTCCTCTCTTCTTTGCTTCCCAGCACCCACTTATTTGATTTGTTGTGTAACTTTCAAGGAAAGGCCATGTTACCTGGCTGGGGAGATTGAGAAAGATGCAACTGAAATGAAACAGTGAGGCAGTGAATTAGCTCTGCCGGTTCATATTCTGCCTTGATTTATATTCTTTCATATGCTTTTGAAGCACAAACCATGTGCTGGTCTCTGGAAATGAACACTTCATCTCCTCCCTCCCCTCCCCCCAAGGCTGACATTAGCTACTTACACAAAATCTGATTTATGCAATAGGCCAAGGCTTCTGTTTGATGCCTCCATCACTTCCCAAGTGGGGAGCTTGAAACAAAATAAAATGTTTGGAAAAGTGCTCTTTGCCTCCTCTCCAGCACAGGTGTGCTTGGGAGCAGCAGGCTGGTGGGAACAGCTCTCTGTCTTGACAGCAATCAACAGTACTGGTGAGACACCAGTGAGATTGGTAGTGGGTGTGGGACCTTTTCAGATTTGGCTCAAATTCAGCCAGTCACCAGGTGCTGGAAGTCATTGCTGGCTGCGGGGCGCTTGGTCAGCGGGAGAAGTGTTGGAGAACTGTCTTTTCCATCAAAGCGCAGTCCACAGGAGCTGGCACTAATTGGCCACCCCCCATTGCTGGTTTCAGCAGTGAAACCAAAGATTCTGAGCTACCCTGTCAGTCCTTAGAGCTTGGGATTCACATCGTGGCAGCAAGGTAATATGTTGGGACACATTCTAAAATTTTGACCTATATACTTGTTCTAAGAAAAGCACTGATTTTTCATACTTCATGCTGTAAAAATTGGCTGTGAATACTGTATTTATTTCAATCTCTTCCCAAAAAACATGGGATGAAGATTTTCTTTCGATGCAAGAGAAAAATGCACTGACCCTCACCCACCCTGCTGCCATGCCCGAGGAACCGTGAGAGTAACAAAAACTTGTAGCTCATAGCTGACTCATGAGACCAAATCTATAGCAGATCATGGAGAGGTTTGTAGGAGAGTATCCTGGTAAGGGGGATTTTTAAGGAAAGCCTGTTCTGTGTCACTGTTTTACACCCTGACTCTGGTAAAAAAAAAAAGTCTTTGGTAATAAGATGGCAATGATGTAAAGAGGAGTGTCTTACCTGAAGAATGTAGAATTGAACGCTTCTACAAACACTATCTTAAGCATGTTGCTTGCTCATCTAAATAGCTATATTTTAAATAGCTTATTTGTATTATGGCTTAATTCTCTCCTTCTATTTGTCTCTTCTTAGGGTGAGCTGCGTATTTTATATTTTCTTGGGTAGCACAGAAGTGCTGCAATCAGTCAGTCCTAGGAAGGTGGGTTATCTCTGAGGAGTTAATGCTCATCCAGTCAGAGGGCGTGTTTACATTTCAGTGCAAACATGAAAGTTCAAACAGTGAATTAAGAATGACTTCTCTAAAGCACATACTTCCTAAAGAGTGATCTATATTGCACACAAAGAAAGCGTCAAATAATTTCCAGGGGGAGAAAAGGTGTTTGTAGAATTCTCCATCTGTTTGCAGATTATTCATGACTAAATTAATAGCATATTCTTACGTTATTCAGTTATGGCAATGTGCACCTTAGAAATGCCTTGATAAGGTGTGCTACAAAGACCATCTGTATTTGAAATAGAACAGAACAAGACTCGCCTGATCGGGTGGTACATCAGAGGGATATTTCATGATTCATATTATTTGTAGTACAGTGGTTTCCAGTATCTGCATTTCTGGTAAAGGTAAGATCATTTACAAAAACACTTCTACCATAGAAGATTAAATGAAAAAGGTTATCTCAAAGTTTCCTGAAGCTAATGAGAAAACTACAAACCCCAGATGCTGAAATGGAAAATTTCAGTGCCCTTTGGATGAGGCAAAGTATTTTTTTTTTTAATTGCAGGATTATATTTCTTTATCAGGAAATACTTCTGATTGCCTTTCAATGTTTTCTTGTCTTATAAAGTTTTTAAAGAAACCCTAGTTCTGATTTTTAGAAATGAAATATGGGGGCAAAAAGAAAAGTTTCACCAAAGACCACAAAGTGCTGGATGCAGAGACCTGAACTGTATGGTAGCTGTACTTACTCAAAGGTTGTGTTTGCTGCTGAGTCTCCTGTGCTGGTAGCCAGATTTTGTTTGAGTTATGGCCTTGGCTTCTACACACTTGATTATTCATTTATTAGGCTTGTAGCATAGCTTGGTCCCAGAAATAAATTTGGGCAGTTGTCTGATATTTCATGATGTTTTCTCTTTTCTTTTTCCCCTTCATTTTCCCTCATTACAAGCACTGTAACATGCAGCTGCGATAAATTTAATCTGATGACAATGTGTATGCCTGGTATCTGATTCATCTTTGATTTCATGGCTGAATCCCAAAGAAGGGAGAGAGGGAGGAAATTGGGGGATCATGGTGGCAAGCAGGATTTAGATGCTGGTAGAGATGATGAGTAGCAGCAAGACTTGCTCAAGCAGAGAAGTAGCTAAAGAGAAACCAGTGTGCACAACTGGAAAAATACTAAAACTGGAGATAAGAAAAATGCAAATGAAATAGTGATTTAAGAATGTGTGTAAGGCCATCAAGAAAGCTGCTGAGTGCTTGTCACTGGAGCAGAGAGAGATATATACAGGAACTGACATTGATTGCAGGAATTCACCCATCCAGTTCTATCAGCTAAGTTCATTCAGTCATCCCCTTTACCCCTCTCCTAGACCACTTCACAGAATACAAATACCTTTGCTACTGCCACTCCTGAATGCTAAATAAATAAGTTAATCCTCTAATAAAATTTAGACATGAAATAAATAGGTCAATCCATTTATTCTCTAACTAGAGTTCAGAAGGATAATGAGGTTTGGCTGGAGGCAGCATGGTGCCCTGGAAGCATATTGCTGTTTTAGCCTGCTAATGATTGTGGTATGCTTAATCCTAATTCATTTTCAGGCAGTCTTTTGTTTAGGCTTTTAAAAATTTAGCTTAACAAAACACTGAAAAACAATATTTTGAGAAACAAGCCCATCAACAAACAAAACTTTAGTGTCTCATGCTTCTGCTTAGAATAAGCGTAAATTTTTGTGATTTTGGTCCTGTCTTGTTCTGTAAGTACTTGTCTTGCATCCTCTCATGGCTGCTTTACTATCTTTGTAATTCAGCTGTACAAAGTCCTCAGAGAGGTTCCTTGTTCATGTCTGTGCAGCAGACATGAACTTCCATGTCTATTCAGCTGCTCTGTTGATTTTGTAGGTGGTCACATTTCTGAAGAACATCTCTGAGCAGTCACAGCGGTGCTTTCTGAATGATCTGTGCAGTAACATTTTATTTCATTTCCATCTTTCTCCCCAGAGCAAAGTGTGTCAGTCTGTAAGCCAGTGCATGAAGTATTTGTCATAATGAGGACATGATTCAAGGAGGTGCAAGAATGCAATCCCCCTTTCTGAGGATTTGCAATCGAACTTTTATGAGAGTGCAAACGAGTGTCGTTTCCATTGCCTAAGCAGCAGACATATTCTGCTAAAAGACAGTTGTGGATACCATCTGAGATCTTGAAATGGGGCTATGTTCCTCTCTCTCTAGATGTGACTTGGTTAGATAGGAGCTGCTTCATTTGTACCCTATTTCACAGGGTTACCTGATACCACGAAAAGCTTGCTGGCCTTTTCTTAAAATGTGCTGCCTTTCTGGGCAAGTAAATTAAATTCCTATGTGACATTTGATTACGTGAGAATTAATCTGTTAGGAATCACATTTTAAGGCTCAGGTGAAAAGTGCTACAGAAATGCAAAATATTTATTATGTCCTTTATGAACAATTCTCTTGTTATGTATGCAGATGCACTGCAAATTCATGTTGGCATTTATTATCCAAAAATGCTCTGCCTTTTTTTGCTGTTATTGTTGGAGGATTGATTTCAGTACAGTCTAGTTTTTGAAAAGCTTTCTTTTTTAAACTAAAATATGCAAATCACAGCAGTAGCAGAAACTTCAACTTCTTTTCCCTTTAATTAAATTTAGCAATTGCAATGCCGTGGCACCTATGTGAACCACCGTATGTTATTCATCTTTCGTATTGTTCTCAATTAGGGTGTTGTCTGGTATGGGTTTCTTTGTCTGCTTCTTCTGCAATGATTAATATAATAGAGTTATAATCTCACTTATAATCAAACTTTCAGGAAAGGTTATTGGATTTGAGGTGACTTGCATGCAAGCAATTTCCCAACAGCCAAACTGAATGCTTGCAATTTATGGGTTGTCAGACCTTTATCATTTCATGGCCAGATTATTACTACATCTAATAGACAGGTTTCTGGATTGTTGGGTTTTGGTTTCTTTTTGGTTTTCTTTCCATTTTAGGGGCAGTATCTGTGCTTCATTAACTACAGTGTAATTTTATAGGAGGCCATATTTTTCAGATACTTTGTAATTGGCTTGTTATCGAGGCAGCACAAAGCAGTCCCCTGTCACCATGATTGTTCCATGCATGGTGAGGTGTAAGCAGAGCTGACTGGAAAATATTATTTGCTTTCATGAAAAAACCACAGATTTCTTCTTTCAAACTATATATCCTCTAATGTATTAGGAAGATTAAATATATATATATATATATATATATATATATTTAGAAGCTACCTTTGCAAGGAACTGGAGAAGCACTCAGAACCAGTACACACATGTTCCCTATATGGGATTTTCTTGTTCTCTCCTTGCTGCCATGTGCATACAAGAAATGATGTAGTCACTAGGCTCGGTACTTTGTGAATGCTAAAAGAGGGAGAGAGAAAGCATGGAATAGTTCCTTTGCTTATAGAAGATAAAGATTGATTTTATTCATGACTGAAGTAGGTAATTTTCTAGTCATAGGGGAATAAATGTTGGGCTAGAAGTGTCTTTGTTTTCTCACTATATAAAGGTTTTAGTTTCAAATAGACCATCATACTAAGGAACTATGACAGACATTAGAGCATTTTCCCCCAAAAATGACAGTTCTCTTATAATTGAGATCATCCAAAGTCTCACCTGATCTGCTGAGTGCTAAGGCAGGACAGATCTTTCTACTCTATCTGAAATAATAACTGCAAAATTGAAGGAAGTGTCAGCACCCATGAGAGGGTACATCACTGACAAAATGGAAAGGCAGATATGATTTTATTTTTTTGAAGCAGTTGGCTACAGAGGAAGGGTACTATATTAAAAGTCTCTGAATTACAAAGGCCAACATTAACCAGCTCTGAAGGTTTTAGGGTGATCTTCATGAAATAAATGGCAGCTGCAACTCTGTTTCTGACAGGGTAGGTATCCACGTGCCAGAAAGCCTCTGTCATAAATTGATAGCCCTGCTGGAAGTCTAGAGGCCAAGGAACAAATTGCCACTATTATTTCTACGAAGCCAAGATTATTCTGTATGCTATAGTGTAGGTGGTGCTAGCTTTACCCAGTACTTAACCCTCCTAGAAAAGGTGAAATATTTTTGTTGAGTGCTGTTATATTTCAAGATGGTTTATGATCCAATTGTTTATGAACCATGATCCTTGATCAGCCTTCGTCTTCCCCACACAAGGTGTTAAAATCTGCAACTAGCAGGCTGTTATCAAACCCTTGAACACATTTTAATATTTCAAGCAATAGCATCAAGTTGTGGTTTTTGTATATTGCTCTCTTTTCAAGGATTGCAGACTGGACTGTATAGGACCATTGAGGTTGTTTTTTATGGCTTTATATATAATTTTTCACCACCATACATTTGGTGTGGTTTGGGTCTTGTACACTTCATTTACTACAAAGTAGATGCTTTTACCTTAATACAAGGTGGTATCTGAGTTCCATCTAGCTGTACCAGGTTAGTATTTCCTCAAAAGAGCTTTCTATTGGCTTTGTGGGCTGTGAAGTGATATAAAATGGTTACCAAGCTCTAGTTGTCTGCCATTTCCAAATGAAGACCATCTTCCATTTAGAAGCATTCTGCAATTTCTATTTGAAACCTTCAAAAGTGGCAGAGCTTATACAGCATTTTAAAGGAGAAAAGCATATGTGCAATATTATTCATTATTAGGCTCTGGGAGACATTACAGTGGCCTCCCAGTTCTTAAAGGGGGCCTACCAAACAGATGGAGAAAGACTTTTTCAGGTAGGGTGAGTGGTAAAGGTTTTAAATTGACAGAGAGCAGATGGAGATTATTTAGTAGGAAGAAATTCTTCCCTGTGAGGGTGGTGAGGCACTGGCACAGGTTGCCCAGGGAAGCTGTAAGTGCCCCCTTCCTGGAAGAGTTCAAGTCCAGGTTGGTTGGGATTTTGAGCACCCTGGTCTAGTGGAAGATGTCTCTGCCCGTGGCAGGCGGATTGGAACTGGATGATCCTGAAGGTCCCTCCCAACCCAAATCACTCTATGATTCTATTAATTTGTTTCAGAGTCACCCTTAAAGCATTTGTGGATTTGCATTAGTTTCTTTGCAAAATCAGTCAAATGTACCATGTTATTTTTTCAAATAATGCCTCTCACACTCACTTGACAAGCAGTAATGAAAACTTTATTTTCCATTCAATCTTGACATTGGCAACCATCCTTGGAGTATCCACTGCATGTGAAAGCCTTTGTCTTAGAAACAGTGCTAGAAAGGGATCCCAAGGTAAGGGTCACTGCAAAAAGAACTGGTAGGATTAGCAGGTCTTATTAAAACTTCCTAAATGTGAGATCCTGTCAGTATGCTTATACTGACTTCAGTTCTATTTTCTATGCAAATTGAAAAATTATGTGAAAACTCACTGACATGTTTGTAAGTGTTCAGTTTGGAAGGGATCATGTAAAAATTATAGCAAGGGATGGTCACTGTAAGTCAGGCCTGTCATTTTTGGCTTTCATATCAGGGTGTTTAGTTCCTTAGAGGTTTGAACATCAAGTATCTCAAATCACAAAGATTCGAAGATTCCACATCTCATTGGTCTGTGTTTGAATACTAAATTATTGCTTTGGAGAGAGGATGCTGCTTTCATGCACCTCACCAGCTTTCATCTTGTCTCCATCTCCTTCTGTTCAGAGTTCCAAATCAGCTAATTTTCCTAGAATGCCAAAAGTTGAAAGTGACTGCTGTACCTTTCCTCCCCATATGAGAGTCATGTTGGTCAGTGTATGATTACATTGAACAGGAAGAATGGGATTCCTCTGAAGAGTTAAATTCGGTAAAATTCAGCAGTTGTTCAGTGTTGAAGGCCACCAAAAGAACGCAGTTCTTCTGCTTCAGCAGTTCTGTTTGCTTCCTTTTTACACATTTATCCTAAAGGAAAAAACCTATCAACCATATCAAGAACAAGGGCTACAGCCGTAGTGAGACTTAACTAAATTAAACACCCTGATAGCTCATCTTCAAAGATGGAAATGGTTGGAAAGCTTTCTCAGTCTACAAATCTCTGCCATGTTCCCTTCAGGATGAGTTCCGTGTTTGTAATGAACAGAAAAGATAATATGATATTTTCCTTTTTTAAAAAAAAAAAAACAAATAAACAAAAACAAACCAAAAAACCAACCAGTTTAATAGAAAATCCATTACAACCTTGCCAGCTGGGATGAAAAATGCTGCCTGCAGGAGTGTGAGAGTGCATGCTGTCAGATATGACATATATGCACAAACACCAATGGGCTTATTAGAGCCTCCATAGTGATGTGCTCTCAGCAGTGTATTTCTGCTGCATATGACCTTGCAATATTTCTTTTTATCTAAAGGGCAAAGAGGGGAGGGAGCATTATTCAGTGAAGCTTGGGTATTTCCTGTAACCTTTATGGAGTCTCTGCCAACTACTTCATAACAGTCTATAGCACATTCACTCTGGGTAGGACTCGGGTTATTGGAAAGCCATAGCGGTAAATCCTGTGTGGCTGGATGTCACTGGAAATAGGAGAATTCTCTGCTCTTCGCTGTTGTATTGCAACTTACATGTCTGCTGCCTCCACTAGCTTATTCCTAGGGGAGTTTATTTTCCACCCTTAAAAGAAGGCTGCCAGACTGATTTAAGGCCAGAAGTGATGCTTTCAAAAAAACATGGGTCTGTAGAACTTTGGCTCATTTGACAGGTGGTCATAAGGTTTTGTTTGAAGTCAAAGAAAGCTGAATTTTGCTTGGTTTTAAATAACATCCCTTGGCACAAGATTTGGCAGCCTTGTGTTAATGCCTCCAATTAGGAAAGGAAGGCAGCACAATCATGAAAAGAAAAGTGACCTGCAGGTGAAATGCAAAATGGAGGCAAATTATGTGAATGGTGTAAAAGTGAAATAACAGGTAAGATCTCTCCTCTCTTATTAATATGGTGTTTTACAGTATGGGCTTTTAAAAGCAGTCTTATTAAAACTAATGCCTAAGTATCTTTCCTTGCTGTCCTGTAGAACACCAGTGACCATTGTGAATTTAAGGACAACATGAGTTGTTTCTCTTAAATTCACTCAGCTTGCTTTTGAATTCTATCTGTACCATGTTGCAGAAAATACACTGCACCAGTTACCATAATGCATCACTTTGTGAAATGAAGTGTTTCCACTCGTTCTTCACTAGCAGGAAAATCATCTGTCACCAGAGTGGGAAGTAGAGGGTGAAGATAGCTGTGTTAAGGCAAGCTGTCCCCACTCATATGCCAGCTCTCTTTGGGCTCCTGAATCACTTCTGTATTTTCTGCACTTGCTATCCAGAAGTAACATTCCACTGGAGTTTTGCTGGGAGGCACTTCGGGCTTAGTGCAGATAGGATGAGATGGCACTGAGGTCAAAATCCACTGTGTTTCTGCAGTACTGGAGCCACAAAAGTTTCATTTACACCAGCTTATCACTGAGATGTCTCACTATGGTACTGATAATGGTAATGGCTTTGTGGTGGGGACTCACTGAAATCATCAGCTGCACTTCCTCTGTTGGGCAGAGACAGCTTCTAAACTCTTGAGTGTCATTCTGGGCTGTGTAAAATCCATGTTGGCCACAATCCATTTCCAAGTCATCCCACCATCCATTCCTTGTTCTGTTATCTCCAGGCTAAAACTAGGCTAGAGAAATAGTCTTCTAATAAGACAGTAGCTCTTTCATTCCGCAGCTAACAAAAACCAAATAAAATTGAATTTCTCATTTATGCTAGATCTTATGGAAGTGAAAAGAGCATAGAATAATTGTAACCAAGATAAATACACAAGTCATAACCTTTCTAGCATAACTATGCCTGTTTCTAGAAAATTAGAATGTCAATGAGCTAAAGGTAATTTGTTCAGGATGCCAACAGAATGATAAGTCTGCCTGCTTGATTATTTTTTCTTGTTAGACAGCTTCAGTAAGGCTGAAAAGTGAATGTAGTTGGTTGGAATAGCTTTGTACATCTTTGCAGATACACCTTGACCCACCTTTCCCCTGACAATCTATATGGCAGTTTGTTTTTTGTGGCAGAAATGCTTAGTTGGTGCTGTGGTGACATTTCAGAGACATTTAAGTATTCTTTTTGGAAAAAGAAAAGTCATATGATGTATAAATTTCATGTAACATTCCTCCATTATAGTTAGGCTTTGTGCTGTCAAAATTTGTTTTTTAAGATAAACATTTCTCTCTTGAGACAGAGGATTGATTTATAAGTCATACTGAAGGTAGGATTGCAACATGTGAGATGATTGGCGTGCCCCATTCAGTGGGCAGATCCCCTGTGGCCATGCTTTTTGTTTTTAGAGCAAAAGAGCTGTACAGTCTTTCATCCATAATGTGCTTCGAGAGCTTGAACTTCTGCAATTTGTACTCATGTGAAACCCACATTGAAGCCCCATGGGTATTTGCTTGCATGAAGAGTGGAGACTTTTTCCAGCTCTTTCACTGCTGGAAAAAGTAGTGTCCTTATTATTTCAGTCAGTTCACAGTATTCAGAGCCCAAAAGCGTGATAGGCAGTTTGCAGAACAAGTAAAGAAAAAATGGCTCTTCCTCAGCAGAAATGTAATTTTCAAGTGAATCGCAGTGCAATCACAATAAGAAAAGCTAGCTGAGGAGACAAGTTACAGAAACGATGGTTTGTCATTGCAGCAAAAATATTTTGAGCTACATGTGCTTCAGTGGTCACTGTTGACATGACTGAAGTTCCTCTTTGTTTCCATGTGTACTGCTGTCACTGTCTGTCTCTTTGTGGTTGCCAGCTGTCTTTTCCCTCATTCTCCTGGACTCTGGTGCAGTGACTCTCTAAGGTACTCTCTGTAAAGAGGTCTGGCCTTCAATGAGTCTCCTAGGCCCTGTGGGGGAACAAAGTGTTTCAAATAATCCATTAGTCTTCCTTGGTACGTGTTAAAGCAATTTTATTGACAGATGATACTGGGAATGTGAATTTCTTTGCCTTTACAGGCCAAGGCAACTGCCAGACCTCAGCGCGTAACAGCATGGATTCAAGGAAAGGGCAGCAAGGATTGGGAGAGTCAAAACTGGGGCTGGTAGTGCTCAGTATTCTCAGCCATGACCTAGAAAATGAGACACTGGTCAAATTTGTAGATGATCCTCCACTGAAAGGAGAGCGGACTCTGCTGATGCAGGAAATGGCAAAACTTTGCTCCAGAGGGACCTTGGTAAACTTGAGGAATGGCCTAGCAGGAGCCTTGTGGAGCCATCAGAAATAATAAGCTCTGCTCTTGCACCAGGATTTGCTGGTGCAGTATCCCATTCCCCAAGCTGGGAAGTGCTGGTCTTGAGTAGTCCTGCCAAAGAGGATCTGCAGGTTGTGGAGGACCCAACCTGTAACAAATAGGGTAGGCAGCCATCCAAAATAAGACAGAAGGAAGACATCCAGCTGTGAGAAGTTACTTATTCTGGACAATCAGTGGTGGTGAGGCCACATCTGGATTTCTGTGTCTGGTCTTGGCTCTTCTTCCGAGGTCAAGGGGGATGTGGGAAAGTGGCAGGGCCCAGTGGGGCTGCCGTGTGTCCAGGGCCTGCAGGACATACCCCCTCAGAGAGCTGGAGGGAGCTGGCCTTGCTTAGGCTGGGGAGAGGTGAGCTGGGGGTGGCCACAACCACCCAGCAGAGAGATACAAAGGCAAAGCCAAATACTTCTCCACCCTAGCAGGGGATACAATGAGTGATGGCAACAGCTTCCCATTTGGGAGGTCCAGATTGGATTTCAGATTCACCAGGAGCAGGGTACAGTGCTGGAACGGGTTGCCCAGAGAGGCTGCCAAATCTCTGTGCCTGGAGGCTTTTGAGATGTGGCTGAACCAAGCTGTAACTGCCCTCATCTAGTGCATGCGATGGTTCTGCTCAGGGCAGGACACTGGATGGAGACCTATGGAAGGACCTTCCAGTTCCTGTGGTTCAGTGATCCCATTTTAAAACAATGACAGCAGTGCTCACAAACTGTTCGCTTCTTTGTGCTGGAAGGTCCTTGAGAGGCCAGAACTGAGAACAGGCAGCTGGAGTCCAGTCTACTGAGATCTCATCCCACCAGGACATGTAGCCTTCATCTGAACCATAGTCCCTCCTTCACCTGTGCCATTGTCTCTAGAATAGAAAGGAGAATCTGTTTTATTTCACAGGAAAGGCAGATTAGGTAGAATTTTAATTAAAGAGTTAACAGCAAGAAGAAGATGAAACTAGCTATTTCAAATAAATGTTGCCATCATAAATAAGATTGTTGGCAATTGAGCAGTTTAGACTACTAATTCTATGTGATGCCTGATTTTTACCACATTATGAGGCAAACCCCTCACTTTCATATTGTCTTTTCCAATTTGGAAAAGGGATTTTTAGCATCCTGAGGTTTAATAATTTGATGTTTCTGCAGTGCTTTGAATTTATAAAATGCTATCTAAGTGTGAAGTTTAACTGTGTTATTGGAGAACACGTAAGTTATCGAAGGCCCAGGGAACAGAAACTGTGTAAGCTGGTGGAATCCTCTTTTGTCATTGATTGCCTCAGCATTTTTCAGCATGTCTATCAATATTCAGAGAAGCTCTAACTCAGTGTCAGACCTAGGGGAAAGGTCTTTGTCCCTTCACTTGTCTACTCATTGACAACTGGTATGTGGGTGAAGCCTGCTTTTTTTCTTGCACGTGAATGTCAGGTGGGTTTTTTGAGTAAGCAGAAGGGAAATCAGCAGCCAGGACAGCATTCACGATAGAGTAGAGAGTCCTCAAAAGGTTTCTGCCACCTGCATTTCTTTCCATCCTCTAACTGGTGTGCCAAGGCACTTTCCTCCCTTTTCATCCTTGCAATGATGACTTAGGAAAGCATAGAAAGTATGCGGAAGCTCTAGGGCTAAAAGATGAGCGAAAAGGGGTCTGCCAAACAAAACTGGCATGCAGAAGTGATACCTGAGTTACTGACAGGCAGGTGGATGGAAATGGAGTGGCCTAGAGATGGAGGAAGGATGGCTGAACCTTAGGATGAGCAGGGACTTGGTGACAGATGCTTTATGCTGTGAGGCATTTAACAAGCTCTGGATAGGATCATCACATCTCCCACTACTTACGGTGACAGCTGGCCAGCTAATAGACTCCTGGCACTGTGTGCATGGATGTGCATGCATGTATGTGGAGGAGATGATGGCAACAACAAATTGAAATGTATGAGACATTAAAATGCATCATCTTGTCATGATTTATCTTATTTATGTTATCTGTGGACCAATGCCATAGTTCTCCAATGGTATAAGTTATGACTCTTGTGCACTTAAAGCTGACATAATGGCAGCTTCTGTGTGATGAGTTTAATCCTGACAGAGAATGCAAAAGGAAGAGTGCTACACCACAGAGATTTAATTAGGTGCCTTCTCTTGTTCTTCAGAGGCTTCTAGTTCTTCAGAGGACTAACCTGGAGTACTAACTACTTGTTTAACATGGTCTCTGACATCACTGAACTGTGAGTGGCTGCAATTCTGTTCCAGGCACATTTCTATTCAGTTACTTTTGCGTCACAGTATTGCTGAACTTCTTAATTTTTAAGCTTGCAGCTTCCTGACTGTAAATGAATAAGCACACTCAAGGGCAAAACAGCAACTAGAGGCACAGCACTAGGCTTCCTTTCACACCCTCCCCTTAACTACTGCACACACTGAGCTCCTGAACAGGCATTCTGCCTCTGTTTTTACTGACAGGACCTGCTTCCTCTTAGCTTTCCCTTTAGGTCTGTCTTGCTTAGGATGACAGAAAATTCTCCTATCCTCTAGTCTCAGAACAGGCATCTCAAAAGCAACTTGCTGTTTGCCTCTGCCAGCAGCAAAAGAGAAGATGCATGTTGGTTAATCAGCTGTGCAAGGCTGAATTATTTAAAGACTCTTCTGTCATTCTCTAGGAAAGATTTTAATTTCAGCATTGAATTTTAAGTTTTTAATTAACTAACTACTTTTTTTCAGTTCAGTGCTTTTTAGCTGGGAGCAAACGTTGCTGAGTCGTTTAGGAATTGGGCTGTAACAGCATCTGGCTCTAGCTCCTGTTACAGAAGGCAATACCTGGAGCTTTTAATTGTTTTCTTCTTCTTCCATCTGACTCCTTTTGAAAAACTGTATCTAAACTGCTTTGTGAGAAAAACATCTTTTATTGTTGTCTGTCTAAAGAGTACTGTGATGAGATCCAGCTTTTTCATATGACTATGCTAGGGATTATCGGAGTTTAAACTGACAAACAGTAATAAATCTTTAAAGGGTGTTCATTTGAACTTCAGCTCACGCACTGCACCTGAGCATAGGTAGGTGACAGGGGAAATCTGTGAAAGAATTGTGTGAAGGTCACTGCTAGGAGACTCTTCCCTCTGTGTGTAAGGCTTCAACGTTGCCTCCAAGAGAATAGTTAAAATAATAAAGAAAATTTCTGGAACTGGAGTGTGAGAAAATGAAGGACTCCTGTCCTTCTGAACTTCAAGTCAGATTTCTATAACACTGCTGCAGTTCCCAAGGGTGACAGTGAACACTAGTTTTTTGAGGAACAATGTTTTATATGAGTGAAGCCATTGAATTTAAGAGCAATCATATGGGGAAATCAAATTTGCTTGATGCTTTAGTAACAGGACAAAATTTTACTCTGTTTTGCTTTGATGGATAGGGGATGCCTTCCCCTTTATACTTAGGGGAATGAAAAATACTTGAAATAGTAAATAATTTTTAAAGAGTTTTGACTTGCAGATCTCAGCTCCGATACCAATCTTGGCTGCATGCTGTTCACATTTGTTTAATGTCTGTCCTAACTTGTCCATTTGTAAAATGTATGACATGCCCACCAGAGTTAGTATGAATTCATTAGTGCTTCTGAATTGCTCTTGCATCATCCAGAGAAACATGCTCACACTCCTGCTTGGTATTAGGAGTGAAATCCCTGTTCTATTCCAGCTAATGGCAGGAACTCTGATCGACTCCCAAAGAGGTAAGATACCATCCAATTACCATAATTAGATTGTTAAGAATTGTTCAGCTCCAAATTTTGTAATAATTCAAAGGCTGTTACCTCCATGAATATTAAGTCAGATGCAAGTATAGCAGGTTGCAAATCTTCTGGTGCTTATGCAGTCACATTGCACTCAGCACTGGAGACCATTCACATTCTTTGCATTCAGCACATTTTGGAGCCTTGATGAGGCAATTAGAAAATCTGTGTATATAAGCCCAGAAAAAGTATAACACAATCTTTTCTTTAATGTTGTCACTCAGGTAGTGCCCAGTTCTTTCATGGTTTTGCCAACTATTGAGCTCCTGCTATGAGAGTTTTGCTTGAATAGTTAATTTGAAAGTCAAGTGTGAAATGAAGAATGCAAAGACCTGCTCTGTGGGATGTTTTGTGATACTAGTGGAAATGTTCTCTACAGTCAGCATCTCTAAAGACTATAAAACTTGATTTAAATAATTTTTTTCTACTGTACAGTCCCCAACAGACGTTGACTGTTAATAGTTTTTACAGCTCTAATTTAATCCGGTAGAGTATTGAACTTGTACGTGAAAGGTAATAAAATCCTTTTAGTAGGAAGATGGAGTTTATGTTCAGAATAACAATCTATCAGTTTTGCAAAGATTGTTAAATTGCTGCTTTATAAGTGTGATCAGATTAAGTCAGCCTAGCTGTATTTTGAGTCTTGCTTTTCACAGAATCACAGAATTGTCAGGGTTGGAAGAGACCTCAGGAGAGCATCCGTTCCAACCCCTCTGCTAGGGTAAGGTCACCTGGAGAAGGTGACACAAGAGCATGTCCAGGTGGAGTTTGAATGTCTCCAGGAAGGGACTCCACAACCTCCCTGGGCAGCTGTGCCAGTGCTCTGCCACTTCAATGTAAAGAAATTCTTCCTCGTGCTGAGGTGGAATTTCTTGTGTTTTAGTTTACAGACATTGCTCCTCGTCCTGCTCTGGGCACCGCTGAAAAGAGTCTGGGACAGTCCCCTTGGCACTTTGAGATATTTACATACATTGATGAGATCCCCTCAGTATTCTCTTCTCCACATTAAACAGACCCAGATCCTGTGGTCTCTTCTCACAAGACAGAGAAACCCCTGATCATCTTTGTGGCCTCTGTTGGACCCTCACCAGCAGCTCTGTGTCTGTCTTGTACTAAGAAGCCCAGAACTGGACACAGAACTCCAGATGTGGCCTCACTGGGGCCAAGTAGAGGGGCAGGATCAGCTCCATAGCCCTGCTGGCCACACACTTCCCGATGTGTTCCAGGATCCCATTGTCCCTCCTGGCTGTGAGGACATGCTGCTGGCTCACAGTCAACTTATCACCCACCAAGACTCCCTGGTCCTTCTCCACAGAGCTGCTCTTTAGTAGGTCAGCCCTGTCACATGCTGGAAATCCTAGACCTCCGCTGCGAGTTGAGGAATTGTCTCTATTTGTCCCATAACAGCTGTTTGCTATTTTCTGAGGTGAAAACTCGGCTGAGGACCCCTGTTTCCCAATGGGATTTCTCAGGGTGCTGTCTTTTTGGGCTGCATCCATCTTTCCTAGGCTGCTGGCTCAGAAAGGTCCAAGGATGCAATGGAGTTGCACTGACCTCACTGAGCATCATGAGGTTGTTGAGCAGAAGAACCTGACCTGGCTCTGTTCATGCTTTCCCCCCAAGACTGACCATGAAGGATTTAGGATATGAACAGTTAGCAGGGTGCATTCAAAGCTACTGGGTAGCTGTCAGATGACCAGCTTTTCAAAGGGCTTGCAATAGGATTTCAAGTTTACCCAGTTCCTAGGGCCAAAGGAATGGCTCTGTGTCCAGAGCATCTCAGGGCTGCTTCAGCATTCACTGGCATGAGTTTCAGGTGGTTTGTGCATCCTTTGCAGAAAAGGATGTTGGGCCAGAGATTGTGGGAATGGGCTTGGTTGCTGATGTGGGTTTAAGGTGTATGCTTACCAGTTTGTGTTTCTTCATTTGAAAGCTTTTTTGGACGGTGTGTCTGTGCCTGCATAGTACTTTAACCTCAGTTTTCTTGTTTATAAATAATCTGTTACCTCATTAGTCCTGAACAGTAGTACTTGAAACTGTCTTCATCACCTCAAAAACATCTTGCTACTAAGCTGATAAACCATCCTTCCCTTTGTGTGACATGAAGGTTAAAATGTTGTAAACAAATTTCCAAAGGATCAACAGCAATTTTTCATGCAGGATATATTAATTTGTCTTGTAATATTCCTTTTATGTCAACTGCAATAATCTTCTGTGCTTAAAGCATAAATATCTTTTCATGTGTGTTTGTCTGAACTGACAGCAAGTTACCAGAGATGTTATCAGACACAACATATGAGGATGAGTAACATCATTGCCTTATGACTGCAGCTATTTAAAAGGCAGGGAAAAATTATCATTAGAAGCTGAATATTATTGGCAGGTTTGTCACACAATATATGAATGTTTAGAAGGAATATGAAAAATAAAGTATTTGCGTTTAGACCAGCACTTTCTGGAATACCACAGAGCAGTATCAGCTAGTAGGTTTTCTGTCATATAAAGCAAACATGGGTGTACTGGGGGCAAAATTCTGACTGCTGTTCCCTCTGCAAACCTTGGGTTCTGTGTGATAATAATGAATGAGCTCAGGACCCCAGAAGTGCTAAATGCCTGGGTCTGTGGGTGTTTATCTAGTTACAATTTCATTATTTTAACTGCATCTCTTCAACGTTAGCATTGCATTGTGCGGCCAGGGTCCAATTTAAAACCTGTAGCAAAAGACTCCTGCAATGACTCATTGGTGAAGATCTCTGTGATAAGTAACAGACCCTTCAGAGTCCTGAGCAGCAGACTGTGACACTGGCAGCATGAACCATGGATGTGGCCTTTCATCTTAGCTTATGTCCCCTGGTATCTAAGTAGCAGCAGAAGTTTGGTGGAAGCTACAGTGCTTTTTCTAGCTATTCACCCAGGCAGATCCCAAGAGTCTTATCAGAACTGCAAGCCAATAGGAGAAAAGAAGTGCAAGGAAATTCTAGCTGGAACCTTAAAGTCTACAGAATGATCTCAAAGCATGCCACATGGATTCCCACTGTGGGGAAATACAGGTGAACAGGTAGCTTCTGGTTTTGCTGAGAAAGTATCTTGCTGTGAAATAGAATATTCTTGTATCCCTTGATGTGTAATCAATCTCCAGGTGATCCTGGAAATGGTGGTTATATTGATCCTGTGGGGGAGCACCACAGGAAACAGTCTCAAGCAGTGCCTCAGAGACTGTGCTTTTGAGGGAAGGGAGAAGCCTAGGGATTTGTGTTCAAAATGTGTAATTTCTCACATCAGATTCATTAATTATTCCTTTGTGGGTGCCATGGCTTAATCTCAGAATCTTCAAATTCTGCTGTACAGGAAAATGTCTGTGGTGTTAAGGTAAGTACCCCCATTTCAACTTGGGAGACTGTTCCCATAACACCAGAGCTAAATGATGCTCTGATAGTTCCTTGTTTGGCACTTACAAGCTAAAAGAGCAGTAAGAGCAAAAAGAGAACACTGCTTCAGACAAGGAATTCACCAATGAGGTACCTGAGCTTTCAAAAACAAGAACAAAGTTGTGTTTATTCTCTCCTCTTTTAAAATAAAATCAACATGTATATATATAAAAAAATATAATCTCTCATAGATCTTGTATTTGCCCAGGTAGGTGATCTCCCTAAAAGTATGCACTGGGAGGACATTTATGACAAGACTGTTGTGGTGAGGCCAACACAGTGTAATCCATTATGGAGCTGTGTCCTCTGCAATGATTTCCTAGGCACCACTTCACAGCAGCTGGTGTGGGGCTGTTCTTCCTGGGAGCAGCATCCTGGGAGAGTGTGCTGGGGTAACCCCACCATGGAAAAATTGTACTGCTTTTAGCAATTTAAACCAGTAGGTACAATGGCCATGTGATGAGTAATAAGCTGCAACTGCACAGTGTGAGCCCTGCAGACAGAGAGTAGAAATGAAAAAGTCAGAACAAAGAAGATTTGTGACTGTCTCACAAATTTGCTGTAGCAGCCACCCTGGTCTACTACTGGACTTCATTAATGTTTCAAACCTGACCTCAAGTCAGGGCATAAGTGGAACTATCCTCTGTAAGAGGAGCTCCCTTGATTTAAAACCACTGCAAGAAAAGAAGGAATGAAAGCTGTCTTTGTTATTTTTAAAATCTGACTCCCTGTTGCAAGGCAGTAAGATGTGCAAATGGCTCTTGCACCTGGCAAGTTACCATCAGCAATTATTGCAACACTTAGTATCTTTCTGCCACCAGCAGAAATCTCTTTGCTCCCTTTCATGTCAGAGATTTCATTGTTCTTATGGGGATGGTAAAATTAAAGCCACAAGATTTACTGCTCTAATTCTCTTTTGCTTGCAATAAAAGGGAGAAACAAGGAAGGATGATACATGTAGCTGGATTTTGTGTTGTTGGGTTTTTTTCTCTTTTGCTGACCAACAAAACTAACTGACAGAAACTGTTTAAACACACCAAACAATTCTATTAGCAACTGTATTAAAGACTATTATTTAAATATAGGAATCCCGTTATTAAGAAAAAAAGCTGTGACTGTATTTCACTCTTCTCTGTTAGAAAACTTTGACATCTGAGCAGGCTGTACTTTATGCATTTCTTCATGTTTCTTTCAGTACAGCTGTTTTCTAGTTTTAGATGTCATTAATATGGTGTAAATGTCAAGAGCGCTGTTTTTGACAAACATCAAAAATGCAGTTTATGGTAAATGTATGTATATGAGAGAAACAGTGTTCGATGGGACTCCAGTTTTCATTTGTAGCCCTTCCATTATTGCCCTTTGTGTGACCTAAGATGATTTGCCAAATCAGGCTTTTTCAGAGGGGACATCTGTGAATGCAAGTGCAGTTGCCGTGTTCTAAACCAGCATCTGACAGTGAGCTATTAAAATCTGAGCTCTTGACTCTCAGTTCAGTGGAGAGAAGTGAGGACAATCAAATTCACCAGATGCCTCGTGGAAGGAAGTGAACTGCAACAGGAGCTCAGAGTGGCTGCTTTGCACCTCCTGGTCCAGAGCTTACACACTGAGGTGAAAAGGAGAAGGATTCATTTGTAGCTCCTCAACAGTATTTCTTAGACACCCTGGATATCATATGAGCCATGCTCAGTGATGTAGGAGATAATTTCTCTGAAGTTGCAACCTTGGCATTTTCAAAAACAAGCTTCTGCTCTGGCTAAAATTCATGCACGTTTAAAAATAAGTTTCAATTACAGCCCTATTGAGCCCTAATTTCTCTCTCAATGAAATTAAACTCTTCATCAGACCTGCATGTTTTCAGTATTAACAGACAGGCTGTATTAATGGATGCTCCAGGTAGTCAAGACAATGAGATTTCATTACCTGACCAGTCTTGCTAGAATTTGTGGAATATCATACTTTTTCTTGCTTCGAGGGTTGGTCCCTTTCATTTGCCAGCTACAGGCCCCAGCGTGCTTGTTCTGTGGACAAATTGATAAATTAGTCAGCTGCCGAAAGGGAGTCATTTGACTCACCTGAAATGAGCAGCAATGGGATGAAAATACATTACCTCTGTCCCACTGGATAAGCCTCAGATTGTATTGAAATAGAATTACGCCAAGGGAGTCAATGTAGTGGATAATAATGAAATGTTTAATGTGGATTAGCTGCATATAAAATTAATACATTAGAATGAATTGCTGAAGAAATGAAACTGTGTCAGACCTTTATCCTGTCTGTAATACTAGACTTTAAACTGCTGCAGTCTTCTGTTTATAGAAGAGCATAAGAAAAGCTATTGAATTTGTGGTTTTTATTTGGGTGAGAGGACTAGATACAGTATAAAATATCGTAAATAAATATGTATATACTAGAGCTGTCAAATTAGGATCCACTGCAACCAATGCTCATATATTTGGGTCTGAACCAGACCTGAGAGTTTACAGACAAGAATCTAAACCCAAAACCCCTTAATCACTTTTGTGGGCTTCTTTCTTCTGGCAGTTAAATCTAAATATAATATTTGTTTTGAACCATTCAGAGGTGAGTTGAAGTGTTGCTTTAATCTTAATATGTTTAATACAAAATGGGCAAACTTTCCAAACTAACGGGCAAATATAACCTTTGACTGTGAGGTATAGAAGGGCTGCAGAATGAGCTGAGACATAAAACTTGCAAATATTCATCTGTAATCTAGGAGGCCTCGGGGTTCTTCTAATTTTTAAAGCTTTCTTGTTGCATCCTCCGTTCCAGGTTCTTTTCTGTTCCTCAATGCATCAGAGAGGCCAAGCCCCACCATCCTGAGCCCTTGGCTGAGGAGCAACAGTGATCAATGTGTGGTTCAAGTGGCTGTGTACAAGTTTTACCAGCAGAGTGGAGAATATATTGCTCGTGTCCATCCCATTGATGAGAGCAGCAGTGAAATCCTGTCAGAGGAGAGTCCAGAGAAACATGGGTAAGTCTCATCCCCTCACTGGACTCACAGCTTGAATTGAGAAAAATCACTTGACTGTGTAGCAATAGAGCCACAAAATGCATGCTGCATTTCTGAGGGGAGCAGGACGCCCCACTGAGGAGATGCTTGTCTTGCATGGGTCTAAAATATCATAGAAGGTGGAGATTGATGCTTATTTTATTATACAAATCATTAGCAAACTTCTGGATCCAGGTAACTGAGTCTCTAAGTCAACACCACATTTATTCTCAGTGCTTGCAGGTACAGATAAAGCATGGATAGTGATCCTCAGGTTAAAGCTTTTCTGCTTAATTCTCTCTGTGTGATTGCTTTTTACCACTTCTTAACCCATGTATACCATTGGGCTTAGAATATCTACTGAGTCTTTGCAGTTTCATGTGCCTGCATACATTTTCAGTTTTGTCTTCACTTCTGTGTTTTTGCCCATAAAGCTGTTCAGAACTACTGGCAGGGGAGGAAAGATTTTTCTTTTGATCTTTCAAGGATGCAACTGTTTGAAATGTTTTATCCTTTTTGTGGAATTAATCTTGATGATGTTTTAATTTGTCAGACTTCCTGTGTTTTCTTTTAAATTTTTGTTAGCACCAAAACAGCAGGAGATGAACACAGTAAATATTTCAATATGCTGTAGGAGTAGAGTAACTCGGAATTTAATTTGGATATATGTGAGGCTAATGTTCTACCTGCCCTATATACTGACTATTTAAAATTTTTATTTCTTACCTTTGTCGTGAAATGTGTCAAGAAGCATAATTTTTACCAAACATCTCAAATGTTCTTTGTTTTGATGTGAAAGATTAGAGAGCTTCTAATAGCAAATCCTGCTGGCTTGTCCTCATAACAAGATGTGATTATCTGATTACTGTCTACAGCAAATTCTGTATCTTCCAGTAGCAAAAGGAGAATGTGCAATAAAAAGCCTTGCAGGAGATAACCTAACTCATAGAAACAGTTTGAATAGTTGTAATTCTCATATAACACATGGCCTATAAAAGTGAGGAGGAGAGCTTGTGTGTGGATCTAGATCATACTTAGTTCCAGCAACATCATCCAAATTGTAAATTGCTGTTGATGTCTGGGGAGAGGTAATTAGAGGAGCCACAGCAGCTGTCTTCTTCCTTAGCTCTTTGCAAATGCTGTGTTCTGTGTCACAGCTAATAAACATGCTTTGTGCAAAGTGCCTCCTGTGTTGGCACTGCCTCTGCTCCTTGGCACTCACAGGGAATATTGCTGTGTGTAAAATGCTCTGGTCTGCTGCATGGAGGAGCTGTGCCTCAGATCTGCGGGTGGGCAGAGCTCACCAGGAGCACAGGCAAGTGCCAAATGTAAGGAGCCTTGAAGGGAAGGGAAAGATTGCTTTATGTACAGTAACAAATTCCTTATCTCCTATCTGCTGGAGATAATGTGGATGACTCAGCTGTGTGTTGCAGATGGAGATCGTCACCACAGTAAAGAGAGTTTGTGCTTTTACAGAAGGTGGGTTTGGTTATAGCTTGACTGGCCCATATGCTTGCCAGAAGTGCAGCTTGTTCCCCAACAGCATCTCTCTGGTGTGTGGAGGGGTAAGGACATGCCTGTGGCTTTCATGGGTTTGTATGTCTGACTCCTTGCTACTCCATGTGTTGAAAAACTCCATCTGGAGCAACCAGCTGGTTAATCTTGCCCCCCTCCTTTGGTCCTTCACTGCAAGAGGTAGTAACTCTTTTCTCAGCTCAGCAGCAGAAAAACTCTACTGTGCCCACATAAATGTCACATGGGGATGGTTAAATAGCTTCTCACAGCCACAGATGAGAAGGCAGCAATTTGTCAGCATTTGCCCTGAATCTTCATTCCAGAATTTGAGTGCCCCTCCTTTGTTTGGAAGGATAATATTAGCTATTCAAGCTCTGATAACAAAACATGTAAATCTCACTTTTTAAAGCATCTTTTTTCCTTTAAATAGGAATCCAGTATAGCTGATCAAAAGTCAAGAATAATTCAATGGAGTTCTTAAATGAACTAGCAATCCTACAGTGGAAATCTGTTCTGTTCAATATTTTATTTTGTCTTGGAAATTGCAAACAATAGTGTTCTTTTATAATGAGTTCTTTGACCATGCTATAACCAAATAATTTCTAAAATTTTATAAGGATTTTAGCTCTAGGCATAAAGTAATTGAATTCCTCAATGATGAGTCTGTGCTAGAAATAAAAACACTTTAAAGTTTCACAGCTGACACTTCTTTGATTCTATATGCTTTATACATTGCTTTGCAAACAAGAGGTGTAAAGTGTGTCTAGCTTCCAGCGACTTTGTATGTGCAGTAGTGAGTCCATGCCACTGCTTGAAATCAAGTTCATAGCAGGAAGAATGTGTTTTATTGAAAAAAAAAAGTATCCAAAGGGTGATAAAGCAATAAGTTAATTCCAGGGTGGATTTTCTCAGATCTTGAACATGCACAGCACTAATATCTTCTTTACTTCTTTTTCTTTTTAAATTGTATAATCCAAATTACATATATTATGATCTTGCAAGGTCTTCACAGTTCATCTACATTTACAAGAGAAAAGAGCAGATGCTGTCAGGTATTACTATTTCATTCAAGGTGAAACCAGGCAAGCCAAGGTTTTGGATGACAGCACTTGGGGCTGGTTTTAAGTAGAATGTATGTAAAGCTACAAAATTGTACTAGGTAAAGACAGCACAACACCCAAATATTTATTTGTTAGCAGAGCTCACACATGTTGTCTTTGTGTGTAAATTACTAGGTGTGATTATGCATAAAGACTCAAAGCAAAAGTTCTGTTTGCTCCTCTGGTTTCATTTTTTAGAAAAAAAATCAGCCAACTAGAGTTGTATGAGTTCTGTAAAGAGCCAGAGGGGTTACAGAAATCATTGTGTGCAAGATACCTGTTTGTCTTATTTTCTTACCTGACATATTTCACTGCAGTTGATGTACTGCATGCAGGAAGAAAGGTGGCTCAGGTAAGATGCATCACACTGCAGCAGGGTGGGGCAGATGGAACATACACCAGGAATAGAATGGCAGAAGTGATGGCTGGGAATGGTTCCCGAGTGATGAACACCAAAGGCTGGCAGAACGATACTTGTTTTGCTGTACAGAGAAACTCTGCCAAATACAGTCATAACTTTTATATATAATATTTACAAGAAGGCTTGCTACTCACAAGGTAACTATGTCCTTGTTTATCAGTTCAGCAGAATTTTATACTTTTTAAAATTACTATAATTTTTAAAGAGTAGAAAGGTCTTACTCCAATTTAACTTGTGGGTTTTAGAACACCTTTGGTTAGACCTTCCTGACTTAACTCCTAAACAATCAGTAGGACTCCTCAATAGGAGCAATACATTGCTGTGTTCTGTTAGAACTCTAGGTTGGTTGCATGGAAGTATTTCTAGCTGCTCTGAGTCTGTGGATATTTTTGATGTGCTTAGTCTCTTCTGGCATCTCTTGCAATCTGTTGGGTTTTACAAGCACCCACAGATGATACAGGGAGAGAAGCAGTGCACTGCTATTGATCCTTTGTAATGGCAAAAGAGTTGTTATAATTCCTGCCATGGAGCACAGCACTCTCTGATTTATCTCAAATGACACCAGATGTGGGTACTATCTTTTGCCATTTTTCTGTTCCCATGGTGCTGTATAAAATCCTTTCTTGCTATTTAATGGGGTTCCCATTTTCTGTTTCTGTAGGTGAGGAGACATCAAGTACATTTATGTTGCATTTGGTAATTTAGCAAAGCAGAATTGCTGCCACAGTTTGAATGTTGATTTCTGGGTGCTTGGCAGACTGTCGCTGCGGCCACTGATTTAATTTCACCTCCCATCTTTTTTTCCCATGTGTGAAATTTATAAAGCAAGGAAGATTGTAAGTGCGCTTAGTAGAGTGGAGAAGACACAAAGGAAATCAAGGAAATCTTGTCAGCTAGAGTTTGTAATAAAGGATTGATTTTCCTTTCTTTAGATCTGTGTATTTTGGAGGAATTAGAATTAGGCAAGGGCAAAATTATCATGGTTCATTTTAATTGCCATTATGACTCTACACCTCTACTTGCACTATTAATGGTGAGCTGCAGTATTATATCCTATATATCAAACTAATCTTTTTATATGAATATAGCAAATGACACCTAATTTCAATGTGGTCTTTTATTGTAGACCTCCCTCATCACCAAGCTTGATCTGCAGACTTTTGCGCAAATATGTGAAATTGGAGGTGTTTCTTAAATAAACCATGAAATGTGAACATGCATGCATGAGAAAGGAAGTCACAGAACACTAATTCCCACAGCCAGTCCTTCAGTAGGTATATGAATACTGGTGCACAGAGCACTTCCAACAGAGAAAGTTCACCTGGTTCTGAAGGTTGCTGCAAGTCATGATAGACTATTCCCTTTCTGGCATCTACAACTTCACTTAAGATTGATTGCATTGATAGATGTCAAGGAAAATATATGAAGGAATTAGTAGCATCTGTCACATTTGACCTTGGGGCTTGAAATCTGAAGGTTATTTCTTGTATAGGCTTGTTCCTTTTCTTTCTTTCTTTCTTACCAGTAGCTTCAGTAGCCTATCTCAGAGACCAGGGACTTATAGAAGGATTTTTTTTTGTTTGTTTGTTTTATATTCTTTTTGTGAGGATGGGGGATATTTGTTTGGTTTTTTCCCCTTCTTGAAAAACTTAACCAAATTCAAGCCTTTGTTTTGTAAATGCCTGGGCTAAGACATAAAAAGAATGAAGACCAAAGTCTTAGTGTGTATTTGGGGCATTTAAATTTATTTTTAAGCATCAAAATATGTCTCAAAATTTACAGAATATTTTTACTCTCAGAGAATTCATCAGGAGTTTGATTCAATTCAAACTATGCATTTGAGAAATTCAGGTAATCCAGAAAAATAATTTGGATTTATGGATTCATTAGAAACTAAGCTCTCTCACCCTGATGGCAAGGCACCACTAATCCTTAATTTTAAGAGAGATAACTTGAATTGTTCTAGACAGAAAATTAGCACTTAAACTTTTTCTGTGCTATTACCCACTAGCCAACTTTTAGTCCATTTCAGTCTGTGAAATTAAGTGCAAAGGAAGGAAAGAAAGACCAAGTTGATGTTGCTTTTCCCCCTTCCATTTTCAAATGATACTGTACTCAATACCTAGGAAGAATCAGTTTGATATCTTTGATAGCAAATGCTTGCATGTGGAAAAAAAGATTTTCTTCTAATAAACCTTTGGTTCATTCAGTACCTCAAGTCTAGACCTGAGGAAAGCTTTAATTCGGTTGGTCATGGCACCTTGAGGAGTTTGTTGCTATTAAGTTTTCAGTTTGTGCAGCATCACAGAATCAGTTAGGCTGGAAAAGACCTCTGAGATGATGGAGTCCACCCTTTGTCCAAACACCACGATGTGTGTCAACTAGTCCATTGCACCAAGTGCTGTGTCCAGTGTTTTCTTAAACACCTTCAGAGATGGTGCCTCCACCACCTCCCTGGACAGCCCATTCCAATGTCTAGTCATCCTTTCTATGAAGGAATTCCTCATAATGTCCAACCTTAGCCTCTCATGGTGCAGCTTGAGTCCTCATCACCGGCTGCCTGGGAGAAGAGACTGACACCCACCTGGCTACAGCCTCCTTTCAGGCAGTTGTAGGGAGTGATAAGGTCTCCTCTAAGCCTTCTTTTCTCCAGCTCCCTCAGCTGCTCCTCATAGGACTTGTGCTCCAGACCCTTCCCCAGCTCCACTTGCCCTTCTCTGGACACACTCCAGCACCTCCATGTTTTTTCTGTAGCAAGGGGCCCAGAGCTGGACACAGGATTTGAGGTGTGGCCTCACCAGTGTCAACTACAGGAGGACAATCACTGCCCTGGTCCTGCTGGCCACACTCTTGCTGATGCAGGCCAGGATGCCCCTGGCCACCTGGGCACACTCTGGCTTGTGTTCAGCGCTGCCAACCAGCACTCCCAGGTCCTTTTTGGCTGGGCAGTTTTCCAGCCACTCTGCCCCCAGCCTGCAGAGCTGAAGGCTGTTGTTGTGGTCAAAGTCTAAGCTCCAGCACTTGGTCTTGTTGAACCTCATACTGCTGGGGAGATTTAAATTAAAATCATTCAGGATCTGTAGGGTAAAATACAGCACTGCAAAGTTTTAGGCAGTAGTATGAACCAGACATACAAATGTCTGCATGTTTCTAGACCATTTTCCCATTCCACTTGGGCACAAGATAATGGGTTCAAGTTGTCATTTTCACACTAGAGTGAAGTAAATGTCTGTACACTTCTGTTTTAAAAGTCTCGGTGGTTTTGCTGCTGCTGAAGTGCTCTGTTATTACTTGAGATTAAGATGGGTCCTTTTTGGAATTTTTCTTTTGCTTTAGAGCATGCCTTATTCTTCCATGTAACCTTAAGACAGCAAAGCAGTATCTTCAAAGGGCTCCAGAAAGGTTTGCTGTGTTGTCAGTTGAGATTGGGCTGTAGCACCTTATTTCTTCTTACATCTATATGGAAGTGAACTATTTATTATAATTAATGGTATATTAATAGTACCAGAAGCTGAATTTTGGGTGCCATTCACTATTGTGGCAGATCATATTGTGAAGGAACGATGTCCTATGACCTCTTGGACCAACCAAAGCCAACTGACGTAATTCTGTAGCAAGTAATTGCAATTACTTTTTTTAGCAGTCGATCCCTGTCCCAATCAAACTGATGGAAAATCAGTTTGGGGCAATGTGGGGTGAAAGTGCTCTTTCTTTTCTTGTAATATGTTATCAGACAGTTATTAGCTGGCACTGCTGCCTTTTATCGATGTTTGACAGATTCATGGAAGTTGGAAGACCAAACTTGTGTAGTATACCTCCAATTACAATGATGAAACAGGACAGAGGACATCATTTTAAAGTTGAAATAAAGTAAAAAATGACAAGTGTGTGTCAAACATGAAAAGTTTGCTTACTACTGAAGCACATTACTTACTATGTGGACAATTAAAAAAAAAAAAGAAAAAAGAAAAGTGTATTGTTCAGGGTAAGGGCTCACTTTTTACGAAGTGGAATAGCCTTTTCTGCTGCTTTGAACATAGTGCTGAACTCAATGTCGTATAGGAGGACTGGGGTGGGGAGCTGGATCCCCAGTTCGCCTTGACACAAAAATCCTTGTGGCTTCCCAAATAATCACAGGACCTGTTGGTGTGTTTCAACCCTGGGAGCTACTTCTGTGCCAGAAACCTCAGAGTCTGGCACATCTGACTCTGTAGAAATTATGCCAAACTGGCCACATGAAGAGAGTTCAGCCTTTTGTTTGCCTGGTTTGGATAGTTGTTCTTTGAAACCAAAGATTCTTTAATATAAATCATTTCTTACAGGGCTAAAACAATTTCTTGAGACCACTCTGAGCAACCTAATCCACCTTTTATACTGTCCAAGATTGGACACAAAGATTTGTCATCTTAAACTTTTGCACCTTGTATCCTTCAGAATTGTTTTCAGGTTCCTCTTCTCTGGTCACTTTCCAAAGTTTGGGTTGGCTTTTTCCCCCCCATTCTCTCATTCTTGTTTCCTTGTTTTATAAATCTTGTGTTTTCTTCTCTATACAAAGGCTTCTGTTTCAATTTTTAAAAGTCATCCTAAACTAATCTTCACAACCTCATGTTGATGTTAGTCCATGCTGCACTTCCTATCAGTTTGGACATGTCAGGATGAATTGAGTTTTGATAAAACCTAAACAAGCAAACCACCTGCCACACATCCACACACCATTCAGCCTCGTCTTCCCAAGCCTGCACAAACACTTCAGTTTGTCATCTTTTTCTTTGTTTAGGTGTCCTTTCTGCTATATGAAATTGCAAGTCTTTTTAGGATTCTTTGCTGTGTCCAAGTATCTTTGCCGATAGCCAAATGCTTCCGACATTTGTTTCCAGACACTAGGCAATTAATATTGCCAGCCTTGTTTCTAGTTATTTTTCCACTCCCCTCCAGCTAAGCTCTCTGTCCTTCTGCTGTTGGCTAAGCTTTATAACAAGCCTGTGGTATAATTGCTTTCTGTATCTTCTACTTACTTTTGACCTTAAAATCTATCTGAGTTCTGTGCAACCTCCTCTGCGGCTGTCCCATTTTGGAGCATGGCTTTGTCATTGTGTGCAATTTCCTTGGGGCTTTCCCTGCTAATGCTTCAGAATCTCCTCCTTATCCAAGCAAATCAGCCCTGCTGTAGGAAGTACTGTAGAAGATTTACAAGATAATATTCCTGCTTTCAATTTCAGAGAGAAATTAACTAGGAGCTGATAACTTTGCAAGACTTTAAAATCATGTCCTTGACCCATCCACCTGCTAAAAGCATTCCTGTAGTGGAAATGCAGTTGATTCTGCATTCTAAGTCAGGTTCTTGGCTATCCCCCTGAAATTCTCAGTGGTGTTCCATGACTTGCCACACAGGGTTGAAGTTTTGTGGGATAACTTTGCACCCTGGCTTTAAAGAGCACTGTCTGTATTGCTGCTCACCAAAACTCTTGCCTGTAATTCTCAAGTGCTGGTAAATTGTGTGTTTTCTACACACGAAAAAAGAGAGCTATGATGAACTTGACCTCTAACTTACAATTTGCTTCTGCATATTAAAAAAATCAAAGGCTTATTCAACGGAATTAAGAAGCTAATTCTCAATAAATTCCCACGTGGGAAATTGAATGAAGGCTTAGAAATTATTTCGATTCTGATGCATGCTGCAATGGCAGAGACAGCAGCTTGAAATTCTTTTCAGTGATTGAGGAAAGCACTGCCTGACTTTCCACAGGGATACAGTGAGGACTGAGCTGTATGACACCGGTGTGAAGCACTTTGCAGAGCTTTTAATTTAAAACTCATGTACTGTATTAGTTAAATAGCATTGCTCCTGCCAGAAAGCATTTTTCTGTCACATAGCTACCTTTGTTAGGTTTTGAATTTTATTGCTTTCTATAACACGCATCTAGCACAGTAGAAATTATATTCCTTTAATAAAATACTTTTTCAAAAGCTTTTTTTTGTACTAGCAGGGCAAACCATTCCTGTCAGCAGCTACTCTAGCAAAAAACCTGGGATTTGGGGTTGGCACCAACACCGAAGGTGCAGGTTTCAGACACACTGGTCAGATCTATTTTAAATAGTGTTTGAATCAAATTATTTCTCTACTTGTGCACTTTTATCACTCTTGTGGAAGGCTTTCCCTGCATTGTCCTGATTGTTCTTCAGTATAGGGAAGCCATGGACATCCATGGCTTGCACAGTAGCATTTTGGCATCTTGTCTAGAGAAATGAACAAATAAACAGTCCTCCCCACCACATTTGGAAATGCTGGACTTTTCCTTTTTTTTTTTTCCCCCCTCAAAGCGTTGTGTTCATGTGTTTTACTTTATAGACATTGAGTTCTGAGTCATCAAGAACAGTTGCCAGCTTTTTATAAACATCAGTCCATAACCTTATGGTATTTGTTGTGTCTCAGATCAGGCTGACTAAATGTGATTTTCTGTTGGGAATAGCAGCAATGAAGCTTGTCTGCTGAATGTAACTGGAGCTTTTCCTGATCATCCCTGGCTTGGTGTGCCATCCGTGCTGATGGACTGAGGCCACAAAGATGCATAATGAAGTTCCTTTGGACAAGGCAAAGATATTCCAAGCTGGGACTTGAAGCAGCAGCATGTCTGTCTTCCTTGGTGAACTTCACATGAGGATAAGATTGCTGAAGATTGGCACAAGTCTAAATTTTTCACAAGGCAATGCAGTTTTTATGACTCTGCTTTATCCAGCAAGGAATACAAGCAGTAGAATAAATGAGACAAAGTCAACAGCCTCTTGTATTCAGATCAGTGACCATTATTATGATGCCTTTATAATAGAATAAAATTACACTAAGGGGAAGATTTTATCAAAATATTTGCATTGAAATACTTTTTAATAAGGAACCAAATAATCTGATTTTCTTCAGCAGAAGAAAATTCCAACGCGTAGAAGTTTTCCTGTGCAGTGTGCTTGCTCAGAGATGTTAAGATAATTTTAGATAGCTAATTGTTGTCAGCATATTAAGTGCAGTGGACGACCCGATTATTTTTAGGATGTTAAACATCCTAGGAGTGCCCAGCTAACTTTACTGCCACACCAGAAAATAAAACCATGAGATGATCTGTCTGGATATTGTCTTAGTTTAAATGTGTTCTCAAATCTAGCAACTGGGGTTTTTTTGCATCTCTGCCCCTTTCTCCTCTAAATGCCCATCTTTCAGGAGGCTGTGGTTTGGGAAGTGTGGGCTAGTGCTTTTGACATCTCAGATCCATATCAAAACCATGATGATCACAATTAGTTATTATTTCATGCCAGATGAGCTGTTCAGAGGCTCATTTCTTAGTAGTCTCTAAATTTCTGCTGACACAAGCTGATTTCCCTTTTTTATAAAGTCTGTTGTTATAATGTCTGTTGGGCTCCTTTTATTCCTTTAGGCAATTTCTCCAGGTCAAAGCTGGGACATGTATGTGGTCTCTTTGAAAGGGCATTGACTGCTCTTAGTTTCTGTTTTAGATGGGGCATTTTTATTGCTGATATCAAGGCAGTCACAGCTGTCAGTAAAACAGCTGCTCTCAGACAGAGAGATACCGTCAACTTCAATGTTTATAAACAATCAGACTGCTATCAATATAATTTTTTTTTCAATAATATTTTGCTTTCTTTTTATTTATTGCCTTCCACCACTATTCTATTATGAAAGGGAAAAAAAATCCTATAGAATTTTACTGACCTCTTTCCTTAATAATTAAAAAATTGAGAGATTGGTGTGCTATTGGCTGACAGAATTTCTGTCTTCCCATCTGCTCTTTTATCTATTCTTGATACTCCCAGGGATCACTTCTCCCGTCTTCCCTCTATCTCAACACCTTTCCTTTCTAGTTTTGTATTCCATGCTCTTCTTTTAAACAGATTTCCAAACCCTCAACAGGTCTCATTTTCTCTCTCATTTTATCTTCACTCCCTCTCTCTTGCTCCTGTCCTACTTCTGTTTGGTGTGGATATATTTCTTCATCACAAATTCTGGGTCCAGAAGCTGGGGAAGTATCATCAAATTAACTCTACCCCAGCCCAAACCAGCACAGGGAGGCACGGAGCAGCTGGTTTTGTGTGCCCAGCTCTGGTACTGCTTGTTGCAGTGTGCACTGGACACCTTCCCTTGTGCAATTCAGCTGCTGCTCATGTAGGAAAGTCTCTGCCAAGAGGGCACAAATATCAGCTTCTTAGAGCCTGCAAACTAGCCTCAGTGAGGTGAATTTTCACAGCCACAGCCATATAAATAAAGCAAGTGATTCTATAGCTCTCCAGAAATGTTCTCATCAAGTGGTCTGAAGGACTCTTAATAACACTAAGACCCAGCTGAAGGAGGTGGCACTACAGAGGGACACAGTCAAGCATTAAGGAGGTGTTCTAGCAGATCATTAGTGAGCTTGGTATTCAATAGATGTGTGACTGAGTGGCACTGCATTTATGGTATTTTTTACTAGAAGAGTGCAGGTTTTGATGGGGAGAGATAATGTTGAGGTCTGGGTTTTCAGAGACAAAGGAATTGATTCCAGTGGAGATTTTAATGTGTATCTCCTCTGCTTCATCTGAGTGGCCCAACATTGTTTGGAGAATGGGCTTTAATACGCTGAATTTCAGCATAAGCACAAAATCTAGATTTTGCATTTCTTGCAATGCAGAAACATTTGTAGGGACAAAGTTAAGAGGAAGAAATAATTGTTCATAGGCTAGGACTATTCTAGCTCTGCACCTGTCCCTGAGTCCTTATCACGAGCAGCAGTTGGCAGATATATTTCTATCCTCTATGGGACAGGCACTGCATGTACTCTTTCCATCTTCTCTTCCCTGTGCTCCTCTCAGCTCCCTCAGTGTATTAATACTCCCCATTTCTGAGATATGGATGCCTGATTTGTGTCCGTCTAACTAAATTGTGAACATTTTTTCTGCAAATTAATCACTACCCCATCCCAATTTCATGTGCCTTTGATGCCTGGTTTTAATTGCCTGGAGGTAGAAAGCTTCAATGAGCAGAAAAATTAAAATTGCAAAATCCTGATGGCTTTTAGTAGTTGAGTTATTTGCCTCCAACATCAACCTGAAGAATGTTTTCTGCTTGGCTTTTTTTTTTCTTTTTTTTCCTTAAGTGAGTTAATGTCTTATTAGTTTTCCATTTCTGACAGAGCCACAGGCTTAATGGCAATGGATAGACAACATTTTAGCTCCAGAACATGAAACAAGTTCTGCGTTCCTAGATTCTGAAAGAGATCTTGCCAAGTCAGTGAAACAAGCTCTCCCCTTCTTTTGAAGCAGGACTTTTGAAATAACAGGGATTTTTCCTAAGATTGAAACCCCTAATACATAGCAGAGTTTCAGGGATTTCATGAAGGGGATAAAAGTGGGAATAAAGTATATTGTGTCCAGCTGAAAAACCAGAAATAATTTAGGACAATTGCATGATTTCTTTTATTCAAAAAATGTGTCTTCCATGAAATCAGATCTTTTCCCATGAAAGAACTTTGTGTTTTTCCCTTATTGGCTTCTTGGACTGACCCCAGATGCCTTCTTAGCTCTCTGTTCAGGATTACAGTGGCTGTCATTTTGAGTTCACACACAGCAAAATTTGTCCTTTTTCACAGGGATTGTTCTTTATTCCTGTGAGACAGCACGTCTCCTCCAGCCACTCTGCGGCGTGTCATGGAAGTGACATGACTTGCAGAGCATCATCAGAATGCTGCTGGGAAAACTCTTTACACAAGGAATCATAGCACTGGAGTGTCTTTCTGTCAGTGTTGTACAGCAGCATGGCTGCACAAGAGAGTGCAGAGTGCAGCTGAACGATGAATCCACTCAGACAAATATTGCAGGTCATGTATGTAAAGCAAAGTAAAGCATGCTGATAAATGAGTATCTTTATTTTTGTTTGCTTAAAGATGACAAAAATATGCTCCTACTTTACAAATTGTTTGGGCTTATAGAACTTAATGAAGTGTAATAGCAGAGCCAAAGGGTCCCATGTTTTCTCAGAATGAAGAGTAAAGTTACTTTGTGAAGAAAAAGCCCCCTGGTGTAGAACAAGTTAATTAGTTATTGAGTGGAAAACAAGCTGTCTGTCACATTGCTAGATTTCAGATCTGAAATTTGTTGCCTTTTATCCACATGGAGTTTTTTTCTAGAACTGATATAACTGTTTCTCCCAGTATTGACTTATTCTTAATCACTTCTTCTTGTAGTCTTCTGTAATAATTTACACCATGATCATGCTCAGCTATTATCTGCTGACTGATAATAGAGTTTGTTTTACAAACAGCATTCATTGTAATGTAACTGTTCAGTACCAGTATATCAAGCTATGGTAATAAATTCTGCAGGTTAATGTCATTCTTTACTCAGCTTTTCCTCAGTTATCCATCAGAAAGCATTTTATTTTCTGTTCCTTGCCTGTGACAGTCCTAGTGAGAGTTGTTTGGGTTAGTGAGTTTTTTCAGCATTTAGGTGTAAAACTGATTTTGATGCCTTTTACCTCTGAAATGTATTTTAAACATCCTATTGGAAAGTTCAGGATGTTCTTGAGGGGCAAAGACATATCCTATATTGACTGCCTTTTTATACAATAACTCTTTTTGACCATAATAGTTATTTAGACTTGAAGATCCATAGGTTGCCTTTGGAAGGAAGAAAAATTGGCAGTGATACCAAAGGTTTGGATTATCCTGTTGAAAATCTTGTGTTCCTGAAAATGAGAGACATCAAACCCCACAAAAAAAAAAACTGTATTCACAGCTTGTGTGGCCCAGGAGCCTCTTAGTCTTGTTTCTGGGCCACTCTCAGTTCTTACTGAGCTCTGTCTGATACTTACTCTATTCTGAATATGGTATTTGAGTTTCTTCCTTGTCTCTCCTTCATCTATGCATTATATCATGTACAGGAACTAGCCTTTTCTCTCCCACTCCCTAAAAATTTCTTTTTTTCCTCTCTTTTTGCTTGATGTTACGAACAAATGAGGGATTTTTGGTTTTTACATTGGGCATTGACTGTGTAGGTAGTTTGTGTGTGTGAGAGAGTTTGTGTGTTGAGTGTAACACAGTATATTCTTAATCCTTCATCCTGGATGACTGCTGAAGGGTGGCTTTGTGGATCCTTATTCCCTCTTGGAAAAGCCATCATTGTTATGCCAGTCTCATCCATCTTTTAGGGAATGCAGGTATAAAATCATCTGATGCATAAGCTCAATATGTTTTCTACCACAGAAGGAGAAGGAAGGGAGGGAGTGTTCCTCCAGCTCATTAATCAGAATGAGAATGAGAAATTGTAACAACTTCCCAGTCATTTACCATTTGCTCTAAGGTAAATCTGTCTAAATATTAGTGCACTGGTGATAGTAAAAAACAAAAAAAAAGGGGGGGGGGAAGTTGAGGGGATGGGCAGGAAAAGAACCTTGTCATTAGCTTGTCACATGCTGTACATGTAGACCAAAGATATATGTGCTATGGCATCTCTGTAATGAAAACTTGAGCAATAAAAATAGTTTCTGCCATGTTCTGGAACAGGAACTCCCTGAGGAAACACATTAACAGTATTTCACATTACAAATTATTATTGCATATTCAGCTACTGTTTCAAATGAGAATTGTGTGTATTACAGGGCAAGGGAAGGAAGATAAAGTTAGTGTTTCTTCTGTAAGCAGAATTAAGATTTTGTGCATCTGGCTATGTCAGTTCTGGCCTATAAATTTAATACTTTAACAAAATAATGAATTTCTTGTACCTAGGATGCTTGATGGACTTACATATGTAGTTCAGGATACACTGGTAGTGGCTGAATATGTGAATGTGTTCACTTTCACTGTGCTTAAACAGAAGAAATATTGTAGTGTGAAAATGAGACTTTTTGGATGTATCTACTAAGGAGTCATCTCCCGTGTTGAATGTAAAGACATCATGTTGCAGAGGTTGAATATTACCAAATAACATAATTTTTTGCAAATAGTGTGTTTTCTGCAATGCCTAAATTTTTCAAATTAATGAAATGCTTTGTTTCATGTACTCCCCTCTCTCCACTCAGGATGGTGTGTGTTTGGAAAGCTGGTCATCTTTGTTACCTGCTTACTTTCTAATTAACAGCATGACCTTGCACAGGAGGTCACTGTTGTCTTCACAACAATTTGGAAGAAATTTTAAAACATCACTGAGGGCTTCTATATTAACAAGTTGCCAGCAGAAAGCTAATTGTTGGAATGCTGATTATTCTCCTTCAGCCTCCTTTCTAGAGGAAGAATGTTCCTACCTCTTCTGCCCTTTATGGTGCCTGGAAACAGCCTCCAGTCCTTCTCTCTGAGTTGTGTGTTCTTGGCTCTGACTGCATAGTTCAGCTTCCATTTTCTGATTTGTGAATGAAGTGATTGATACATACTTGCACTTTGAAATTTAACTTCAAGTATGTGTAAAAGTGAGAGAGAGAAAAAATATTTTTATTGGTACATTAGTTTTTGAGTGTAAATTGGAAAGTGTTAGAAACAACAGTTGCTCCAGACATAGTTCTTTCTTTGCCCTATTAAGCATCAGAAAACTGAATCTAGGGGGAACTGGGTCCTATTTCCAATTTCTGCATTAGCTTATGTAAAAGGCAGGAGAAAGAAGTGGTGGTTTATTTTATAGTCCTTCTGTTTGCTGTGAAGCTGGCCTGAGATTAAATGGGGTGAATGTAACACCTTTGACAAATCACTCTGAACTTACAGAGGAGAGCCAGGCTGGTGTTAGCAGAAACCCAGAGAAGCAAACCAAAGTATGCAGAAAACATTGATTTCACTCTACTGTTATAATTACTGTTTTCTGGGGACACAGCAGTGTCTTACCCTGCTCACCTTTGTTGTGGCCTGGCAAGGTGGGATGTTGGATATAGCGGCCTTAGAGAAGGCCCCAAAGGAGCATTGCATAAAGCTTACATTTTTAATCTCATGTACTGCTCATATTTGTGCCTTAATGATGCTACATCAAGACAGTAGGATGTCTAATCCATATCAACAATGCATTTATATTTATGTTAAACTCATGCTAACAGTATCATTAACTTCTTAGCGATATTATAGCATAGCCTTATAAGTGTATTTTCAAAATGCTTCTTGTTGAAAGAGATTTGTGAAGGACTTTATTGCTAGCCAGAAATGGTTCTAGCAAACCAGGAAAGGCCCTCTAAATAAATGAAAGTAGTTAATTTTCCTTTTTCTTCCACTGAGGTTGTAAGCCACAGCGGGACCCACAGGTATCCTGCCTCTGTAGTCAAAGTGACAGTGTGCTGCTTTCTTCTTTACAAGTGCCTGGCAGAGGATCTGAGCCACTCAATTTACTTGCAGCCCCTCATGCTGTCGGGATACAAGCCTGAAAAGTTCTGGGAGGTGAAAGCAAGGCACTGTTGCGGAACGAGTCACTGAAGTGTTGATTTGCCATGAAGTTGCCCATCTGAGGCAGGTTAATCTTACAGATCAGGTGTGGATGAGGGCATCTTAATTAATACTGCACTAAAGACATACTGTGACAAAATTATGCAACTTCATAGAGGAAACAAGACTAGCCAATATATGATTTACAGTGTGTTACCCAGGTGTGTATCAGTGTCCAGCTGACTAGAAATAAAGCACCTCAACTGAGAAGATAATTTAAAAGGTTTTTGTATTTCCTCCTTTATTTTCTTCTCTATTTCTAGTGTTCACAAGTTATGTTTTTCCTGTGGTGTTCATAATTCTTAAGAAACAGGTGAGATGAAAGTGGACTTGTTATGAATACTGTGTTGTATCTTAATATTTCTCTTCCGTGAGTAGTAAATGTGTCTATGATGATATTTGCAGGAAACACACATGGAGCAGGTACAGTCTGAATCAAACAAACTGACTTTAAAAGATCAAATGCCTGCAGAAAACATCCTTGTTGCTTTTTTACATAAATTCAAACCTGTCAAGTATGGATGCCAAAATGCTGGATTCAGCCCTGTGTGTAAAACAAAGAGCTGGCAACTGGAAGAGTGTCATGGGGTGGGCATAGCTGCAATTAAGTGAAGCATGAGGGTCTCAATGTTTAGATAAATGGGTATCTTATGGTGTGTGTCTTCAACAAAGTAACATCAAGATTTTTCAGAGCCCATTTCAAGCCCTCTTGATCAGGAATCTCTCTGCAGAGTTTACCAGTCTTTCAGTCACATCCTAAATCAGCAGCCAGGAGTACAGCCATGTTTTAGATGTGATTTGTGTCTCTAATATGCTTTGAAATTTTTTGAATCAGGGGCTGCATCTATGGAGTGTTTTTACATCTTTCTGTTTTAATATATGCAATGTGTTGCACATAAGTTTGGTGAAAGAAATATGTGGAAGTATCTCAGCAAGTAAATATCACTCCCCACCCCCCTTGTTTAATTAAAAAATAGGGAAATTGTGCCCAGATGTCCCTTGCAATTTGTATCGTTTTACTGAAATTTCAGAAAGTAAATTTCAACACATCAGTTTCAAGCAGCAACAGTCAGACAAGTAAATTGTGGCTATAAATGTTGATTTTAGAGTATTCCGAATGCTGACTGCTATCAGACTTCATCTTGGATATTGGGGCACAGTGTGAGCAGTTCCCTAAGGCAGAAAAACAAACTGCCAGAGGAACAAAGTTATGCTAATAATACATAACATGGTTTAGCCACATATAATTTAATGCTTTGCCCTTCAGCAACACTTTTCAAGTAAAAATCTGCTAGACTTTATCAAATAATAAGATTTTTATGACATCCTTTCTGTTGTTCCACAGATGGGTGATTGGAAGAAATGTTAAGACTCATCACATCTCTGTAGTCAGAGCCCTGCTGTCTTGTGTCACAGTTGTTGTTAGAACAACTTGTTGTTCTGTGGTTGTTGTGTGGTGTTGTTAGAATTCTTATTTTTTGAGCCTATGTCCTGCTGAATGCTTGCTCTGAACCTTGAAGAATTTTTGTCATCACACTGGGTTTTTTTGGGTTGGCTTTTTTTGTTGTTGTTCTCTGTCAGCACTGTTTCTCTATTGCATAATAGGACCATAATGGGGATCCCATCTCTCAGCTGTCTAAGTGCTAAAAGCAAAATTTTAGCAAGGGATTTTCATGGCTTTAGCCTGATAAAATAGAGTAATAGATGGAATCAATTCAGTGTTCGGGTTAGACTGTGACCCAGAGCAGGTAAGATATCTTAAAATGCCTCCCAGAGTTCACTGGAGAGTAACAGAGTAAGAGACATTTGTCTGTGTGAAATGAAACCTGCTCTAAATAGTGCATGTTGGGCAAAGCTTGACATTTGGAGAGATTGTACAATTTTCAACTCCTATAGAGGGAGTGTAGTACTCTATACCACTACTGAGGCTAGAGGAGTTTTCTGCCTTCACACAGGCTGGAATACACACCTGTGACAACTCCATATTTTATTGTTATTATCATTTATCTCTCTTGCTACAGTGAGTGTTATCCTGTCAGCCAACTACCAGTGGTGGTGGTAGTGGTGGGCTCTTGCCAAGCCTAGCACTGGCTGCCAGCACCAGCCAGTATGCAACCTGGATAGAATATTTTCCTATTAGTTGGAAAGGTTCACTTGACCTGTGGGGTGGAACGTGCCTGGCCTTGTGCTGTCCATAACCTTTGCTGTTGCCTTGTATCAGAAGAAGGTAATTGTCAGATATTAATACCTGACAATTTTACAGCAGAGGGAGAGTTAGGTCAGACTGGAGACCACTGCCCAGCCCTGGGAATGGCCAGTTCCTATTCTGTTTTGTACTCCTTCTTTTGTCACAGGGAGTCTTTTTTTTTCCACCTCAGAACAAAATAAATTAGTATCTAAGTTTAAGAGCCTAATCCCAAACATTCTGAGAGTAGAGTCTCCTGCTATGAAGATCCTAAGACTAACCCAAATCTCTACTTATTATTACAGCTATCACCACTAATCTCTCTCTGAAATTGTTAGTATAAGTGTGAGATCAAACCTGGTTTCCTCGAGTAGGACAAGTGTCAGGAAAGCCCTGTTCTGGGAAGATAAGCAGTACCAGTGGTGCAGAGGCACAGTTGTAAAGAAGGAAATTTTGCAATCTGCTGAGCTCTCTTTTTATTCTTTAGCTCTTCACACACCATTATCCACTATCTAGTTCAGTGTGATACTTCAGCATATGTTGAATCTTCACAGCACAGTGCTGGTGTTGAAAACTTTCGTGTCCTTAAGTTACATACAGCTTCATCAGATCTCAAGTGGTCTTTGAAAATTGATTCATTCCTTGCTCCTGACTGAATCGGTGGAGATGTTCACTTGGAATCTGCTGAATTAGGTATCCTTCCTTTTTACCATTTCTTTTGGTGTTTCTAGAGTACAGTTTACAGATCTCCCCTGTGGCATTCCATCAGAAATGCACACAGCAGCTTGCAGGGCATTCAGCCTTCAGTATCACACTCTGCAGGCTGCTAACATCTTGTGACAGATCCACAGGAGGGGAATTGTGTTCGTGTGTAATATGGCTTGCCCTGTTTTTCCATGTGGACTTGGAGAGTTGGCCAAACATGATAGTTGACCCAAATGTAAAACCTGACCTTTGACCTTGAGAACTGTTAAAGAACACATGTTTGATCAGACTTTTCTTGGGCTAATATTCAGTTTCCAGAAATGGAATAGACTTTTCAAAAAACTTTGTTGTTGCTGAATTATCTGCTTTTCTGCATCTTAGATTTTATCCTCTTTTTTTCTTAATCTGTTATTTTCCATAGCTGCTTTAGGCTTTGTAAGAATAGGTCAATAAAAGAACACATTAGGAAGTTTTTTTGTCGTTAGTTCTTTTTTTTAACTTAAATTGTTTACTGTTGAAAGAAAGCCAACATCTTTTCAAGGGGTGGGTGTGTGTTTCCTTGTCAGGCCCCTCCCTCCTGTCCTGCAGAATGCCTGGAATATATCCTGCTGCACATGGAAGAACAACAGCTTGGACCACTTTTTCCCCATGAGTATCATCATTGTTCTATCTGGGTCCCTGCTGGTATTTTTCCCTCGTAGTGGTGTTTGGGTTGAGATGGTATTGATCCCTCTTTCTGGGGAAACAGGATTTCCAGATGAAACAGAAATTACACCATGAAATGAAAAATTTTTTGAGATAGAAGTATAACTAAGGTTGGTATATTTCCATCCCTTTTTTCCATTACATTTTCATTTTCAGATGGAAATACCTTTAGCCAGAAATTGTCAAAGAATCATAGCAGAGTTTGTGTTGGAAGGGACCTCATAGACCATCTAGTTCTAACCCCACTGCCATGGGCATGGACACCTCCCACTAGATCAGGTTGCTCCAAGCCCCAAGCTGGCCTTGAACACTTCCAGGGATGGGGCATCCACAGCTTCTCTGAGCAACCTGTGCCAGTGTCACACATCCTCACAGTAAAGAATTTCTTCCTAATACCTAATCTAAATCTGCCCTCTGTCAGTCTAAAGCCATTCCTCTTGTCCTATCCCTCCATACCTTTGTAAGTTTTCTTGTAGTCCCCTCCAGATACTGGAAGGTGCTGTTAAGCTCTCCCCATAGCCTTCTCCTCTAGGCTGAACACTCCCAATTCTCTCTGCCTTTCCTCACAGGAGAAGTGCTCCAGCCCTTTGATCATGTTAGTGACCTCCTCTGGACTCATTCCAACAGGTCCATGTCCTTCTCCTGTTAGGGTCCCAGAGCTGGGTGCAGCACTCCAGGTGGGCTCTCACAAGGACAGAGCAGAGGGGCAGGATCCCCTCCCTTGCCCAGCTGGCCACGCTGCTTTTGGTGCAGCCCAGGATACAGGTGGATTCTGGGCTGCAAGTGCACATTGCCAGGTCATGTCACGTGGCTTACAAGATTCCCAATAGTGTCTTGTTAACAAATCCTTCTTAATAATTTTAACATTAGGTGCTATTACAAAGATCTAATCCTTTTGTGACCAGGTAGTTTGAATGCCATGTGTTACAACTGACAGCTTGCTCATTAGCATTACTTGCCTTGCAGCTTGGATTGCTTGGAAGTATGAATAATCACCATTACTGTGGAAGAATGCTTTGACAACTATTTGTGACAACTATTATAGCTGTGTGCTGATTTTATGAGGAGTGAGTAAGTGTCTGCAAGTGAGTTAACAGCTTAATCTGCTCCCTTTCTCCCAACATGACTCACTAGAGCATTTCTGTATGCACTGCTGCCACCTCTCTCCCCAGTTGCTGCTTGATTGACAATAATCTGATCTCTCCATACATGTTACCCTCTCTGTGCCATACAACTTTTGTCACAGTGCTGATGCCACCAACTTTCAGATCCTCATGTGAGCTTCCCCTGCAAGAGGATGTGACTTATAGACTCCTCCTGAGATCCATTTAACACACTGAATTAAATCCAAGTAGCTCCTGCTGCTTGTTAGCATGTTCTGCCTGACTGACTGGGACCTTACTCCTTAGTCTTGAGATTATTTGTATTATTAGATGTGTACATGCTGTATCACAGATTTATGTCACTCCAGGGTCCCAATTGCCTTTTATTTTGGGGTGATTTTTGCTGACTGTGTCTCCATGAAGAGCTACAGAATACGTGGTCTCACTTTACAGCATGTCCTTAGTGTGCAAATATTTCTCCACTTGCTTTCTTAGCAATTCCTCTTTTTGTAATAATATATTGTGCTCTCCACTGTGCTTACAAACAATGAATTCCAGTGTCATTCTCTAAGCAGCAAAGAGAACAAAGGGCTGCATCCAGCTCAGCTGTTGAGCTACTGGATGATCCTAAGCAAGGCTTGATTTAATTGGCCTAGAGATCCATCAGGACCTTGTTAAAGAGGATTTGGGTGTTGGACCATCCAAAATATAAACATTTGGCCGCTGTGTCTTTTGGAAATGATACAGCACTCATGTATTCACTCTTTCCAGTGGTGAATGTGATCAAATCCATTCCTGGATGGGTCCAAGGGGCCTGAAAAATTAGGCTGATGTGTTTGTGGGGTTGGTATACCATGTTTGTGATAAAATATGGTGACTGGGGAGGAAGTTAGCAAATTTCTGATAACTAAAAATAGCAACTATTGTATCCGTTTTTTGGAAAGACAAGAAAATTGAGACCTTTGGATCTCATCAATCCCAGAAAGGACCTAGTGCACATCAGGTTAGAGTCAGTTGGACTAAATTACTTCCAACCAACATTTTTATGATTCTGTTTTCTGAAAATGGAACACTGATCTCTGATTTTCATCTCTTCATTTCAGCTAAAGCTCTTTCTCATCCCCAGTTCTGTTCTACTAAATGTTGTATGCTCCTGATGGGCCTCATATTGATGTTTTTCAGAATCAGAATTCCTATGAACTTTCAGAAAAGTTAAGGTCAGATCTGAAGCTACACATTGCAGCTTAGGCAGCTTGTATTTGGTCATTATCCTTAGCAAATCAATATTCAAAAGTGAATTTCTCGTTTTCTGTGAGATCTTTGAATTTGGGTTCATCTAATACATGGGAAGAGACAAAATGCAGGGAAATTCATGTCTTGAAGAGGTCAGGACAGATTGATCTCTTTTCAATAGTGCTGTAACAATTTTGTAGTGTATTTAGGCGTTGCTGGTTTCTTCTGTCTGTCCCAGGTATTGTGCACTGGCTGTGTGATAGAGGCAGAGCTGGGGGGATCAGTGTTCTGGCACACCTAACGCTCAAGTGATATGCAAGTAGAAAAACACATACTGCACTTCCAGAGCACAGTGCAAGCTTCTGCAGGCTTATTTATTACTGCTTTAGGTATAAAAATATTAAGTTTCATTTTTCCAATTACACGGTACAAGTCTATCTTCTTAAAATATTTCAAAATAGACTTAGGCATTAGTAGCTCTGAAATGAGGAGAGACTTCTCAGTTTAATGAGATGGACATTTTTATTGCTGTTTGTACTCTTTGATTAAATAGAAGACGCAGAAATTTAAGTCTGATTATATTTTCAGGATAACATAATTAACAATAATATGCTCTTTTTCTAATCCCCTGAATGCATTTGAGAGATGGTATTTGTGAAATTGTCAGCGTTCTCAAGGAAATGAGGACAGTGTAAGCATGTGTCACAGCCATTTTATAAGTTTCTTAGATGGAAACTTGCTGGACATTTTTCCTTCCATGGGAAAGCTGACTTCTCTGCAGATTTCTGTAAAAACAAACCTGTGTCTGTGTGTGGATTCAAGAATAACAGATGCACTCCTTTGCCTGTCTCCTGATATAGGAGATGTAGTTTTCTCTTTCTTAGCCAATGATGTAGAGGTTGTAATCTCTCTGACTTTGTAAGCATTGGGGAGTCTTGCTCTGAACATGAAGGAAAGAACATGTAACTCTGAACCTGGGCAACTTAGCCCTAAAACCTTCTGAATAATGGAGTCATTCTAATAAATCATATAAGCCTTCTGATACTGGAGTCAAGGAGCCTCATTCAGCACCCAACGCAAGAACCCACTGAAACAAACAGCTTTCCAGGCACCAGATCCTTTTAAAACAACAAGCATGCCCAAAAGTGAACCTCACATTCCAGGCCTGTTTGCATCAACACCAGACTGCTGCCCCAGCACTCTGGTGCTGCACCTGCTGAGCCCCCTGTCTCTTACACACATCTTTTACTGTCGTGTGGAACACCAGGGCACACAGCAAGGTCCAGGCTGCTGCCAGCAATGTCAGAGCAACCCAGCCCCAGACAAATCTACCTGCATGTGATATGAAAGCAATTAGTACTGGAAGGTAGAAATTAGCTGGAAAAGTTGGTGCCAATGCTGGCTTTCATTCTTACACTTCCTACTCCTCCTATGCCACTCCAAGTGCCTTCCTGGTGCTGTGCATTCGTGCTGACCTCGATGTCCTCGGAGCAGACAGACAATGACCCGGGTCCTGCACTGGCCGTGCCAGGGCTGCCACTGCTCTGGGGGTGGATGCCATGTGTGGCATAGCACCAGCCTCCCTAGGAAACCCAGCTGAGGGGCAGGACTCTGCACTAGGAGGGCTGGTGGCACCAAAGGGGGATTTGCACGTGATGTGGCCGTGGGCCAGAGCAGATGAAGCCACATGTCCTGTGACAAGCCACATCTGAACTGTTGGTGTGCTTGTTCCCTCAGAGCACAGCTGGGACAGGACTCTCATGGGAGTTATTGCACTGGGTTTGTGCCACATCTTGACTGGGAAATACCCAGACTATCCAATTCCAGAAACAAACCTGCTGCAGGAGGGGAAAGATATTGTTTCCCTGCCTTCTGTGCAACTTCAGTCAGAGAGTGGCTTTATTTTTTTGAAAATAAAAACCCCCAAGAAAACAAAGCAGAAATGCCAGAAGCTCTGTGCTCTTATTGATCAGCTTCAGTGTGATACCAGTGCTGCTGGCTCTGTATTTATGTTCCCTCCTACCCCATATATTGTGATTCTATCAACAAGAGTTATCTGTGAGGATGGAGACAGGGAGAAAATACCCACAGGGTCAGCATGTCATTGTGAAGGAGAAGGAATCATTGTGTTTTATCATATCCTCAGCAGCTTGATCTGCTGGGGATAAATGTTTTTCCCTTACTGCTCTTTGGAATCCTGGTATTCTTCATCCAGCATGATCCCATGGTGTGCAATTGAATTGAGATTCATACAGTGCAGATTGCCATCACAAAAGCATATTTGAGGAGAATTGCCTGAACAACTTGCCATCTGAAGGGAGATGTTTACAGGATAAATGCTTTCTCCAGCCTCAATTACCTTCAAAAGTAAGTCAAAGGTTGCCATATTGAATATACCAAACTCTGCGGGGAAAATGCCAGAATATCAGTGATCTCCTTGTCCCCACAGGCAGGACTGGTGGCACCAGCCGTGACTCAGGAAGGGCCTGCCTTGATTTAGTCATGCTTTTTCCTAAACAGCCTTGGGGAAATGCTCTAACTACAGGTGATCTAGGGCAGTAAATCAGTGCCCTTTGCACTGAATTCTGCTGCAAACATCTTCTTAGGGGTGGTGGCAGAGTTTTGTTTTTCTATCTTGTGCCATTACAGAAGTGATCAGATTTGGGACATTAAATGAAACCAAAATGAGTTCTCACACTGACTTTTTAAGAAGTATATTATCTTTCACATGCTTCACTAGCACATTTTGATTCGCAGCTCTGAAATAAGGATGGGCTGGAATTACCCCATCTGCAATTAATGCCTTCTTGTGTTGGAGGTTAATAATCAGATTGTCTTAAAATATCTGTTAATTTGTAATTGTTAATGGGAGAGTAAGGCTCTCGCTTGGGTTCTTGTATATGATTATCTGCTCAAATTCTTTATTTTGTGTACCTAGTACCCTTAAGTAGACCATGAGCTTTATAAAGCATACCTTTTGTATAAAATTTTATTTTTATTAGTCATATTTCCAGTCCTTCATATTCATAAATCATGCATATGACTTTAAGTTAATACTACTGACAAGTGCTGTTAATTTACCTCAAGCTTTTAAAACCTTACCTCACATTTTAAAACGTTTTTTCCCCAAAGCAATGATAACCAGAAACTTTTAAAGATAACTAGTTACTTGACATTGAGAAAGACATCAAATACAGGAAGACTTGTAATGAATTCATGGTGAGGCAGAGCACTTTGGAGATGTAGATGACTACACACCTATTACATCCACTTTTCTAAATTATTAGTAAGTAGCTGTGTACAGAAAGTGTCACTCAGTAGTTGCTCATTTTCACATTCAGCCATCTGTCTTGCTCATAGCCCAAGGGGTGGGTTTTGGGTACAGATGAGCCTGGCTGAAATGGATCATGGGATCAAGCACAGTATTTCCTCCCTGTGACAGAAATCATTTGTACTTAGTGCCTACTCTGTTGTTTGTGCTTTTCTGCTGGAAAACCAAGCCCATTAAGCAACCAGCAAAGCGGTGTCTGTACCCCCTCACTGCTGGCCTGGCTGCTCCCCTTGCGTGGTGTGACACCCCCTGCCACATGTCCCTGCCACAGCACAGCCCAGCCTTTCGTCCCTGCTGCTGCTGACACGTGGCCACATCTGCAAAGACCTAATGTGACATTTCAACAGAGCATGCTTCATTTCTGTGCTAGTGCATGGGGCAGGTACCTGCATATAACCCTGATCAAAGTGGTGATCCTTCTCCATCTCCATCCCAGAAGCCTGGGGTAATGGGGGAGGAGGAGGAGTGTCTTAATACGGTGCTGTTTCTTGAAGGGGCTGTGGCAATAGAAATACTACTAATTCAAATGTTCCAGTGATCAGGCTGAGGTTTACAGTTGTTTTGTAGGCTGTATAAGGACTTAGGAATTCAAGGAAAACTTGCATTTTGTTTTCCAGCTATCTGTCCATTTCCATGGTTCCAAGTTCAAGGAAATGTTGAAAAGCAATTAGCCTCTCAATGAGATGCAGCCTTTTTTGATGCTCTGGGTTGGTTTTTTTTTGTTTGTTTGGTTGGGGTTTTTTTTAGATAAAGGCATGATAAATGTCTTTATTTTTTGATCAAGACTCAGTTAAACTTGTTTTCTATTAACAGTACAGGAAAGCAAAGTTAGGCTTCTTCTCCTTTTCTCTGCACTTTGCAGCACTTAGACTGTTTATAGTTTCTAACTTTACAGTGTTTTACACTTTCTGTATTTAATTTTAACTTTAAAAATAACTGAACATCTACTTCCCAGGAGAAAGAAAGTTCCTTGTAAACAACTGCAATCTAGGAGACGTGGTACTAAATATGATACATGAAATACATCATTCTGATATGAAAGTATTCTCTGCCTAGTGGCTTTAATATGGTATTAGGCTCCAGTGTCAGCAAAAACTTTGCTTTTTCATTTAGTGTAGTATCTCCTGTCTCACAATACAGCCTGGTTCAGGCTGTAATGCCTGAGCAAGCTATCTAAAAATCTGCTGACTCTGGTTATAAACACAAATGGTGTGTGATTTGAAACTAACAGGAAGTGTTGGGCTTTCCATCCCTCCAAATAACCATGAAATGGTGTCTAGGTACCACAACAGTATAAGGCTTAGAAGCATCTTAGACACCTTCTGCAGACACCAGAAACCAAGGCACAAAGAGTAGAGGCAATTCCCTAAGCCTCTACAACTCCAGCCCAAATGACAACACCAGATCTGACTGTATTTTTTTTAAATCTGTTTTTCCTTTCATAAGTCTCTGCTTACCTTTACCTATGTTTCTTAGTTGTCTCTTCAAAAGCAATTTTTTCTTCTTCAGAAATTGCTAGAGGTAGTGATCAGGTTTTAAAATCTTGGATCCAACCACTTGAACACATCAGTATCAGGGTATTGAATGGCTCTGAATTCCCCTTTAATGGGTCAAATCTGCACGATCAATGCGAACATATTGCATTCTTTGATTGTACTTTAATTTGCATTCTGATCAGATGGCTGGCTGTTTTAATCCATCTACAGTTAGAGCTGATTTGAAAGAAACATCAAGTACACATGTCCAATTAAACTGAAGTTATCGTGCAGCATATAAATTGCAATCTATCATTCTTTTCAGCCTTCCTAAAATTCACTGGCTGTATTTAATTCAGAGCAGCTATCTTTCTGATTTAGGAATGTACAACAGTAGGGCAGAGGAGGAATGAGCACAGCTCTCTTGGGGTGCTTAGCCTTGGTGGTCTCAAAATGGGTCTCAACATATTTATGGTCAGCTTAGCAGTAGAATGGGCAGCACATCATTTCTCTGTCCTGCTTCCCTGCTGTAACCATGCCCTGTCAGCCTGGGGCTGCTTCCCTGGGCTCTGATGGACATGCCTGTCCCAACCTGCACTACATTTTGCTACCTTTGTAGGAAATATTTTATAGACATCCAAGGACATAAAGCCAAATCGGTACCTAATTTAAAATGTAATTTCAACAGCTTCTTTGCATTGCTTACTTATGGTCAGGAGCCCCAAGTGGCTTCTCTGATAAGCATTCCAAAAATAGACTTTGATTCTGTTTTTTAATAGATGTTTTCTGTAAAAAGAGGATGAAGGGGAGGTGATGTGAAGCAAGCCATGTTAATGTGAACAGAGTACCTAGCTTGGAGGGGAGGGCTATGAACTGCTATGGTCTGTGCTCACCTGTGAGGGAGGAATTGATTCCACCACACTTTGACCTTCCTTTTTTTTGTATGCATACCCCAGATGTCTTTACCTTCCTGTTTAATTTAATATTACTATATCCTATTAATAATGCAGAAACATACAGATTTCCAAAAAGATCCATCTAATCCAAACTGTTGAGTTGCATAATCATGATAGTTTCACACAGTCATCTGTTATGAAGGAGCTTAATCAGAACGAAAATTTTTTTTTTTCCTCCTGTGTCGTTGCTAGCGTGTCCCTGGCATGCAGTGACTGAGTGTTTAGTGTGTAGCAAAATCCTCTAAAACACAAGGATTAGAGGGCTTGCTTTGAAGAGAAGTCTAAGTAGAAACTACTCCCCAGTCTGTAAGTGAGAAATTCTGGCTCCAGTGGCCTGATTCATTGTAATGTTTATAAATAGTGCCTTAAGCAAAGTAAAAAATATGAATTTTAGCCATTTTTCACCAGCATGTTTAAGACCACAAACTGGGGCCAAGAAATATGTAAAATGCTTTCTAATTAAAGTAGCTCAATATACTAAAGTTTCCTGGTGCTGTAACTTCAAGGTACAATATGCATTTAATTATCCCCAAGGCAAAAATTACTTTCGAAGTGGTGTAGTTCTCCCCATACACAGAATAATATGGTTTACTGAACTGGACCAGGTTTTAGCAGGGCCTGCAATAGTAGTGAATTTTTTAGTGGCTCCTTGGAGATTACAGAGTAAACATTTAAAAATCTCATTTATAGGAAATGCTTTATTATGGTTTTGGTCAAGCCTAATTTATTGTTAACTGGATTATAAGTGATATAAACTGAGGGTTGCTCCTGCTGGGTATTACGTACCCTCTGCTCCCAGTAAGGTTGACCAAAATTCAGCATTGTCATTTCACTAGCTTATGCAGATGCATAATATTCTCACAGAAATAACAATTATCTAGTTCTCCCACAAATCAAATATTTTATCCCAAGCTAGCCCACCTCTTGTTTGTTAGATTTTTTTTTTTAACCTTGAATTAGAACTAAACAAGGTGTGGAACATGTAAAACTGTCTAATAGCAGTCATTGTTTGGTTTACTGTTACAACTGCCCTTTAAAAGTCAATTGAATTTTTTTCTCCATCAGCATTTAATAATCAAACATCTTAAGTTTTTTCAGGAAAAGGTTCTGAGTTTCTTCATAAACCTCAGAGCAAACTTTGGCTTTATTTATTAGTTTAGCTGACAAAATCCAGGCATGAGTTATTTCAAATTCCATTTGTACTGTTGAAGCATGCCTTTTTTAGACAAGTAATCTGAATCTGGTTAAAATTTGGACTCCTGCTGTATATTTCTGGGCTTTGTCCTTGAGTAAAGTGACCTAAAAAGCTGTATTGACTGAAGATGTGCAGAGCCCAGAGCAAAGACCTTGATTTAAAATATCTTAGTACTGCCTTAAAATGACCAATAGATTAATTGAGGGACATCAAAATGTTCCGTGTGCTGTATTTCTTATTTACTCTTTGCAATTTAATTAAGGAAGGGGGAAGAAGCAGGGGGAGAGATTTCTGAAGATGTGGTTCCCAGAGCTTTGGGAAGTGGGGATGTACAGCGGCTGCTGCTGTCACTGTCAGATTGAGGTGTTGGAATCCTGTCTGTTCAGGGGTCCTTTACGCCTGTGAGCCCTGCTAGGATTGCATTTGTTCTTGCCAGCTGACCATGAAAGATGATCAGTAACTTACACAGTTACTTCTACCAGGGCAATATTCATGCCTGGTAATATACCTCGTGGTACATTAATTGTAACTGTGACCTGCCGTGGCTGAAGGGGGCCAGACAGGCTCGGGTCAGATGTAAGAAACTTAAGTGCAAACTCAAATTTTGCAGAAATTCAGGGGGTTTAGCTGACCTTTTTTTAGAGAAAACAAAGTTTTACTTTGGTGTTTCTGTGACCAGGAATTGAAGAACTCTGAGCTAGGATTTGGAAGAGTTTCTCCAAACATTTCCATCTCCATTTTAAAGGCAGAAATACTTGCACACTTTTACACACTTCTCAGAAGTCTTTGCTTTAAACCTTGAAGCTGTGATGTGTTTTAAGCTACTGGTGTTATAGGGAATGTTTTGGAGATCAAGCCCAACTGTAGCAAGTTCTGAGCTGTGTTCTGAAATATCAAAGATATTTTCTCAAAATGCTTTGCAGTTTGACCACGAGTCCTTCTCTGACCATCCTTTGGAAATGATCAGTAAGGAATAGGTTAAACTGGGTAGTGTAGTTCCTGTTCTGTCTTGACTTCCTTCTGAAAGTTCTTGTAGCTATTTGGACACTACCTGTTGTTTAAAAGGAAAAATATTAGGAATTGAAGTTAATCAAGCTATTTGCTACTTCTCTCTTCATTTGCACAAGCCATTATTTTGTTACTTTTCCACATCAATAGAGTTAGCTTAGTAGTATGAATTAGGGGTTTGCTTGTGTTGCTTTGGAATAGGGCTAGCAGAAGTTCTTGGAAATAAGTCTCTTTCTTCAAGATTTGTCACTTGAATTCATGTCAGATGTTCAAACAACCTCTGGAGGTCCCACCTGAGAGCTTGGTCACCCCTCCATTTCTTCACTCTTACTAATAGAGAAGATGCCCAGGAATTATACTTCTATGCTTGAATTCTAGTCGGCTGTGGTATGTAAAAAGCTGTCTTCTCTTTCCCTGGCAGGAGGAAAGGAAAACAGCAACAAAACCCACTTGTGCTTATCCTGGCATAAAATAGATTATAAAATCCTGATACTAAACTGATGATTATTTCCAAATCTGTAGAACAGCTTAGTAAAGTACTTGCTCTTGTTTATGTTCATGTTATAAATTTGAAAAAGATTAATTTTCCAACTCACTGTCTCTTAAATCAACTAATCATCAACTATAGAAAATTGTGCAGAGCTCCTTGACTGTGCTACTGATGTTGTTTTTATATTTTGTGTGGAAAGTTCATCACCTTTTCTCTTGCATCAGAAAGAACCCCTGTGCACACAAATACATACAAGCAAAAGAAGTGATTGTGATTTTTTTTGTTTGTTTGTTTGTGTGAAATGTTCAGAATTATGTGCAGTGTCAGTATATCAAGGGAGAAAAAAAACATATGACATCTTTGGTTCCCAGGTACTCTGGTACAAATATGCAAATCATATATACAATTAACTAACTAAAGACTAATTAACTAAAGTCTCCCTGGGTTTGCATTGGTGAACCCAAACTCTGCATATCTCGGATTAATTCTCTTGGTTTATGCAATGGTTATTAGAACCTCAACGCAGTTGGTGCTCTTACTGGTCTAATGAAAATGGATAAATTGTAACCTTGAAAATGCAACAAAAGAACAGGTCAGACAAAAAGTGGATCTCCAGTTTCTAATTTCATTTATGCAGTGACATTTAATTTGAAGCAAGTCTTATGCATCTCATTCTCTATCTGTACCAGATATTTACCCCTCTCTGAATTTGTCTCTTAATTAACTGCAGATATATCTCAAGTTCTCACTTTTGAGTGCTCCATAGCATGTTATGAAGGAATGCAAAAGCCTCTGGTATGCCAGTTTTAGCTCTTGGTGCCAGCAGGCCCCTACAGAGTGCTCCATGAGCAGGTCATTGCTTCTGATGCTCTCCTGAATTGAGGGCATTCTGTAGCCAAATGCCCAACCTTTGGACCACGTGCCATTTCTTCAAACTTTGCTCAAAGACTGGGCATAATCCTCAGCCCAGCAGTGAAGGTTTGACCACTTGTGGCTCAACCACTCCTAAAGAAAGCAATGGGGAGTACCCAATGCACATAGAAATAACCCCTCAGCAGGGTTTGTGAATGTGCCCAGCCTTTAAGAAGCTGAGGAGGGCTTTGTCAGGATGGAAGCAAGACTGTGAACCTGATGGAGCTTAGTCCAGCGCCTGGGAGTCGGTGCCTGGCTCAGCTCTGCTGGGCAGGGGGCTGCCCTGACCATGACAGCAGCATTCCCACAGCTGTCACTCCTGAAATGAGGGCAGAGCTGTCACTGCTCTGTGTTCCAGCAGTTCAGGGCCCTCCCTGTGGGAGACTGGCCTGCCTTTGGGAGTTGTGCCATGGTTAAGCCGTGTCCTAGTGGTGGGTCTCTTCTGCTTTGCAGGAGACAGACTTTGGCTCACAAGATCTGAAGGCAACCTCTGCCTCATACTGCTAAGTACCTGAATGATCAGAAGAACATAAAATCCTCTTAAATTTTGCCTGCTGAAAGGAGGGGATCACTGTGGAGGTTTCATCTTAGTGCTCTGTTTCTAGAAGAAGACACAAACATATTTTGGAGCTAAAAGTTGTAGTTTTTATTAGAGCTGCTCAGAAAATTTGATACTCTGAGGTTTTGTGAAATACTGGATTTTGACAGAAAAATAAAAAAGTTTGTGGAAGCTTTCAAAAAACCTGGATACCATTTTTTGACTACCTGTAGTTTGTGTTTAGACTAATACAGTGCATCTTTATAAATTTGGCACCTCTTTTTGTAGCCCAAAGAGTTTAGACATTTAAAGAGAAAATTTTGAAAGCATACATAGCAGAAAAGAGTGTATTTAAAATCTCAGTTGAGTACAGGTAGGTAAGTATGAGATATGGCTATATGAAAAACTAATTAACCTGTGAATAATTTGTGTGTGTGCCTGGCCTGAGACAACTACTTATGATGGAAAAACCTAAGACTGGAGGAGAATCTATCCCCAAAATTCCAAAAAATTGAAATTTAGGAGATTGTTGGAAAGGAGTATCTATACTCATAGTTACTGTAAGATTTTTATTAATAGATTCTGGTGAATACAGGCATTGCAGAAATGCCATGCCATATCCAGCGACTTTGTCATTCCACAATGTTTCATTTTACTGTGGTTTTTTGGGGGTATTTTGTTGGTGGGTTTTTTGGTTTTGGTTTTGGTTTTTTGTGGGTTTTTTTGGTTTGGTTTGGTTTTTTTTAGTATAGGGAGAAAGGGAATTTCTTCTTCTGAACAAATTCTGCTGGAATCTACATTTTCCACCTGTGTCGCAATAGAGCATGACAAAAATCACACAGACACAGCTTCTCCAGAGCACTAAAGAACCAGTTTATTTTTACACTTAGTGTTTATATATGGTTTTGGGAACAACTGTGGATTGGAGGATGAGGGTAACACCTCTCCAACCACACTGGTCAAGGCAAAGGTCCATCAAACCTTCTCTGCCCAGGAGAAAGGAATGAGATACAAAAAGACAGTTAGTAAAACATGTGCTATGTTTACGTGAACCAGCGTGAGAAACTCCATCGCAGAAATTAAAACTTCAGAAGGCTGAAAAATCAGGGTGACACACCTGAACAATAACGTTCATAGGAAAAACTCTTGCTTAAACAGAACAGCATTTCTTGAAAAGAAATTATTTCTTATTAATATCTTGTCTGGCTGTAATGTACAGTTCATTTGAGCAGGACTTGAGGAAGCATCAGGGACACCACTTATACCTCTATCATTTTCATTATTCCTTTTATTTTTTTAATTGACTGATTGAGATCACATCTGTGAACTGTTCCACTCTTAGTTTTGGCATTGTAAATCATGGTTTTATTTAATGAAAATGATTACTTACCTTTTCCTTCACATGAAATTGACTGCTGGTATGGTGAGTAGTTAATTCTTTGTCCTTATGAAAAAATGCATTGGCCTGATTATAATCATTCTGCTTTAAACATAAGTGTGAAAGTCATTAAATATCTTGAAAGAGAGGAAAGTCATTAAATATCTTGAAAGACAAGATATTCAGAACTGCATGAGATTTTTCTCTGAGGTGATTTTCTCTGAGGTGATTCCTGATTTACCTAAAGCTGTGTGGGAGGAGTTTCTGTTTATATGCTAAATGCATAGGCAAATCACCCACCTAAACTACTTGGCATAAACCAGTTTTTGTTTCTAAGATCTTATCTGAGCTTTCTTAAATGTGGAAAAGCAAGTCTCTTTATAAATGACAAGGAGAAGAAATCATGTTAATATTTTTTTTATTCTGTTTTCATATTGTGATTTTTTACTTTGGGGGTGCTCTATTTTTAAGTACAGCTGTTCTGTCATTGCTCTGTATGTTGTTAAACAGCTCTAAACCCAGACTGAAATCGTTATGGTTGTTGGCCTTTTTTTTAATGTTAGCATGATTGAAAGCAGAATCTGTCGTGTTTAATGCATGGTAAGGCCAAACTGAAGCCTTTATTCAAAGTTTAAGATTTCAACAATAGAAACAGAAGATATGTGTAGAGTTTAGATTAGATTAAATCTCTCCCTATACATTTAGGACTGCAAAATTGAGTCATATTGGAGGCGTCTGTAATTTTTCTCAAGTTTTAAATTCTGTGCTGCTACTATATACTTTCAAAGCAGGATTTTCCCAGCATTTTGGCACTAAAATCCCAAACACTGATTTGTCTAAGGGCTGCTGAGGAAATTTGCATATTCTTTTTACCCCAGGTGCATACATGCCCATCCTATATTACTAGAGCTAATTTGTACTGTTGGAAGTTCTGCCTTATCCATATTCTCTCATCTAGAGTTTTTCTAAACAAACAAAGAAATGGTGAGTTTTTAAAAGTTTGAAATAGATCAGCCTTAACAAATCCTGTCTTGGTTTTCAGAAATGAGTGATAATTCTGACCACCCAAGTGTTGATCTAAGTCTTACTCTGTGGCCAGTATGTCCTGATCCTTTCAGAACTCTTGAAAACAACTGGTTTGAAACTGGGGTAAAACAACTCTCAGCATCTTCCCAGAATTCTGGTGCTCTGAGCAAGATCAAATGACTTCTATCAGCAGGAAAAGGCTGGTATCAGAGATGGTGCAGTCCACCTCAGTGGAGTCCCTCAATAATATATAACTGGGGATGAATTTGTTGTTTGTGTGTGCAAAGAGGAATTGATGAAGGTGTCATCTGTGGCAGAGGACAGATTAATCTGACATATAAATATAGCAATCCACTGTCCCATATTCCTTGAATTCTTCTTCTTTTTGTCTTAACTTCTGTTATCAGTTGGTAATGTTTGCTTCATTGGCAACTTCTTGATGTACCGAAGAATCCAAGGGTGTTCAAGTAGAACACTCCACATGGGAGAATCCAGCAATTTAGATTTTGCTAACATGTTAAAGTAGAAGGTCAAGTGGTGGTATAAATCACAGTGGTTTTGACAGCCTCTGGGCTTTCTTTGGGTTTAGATCAGTTCCTGAATTTCCCTGTGCTGCCCATGGAAACTATTCTTTCCTGTACTCAAGTCTGTCATGCAAAAGGAGTTGAATGATATCCTAAGAGAGACTGATCTATACCTTCTCTAAGCCTGTGTTTCCCAGACAACATGGTGCTTTAATCAAAGCAGCTGAAACATTTCACTTCTGTTTAGGCTGGATGCAGAATCATTTTCTCAGGAGTTGAAAAGTTCAGAAGGAGAATGAATAAGATCATTTTCCCTCTATACAAAATCCTACAAAGTAGGCTAGACCTCCTTGCTCTCACATCATTACGTGTGAAGAAATGTTAGGGCTTTCATTGCAGACTTGCTCAAGGCGCATTGTGTGAAGTGCAGAAGAACATATGCTTGAAATTGTCCAGCACAATTTTCAGGAGAGAATGGCAAGAACAGCAAGAAAGTAATACAAACTTGAGCAAATGCTGAAATAATGAGTGTCGCTCTGGGTTGTAAAAGCTCAGAAGGAATTGAAATCATCACTCTCTGCTTCACAGCCCCCATTCTTAATGTCTTCTCATTTCACCTGCATCTGCACAGTTGAGAAAGGACATGAGCAAAGAATTAATAACTCTGACAAAATATGTGGGGCATACTCTTGGGCTGGTCCTCTTGAGAGCTACAGAACTTGAACTGGATCCAAAATGTGAGGAGAGTGGGTATTTGGTACCATCTCTGGACCATGCAAATTTGGAGATGCTTCAGGGACAAGTGGTGTGAAGAGAATCCAAAGCTCCCCTGAGAGCTGCTTTTCCTTCCCAGGGCTCCCCTGTGCTTGCCTACCGCTCATGTTGCTCCTGGACTCTCCCTTCCAATGACTAGTTTGGCATCAGGCTTGTCACTGCCACATTTACAACAACTCCCTCCTGGTCTCTTGGGGCTTCTCTGCCTTCATTGCACCCCCTCAGCAGCACCCAGGGATCATGGCAGGCATAGAATTAGCTCAGCTTTTCAAAGGTGATGAGTGCAGAAAATGTGTTGCCTATATTCACTATTTTAAAGGGGAATTTCGTTTTCCCACCCTTCCCTCCTGACACTTTATAAAGGAAGGGATAGGACTGTATTTCTCATAAAACCAAATTTATCTTTTGGTCTGGAGGAGTCTCCTTATCATAGTTCCCACAGCTGCAGCTTCTTCGGCCTCCAGATGAATAGCAAGACCATTTTTGCAAAGTGATTCTTTTCTAAACCTTGTTTTTCAGGAATTGAAAACAAGTGTTGTGTCTTGCTGGCTTACTATCCCCTCAGGGCTGCTTGAACAGAAAGGTTATGGCTTTTGTGGAGTGATAACCTACCATCTAATGAGTCTTCCAGCACAAGGAAAGGTCTGATCTTCTTATAATGAAAAATAGGCATGAGAGAAGAAAGAAACAAAACAAAATCCTTGAATAAAAATCTTCTGTAGTTTCTCTGTTCCTCACAGAGAGACGAGTCAGTGACCAAACTTTTGCTTTCAACTTTTTAGCTGTTGGATGAAGAGCATGACAAAGGCAAAGCCATAATTATATTTTAATAAAAAGTAACAAAGATGGAAGACAATTGTATTGCCTGATTGTACCAAAGTGTTGATCCACTTCTCTTCTTCAGCACAACATCAGCATTGGGGAAAGAGAAGAGCAGGAAAACGCTGAAGAAGAGAAGGGCAGAAATAAAAAAAAACCTGCTTCTGACAAGCAGCAGCATTTTTATGAGTTACAATCTGTGTGATTTGATGGGGCAAAACTCAGCTTGCATTTTAGAGCTCTCACAGCCAATGCTGTCTCAGAACCAGCTCTAAGTAACCAATACTGAATGCTGGCAGGGCCAGAGATTGGGGAATTCCAGGTGAATTTCCCAATCAACAGGGTCTGTCTCACCCTCTTGCTTGCTTTGTCCTTGCACATATTTTATGTTATATAGAAGCAAGTACCACAGACAAGTGTGCTTTTGAGTGACATCATGCTGATGGCTGAGGTGGGATTTTGATTTGACCCTCTAAACAGAAAAAAGGGGGTTTCAACTCAAGTGCACATCTATTTACCCACACTGTTCTTGGCATTCACCAGCAGAGTTTTGGGCAAGACAAATTTTTGAAAAATCCTTACTACCAGCACCTTTGAGATTTGAAGCAGCCTGGGTGTAGTTGTAGAATAGACTCATTTTGGACCAAAAATTAGCATAATTTAATGGCTGTGTTATAAGGGATATGGATAAAACAGTTTCAAACTTCCCCCTGCTCGGTAAGAGCACTGATTTATGTTCACAGTCACTCAAAAACAGAATGCTGAATTAGAGCTATCTGTAATTGCTGTTTTTATTTCCAGTTCTCCCTAATACTGAGCTATTACATTCACAAACAGTAAGTAGAAATGCATCTGTTAACATGACTCGTTTAAAGATTTACTTAAAAACTAAAATCTTCTTGGGTAACTTCCCTTAGGTATTTAATTTGTACACCACATTTCTCCAGCCTTCTTCTTAGAACATAAAATACCAATTGAGCATTTGGCTTTATGGCTGCTGGCAGAATTGGGAAAAGAGGGTAAGCATTCAGTCCCATCCTCTTGTTCCAAAAATCCAATAACAACCACTTTTATTTTACTGTGCTATGTTCTTGCTGTACTGTGAGAGATCTTTCCCTTAAAACCACATCTTCTACATTGAATTTTTCAGTACTTTCTTTTTCCTGTTTCACAATGAAACTGAAGGTAACAATACATTTTTACTAGAGGGAAAACTGTTTCCCTTGAAGGAAAGATTATTTTTAAGAATTCTTCTACATATGTTGTTTACTCTGAGGGAAGAAAATTGTAAAAATTTCATGAAGTAATCAAAACTTGAAAAGAGCAGAGAGGCATTGCCCAATCAATGGCCTTGAGAGTGTTGTTTGCCAGCACATTCACTCACAAACTGAGTTTGACACTGAAAGCATCACATTCTGGTTTTAGTTCACTGCCCTGAGGTTGTAAGCAAGATGTGTTACAGAAAGACATGTTCTAATGCTTTGTAAAGTGACGAAATTTGCTTTCATTCTGTCAAATTATAGTAGTGTGAGCATTAACTAACTGTAGTGGTATTGGGGTGGATCCATGTGCATCAGACAACAGGACTATGCCAGGATTACTGGAGGTCATGTCCTCTGCTGAAACTCTGTCTGACTCCCAGAGCTGTGGTCTGCAGCACGAAACACCAATTACTGCCAGAGAGATTGGTGATCAGTGCTGATTAACAGCAGAAGGCTTCTTGAACAGAACTTTATGGGGAGAACCATGTCCAGCAGGTGCCCTCTCTGGGATTTAATTATGAGGGAACCTGACGGAGAGAGATGTTTCCAGGACTGGCTCTGGATTACCTGCAAGGGCTTTGTCACAGAAAAGGTTTAAAAGAAAGCACATAGTGATGTCAGGCATAGGTTGGGACACCAGCTCAATTAGAGCTAATTAATGTCCTGTGAGCACTTTGCTGTTTCAGCCATGTTGCATAAAGTCATGTGAGGTGCTTCAGTGCACAAGAGCTTTGTGCTGTGAGCTGGAGAGGTCTGATTCTTAAGTGTCTTAAAGAGCTCCAAGATGCTGCTACTAGAAGTCATAGTTTGCAAATGATCTTTGGGGGATTTCTGTGTCAAGGCTATGACCAATGTTGATTTTTTTTGGTGTGTGGGTAGATGCTTAAGTGCCATATCACTATATGAGGGGCAGCAGTTAATGGGTTGACTTGGTTGATCATGGGTGTTTCGGTGAAGTTCAGGATCAGCTGGTGTGCTGTTGCCTGAAGAACTAGGTTAGAGTAAGCAGAAGTTAAATAGAAAATTGAAATAATGTATTCTTTGTGTGAAGAAAGCTGAAATATTTTAAACACTTGGTCATTTGTTGCACAGATCAAAAAAGATTTTTGATCAAAGTCTCTTCAGTTTATTTTGAAATTAGTTGGTGAACTTGGCATAACTCTTAATGGTCCCAGGTGGCAGGAATGTTTGTCTGACTGTTGTCCCAGTGAAGCAGGCTTCATTCCTGAATTTGCCTGAAGTTCAACCACTTCCCAGTGCCTGCTTTTGAGAAGCCTGTGTTTGGTGCCCAGTTCTCAGCAAAATCTCCCTCACACCTGACAGTATTTGGTGCTTTTGTTTGCAGTGCTGGTGGATAGGCCAAGGAATAAAGAGAGAGCAGCCTTGCTTTCTGCTTCTTAATAAAAAGTTGCTGTAAAGGTGGTGGGTAGGTCAGGCTGATGGACAATGAGCAAACACTCGGAGTTGTGCCTCTAGTCCACAATTACTCTGAAGATAACAGAGCAAGGCATGTCAATCTAACACAGCAAAGGTCAAGGTGACCATGATGGGCTGAGAATGTTGTACCAGAGCTTACACATAAAGCTTTCTCCAAGTGAAACTTTGCAAATTATATTCTTCTTTAAAAAGAAAATTTAAAAACAAACAAACAAACAAAAAAAGCCCAACAAAAAAAAAAACAAAAACAAAAACAAAAAAAACAAGTACAAGCATCAGTTTCGATAGGTTTTCAAATTGGAACAGAGTGGCTGATGAAAATGTGAGAAGCAGCAGTGCCAGTACCTGCTTTCTGACAGTAATGTATTGTGAGAAAATGGAGGCCTGCAGCCTTTCCTCAGCTTCTCCAAATAGTTTAAGTACTTTTGGGCAGGTGTATCCTTACAGTGTTTCTACCAAGGCTTCCACACAGAAGCCTCTGACTTGGTTAGAGCATTGAGGTATTATCACACTCTTAATAAAAAGTAATTTTTTCACCCTCTTTTTCTGTCTCCTCATTTTAAAGATCATTCAAGATGTCTTTTGATGTAGCTGTGAAATCACAACAAATTTGTTTGTTGCATGTATTTGACTGAAAACAGACAATTCACTCTTTATCTTCAAAATGATGTTGTGATAAATACAAATTAAATATTTTTCAATATTTTTTCTGTTGCTTTTTGCAATCTTTAACAGTTTAAACAATTTAATATTTCCATCTTTCACTGAATGAGTCACCCAGAAGGACAGGACACATACATTTAGTCTTGAATTACTGAAATATTTGTGTGTGTGTGTGTGTGTGTATATGCAGTGGTCTCAAGACTTGCACATTTTAAGTACAATGAGTACAGTCTTGGCAAGTTAGCAAATGATACTGAGGCTTTCTACACTAGTTTTTTGTTAAAAGAGGGGTCGGTGACCTGAAGCCTGAATTTATGCTCAGAAAATTGCTTTTTATCCTACAGCACGGGTTCTTGAGCAGAGACAGGCTCACACAATATGTTGAAAATTATCTTTTCACAGAACTCTGATCAAAGTACAAATGTCCTTGCCTCAGGATGCAGTTTTTTGTTTCCCTTGAGAAGTGATGCTGGAAAAATCAAAGAGACCAAAGTCTGCTTACTGGCCAAAATTCATCTATGAATAAATTGCATCACAAAGCTACCAGCAACATAACATTTTCAAAGACCATACATGGTGTTGCTATAAGAAAAGTGATTTGTAAAAGTCAGCATTGGATGGGAACTCTTGCTGTAACAGTATTATTAGAAACTATTATTGTTTATAATGCAATAGAGTATACACATCTAATGATATTTCTGATTTAGCGGAATCCAGATGTAAACCACTTTTGGCCAGTTTCATGATTTCCCTGTTAGTAGGAAGCTTCTTTTCTGGGAAATTATTTTGAAGCTTTTTGTAGGAACATACCTATATTAGTCATCTGTTGTTTCCAGTACCAAAAAAAGAAAATTTAATTACTAGATCTTACTTGACTCCTAAAGGATCCAAAAGAGCTATCTACATAAAGCTAAGTGTTCACTGATGTATCATTTTACTTATTTTAATTTTGCTTGTTTCTTCCAAAGCTGAGATTCAAAGCTTCTTTTTTGCTCCTTAATATAAATTTTTGGAACCCAGGAATCCTCATGTGTCAGGAGTCTCTGAATAACTGTTTTTGACATGCAATTTTGCTTTTCTTTTAGATTTTCTCTTTTACTGAATATACCTGCTTCTCATTCTCTTATATGCAGTGACAGAGTCCTAAATAGAGGAGTTCTGGTGAAAAATTATTCTGTTTACTACATCTTTTTTTGGTGTCCCAATATTATTTGCACGGGTTTTCACATGTTTTGGAAGATAAGAATTCCTTCTTCCATCCAGACTCTGTCTTTAAAGAGGCATCTGCACTGCCAGAAGAGTTTCAGCTCAACCCTCCTTTGTCATCTTCTGAAAAGAAGAACGCATTTGCAGCTGAGACTTTTAATGTGATTGAGTGAAAGATAGAATTCCTTTGGTAATGGTGAATTCATCTTTAATTTCACACCAGACTGTGAGGTTGAGTAATACTGTGGGAATCCTTTCCCCAGTAATTGGTCAGTGGAATCCCCAGTGGGTCAGGGGTGGGCTTGTTAAAGGAAAACTTTTCAAATGTGTGTTAAGTTTTGCTGCTGGCAGTTTTTGCTGAATGTTTCAAGTTGTAGTGTGTAGCACAGGCTGGACACAGCTGCTGTTCAATGTCAGCTTGTGCACACTTTTTTAGCAGCCTTGGCTGAAAGAACATCTCAAAGTGCTGTTCAGGCCACCTGTTGCTTTCATGGATTATTCCCACACCTCTGTGGAATATAAATGATTCAGCTCCAGACTTCTGTTCCATGCAAGTGAAGAGAGATGAAGAAAATGTGATAGGAAAAACAACTTAAGAGAAAACCGTGCCATGGCACTCAAAGGCCCCATGAAGATAATGTCTTTGCATGAGAGCTAAGGGTAGGTAAATCTATTTAGATAAGAAAGAATAATTTAGGTAGGAATCTGAACCTTGAAGGAAAGCTTGTACAAATGCTGGCTGAGTTTCTCATTACTCCACTCGTGGCTGGTGCAATAGAGCATAGCTGGTGGTAACCCTAGGTCTGGTCAGGAGCAGAGTCCTCCCATTTTCATGACTCCCCAGGCACGATTCCAAAGGCTGCAGACATTTAGTATCCTTATGGTATTTTTTTAGCTGGTTTAAATGCATTAAGTGGAACTAGCCTCTTTGGAGACTTAAGTATCCCATTTATTCATAGATGTCTTCCTGCAATGTCTTCCTGCCAGTATGTTTCAACCACAAACTACAGGAAGAATTTGAGTAGCAAGAAAAGGGTTTGGACTTCATAGTCTGCACAGACTCCCAGCAGAATGTTCAAGATAGCCTCACCCTGAAATGGGGAAGGAATAGCTGAAGGGTGAAAATACGAATCCATCAGCTTTTGTACTTCAGCAGACATCATGAAAATAGGACTAGAACATCCTTGTCTATTGCAATTAGGTCTGTGTCTGTCTCATGTTACTGCCTCTAGAAGTTTTCCTTTTCTGTGTCTCAGCTGACTTCTTTTCACTCCAGCTGCCCTGGCCCCTACATACCTTTCTGTTGACACCTTGGCTTCACTGTTGGTGCATAATCCTCATATTGACATAATTTTTTTCTTTAGGATAAGTTTAGAGATGAGTGATTATTGAACTCCAGCAAATTTTGTAGTTATTTGCATTAAAAAGAGGAATTTTTTTTATATATATATTTAGCAGATGTTTTTCAGTAGAATTTAGAGATGCTACTGAAGCAATAGTCCAGCATTGAATTTCAGTTTGTCCTCAGAGGTGATAACCTCTGAGATATCAGAGATGGTAACCTAGAGACTTGACAGGTTCAGAAGAAAAAAAAAAAAAGGAAGAAAGAAAAAGAAGAGGAGGAGATAAGGCTTTGACCCAGCTGAACTCTTTGAACCTAACAGGCTGTTTGCTTCTAATACCTTTTGATCACCATCCGCTTTTGCCTGAGTAACATATATGACTTGAAGTTAGGAACATAAGACTGGGAAAAATCAGTAAGATTGTAAGAGCTGGGGCATTAGTCTGTGCCTTTCTGGTCTCTCTGCTGTAATGGAATTTTTTTTTCCCTCTCTGCAAATGTACTGAAGCTCACTAGTCTCACCCATTTGTACAGAGATTGCTTATTTCAGGAGGCTGTGTCCTGTCTTTAATCTGCTGTCTTCACCCTGTCCCCATTCTTCCTTCTTTTCCTTTCTCATGAGTTCTCATCTTCATCTCCTCATTTCCCAGTAAATTATGTTGAAAGTCACTATTAAAACTCTTCTTAGTATTTTTTTCCTCAGGCATTTTTAGATAGGCTTTCTGATTCACACCTTTAAGTTTCAGTTATATCTTCTTTCTAATATTACCAAATATTTCTGTGAGGTTTGTAAGTACACGATTATTCATAAAGATTATACTGAGAAAAGAACAACAGCTGAGGTCTCCTCTGGACTGTAATTTGTGCAGCTCAGTTTACCACCCTAGAAAAATCACTGCATTTTTTTTCAGTGGCTTTCTTCCTGAAACATTTCACAGATTGCATGGTGTCCTTTAGAGAATGTTGAATAGCACAGTGTGTTTCTTTGCTTTTGGCTCATGGTTGTTCCCTGACATCCCAAGGGCTGAAGGAAAAGGAAAACAAAACAAGAATGAGGCAGGAGTTTACCTAGTGGAAGAGTCAATCCATGCTGGCATTTAAGTATTTAGGTACACTGGTTTGTTTGCCTCACGCTAGGCTGTTGTTTTGGACAGCTGAACAGGAGGGTTCTAAGAGCACCTGTTTTCCCATCTCATGTAAACCACAAACTACAACTGCAGTGAGAGTGTGGTCACAGTCCTGGCTGCATCTGGGGCATTGTGCCAGCTGGCCAAGGAAGAGGATTGTCCTGGTCTGCTTTGCACTGATGTGGCCTCACCTTGAGACCTGTGAGCAGTTTTGTGCACCACAATATATGACATTAGACTATTACAGAGTGTCCAGAGGACAACCACAAACATGAAGGGCCTTGAGGGAAAGCTGTATGAGCTGACTTGGTCTGCTCAGCCTGGAGGAGACTGAGGGGAGACCTCATTGCAGTTACTACTTCTTCATGAGGGGAAGAGGAGGGACAGACACTGATCTCTCCTTTGTGACCAGTGACAGTACTTAAGGGAATGTCCTGAAGTTGTGTCAGGAGAGATTTACATTGGGTATTAGGAAAAGGTTCTTCACCCAGAGGGTGGCTGGGCACTGGTTGGGCTCCCCAGGGCAGTGGTCACAGCCCCAAGCCTGAAGGAGTTGAAGAAGCATTTGGACAATGCTCTCAGGGACATGGAGTGACTCTTGGGGTGTTTTGAGCAGGACCAGGAGCAGGACTCAATGGTCCTGATGGGTCCATTCCAACTCAGCATGTTCTGTGATTCTGTGTCAGAGACAGATAGTCCTGTTGCATATATTTTGGCTGACTCTTATCCACATGCTGTCTGTACTCTGTCTCATTCCTTGCTTGCTAGTGCTGTTCTTTTCAATCTCCCCCCTATCCTTTTTCCTGACTCCTGCTCTTTGACTCACTTGCCAAGAGATGAGTTTTCTAGCCTGGATATGAACTGCCCATGTTCTCCAGTGCCCTGTTTACAAAGACATGTATAGGTTTCAGAGGTTTGAATGTTGCCCTTTGCTAGCACAAAGTAACGACAAAAAAATAACCTTTTCTCCTTTCTTTCTTCTTGTTCTGTTTATAAAGAATTGTGACCAGAAAAAAAAACAAAACCAACAAAGATAAACCAAGTACAGAGCAGGATGTCTAATAGGGTCTGAAGGGCTGCCCTCCAGGGAGCAGCTGCTTGAGACTTACTAACTTTTGCACATTTTACAGGAAAATGGTTCTTTCACTCTGAAATTGGTTTCAGAGGGGGAAAAGGTCTGAAACATTTGACAGCTTCTTCATTAATGGCTCTTGATGTCCTTCTAGCTCTTTGCATTTTCAAGCCCTCCATCAACAGGAACGAAGCATAGATTACTCCAATAAGCTGATAATAATATGCATTTTCTTATTCACATATCCTCTTTCAGTGCATGTTAAGTTCATTCAAGTGAAGCTCTGAGTCTATAGCTGAAAAGGAAAAATTGAAGATGTGGCCACTATTGACCCTCCAGTAGCATTGATCCAGGAGCACCAGTAACTCAGCACGCTTTGTTAAAGAAATCAATAGTGAAGACTAAGATCTTTAGTCAGTGGAAAACCTTCTACCTGTGCAGGATCACAGAACAACTGAGGTTGAAGGGCACCTCCGGAAATCATTACTCCAGCCCCTTTGCTCAAGGCAGAGCCAAAGCAGGGTATTAGTACATAATGATAAGAGCCTTCTCCAGGCTAAACAATCCCAGCCTCTCCTTGTACATCAGTTGCTCCAGTCCATAGTGGCCATTATCTGTCCTATTCATCTAACACCCACTTATCAAAGCATCTGGAAGTATTCCTCCTGTGGGGTTGAGACATCTCTCTGCTACAGGCACAATTCATGCCTGAGTTACCTGAAGCCGGTTGTTTATGGAAGCAGAGTTCAGGGCACCTGGCAGAGGGAGGCCTTGCCCCAGCTATCCCTCCTGGAAAGAGTGTTCCTGCTCTCAGCAGGTTGCCACAGTCACTGCTTTGACCTCAGGCTTCAGCTTCTGGGAGCCTTCAGCAGAGTCTTGTGGTATACTCCTCTGTGTTGCATCTTTGCTTCACCCCTTTCATAATAAGTGGACTTCTTGAAGCTTTATTTACTGGAGTATTGAGGATTTCAGAATGTCTTTCCCTGACACTTTGTATTCAAGCTCAGGAATACAGGAATATACATGTATATTCATGTATATACATGTATACAGCTCAGGAATACCTTGTGGAACAGTAACACTGGCAGGTCTTGTTCCAGAAGGAACTATATTATGCTCATATGTATCAGTATGGTCAGAGGAATAAACCTGATTTTTTTGGTTAGTCAGAGTTTAGTAAAATTGAATTCACTTTTTTTGTCCACTCAGTGGTATGTGGTTGAACAGAAATTCCCCAGGGAAGAATCTCTGTGTGTGTTTTTGAGCCAATTCCATTATTTTCTGTATAATCATTGCTGTCTGAGAGTTACAGTTAGACATTAGATGTCTAACTAAAAAAAGTTATAAGGCAAGTTCTTGAATTTACACAGTTTGCATAAGCAGGCATGAAATATAAAAATATAGATTCACCATCTCTTTTCTTGCAGTGGGGTGATGATTTACATGAGACATTACCTGCTTGGAAATGAATATTTTGCAGCCAGTAAGGGCCTCAGGATATAAACCTGTCCCAGTGAAAAGTAAAAGGGGAAAGGAGATGCCCGAATATTTTATTTTTTCCCCCTCATGCAATAGAAACTGCAAAACATATAAACAGCAGGATGGGATTGTTGGAGTTACTCGTACTTGGCATACTCTGAAAGGGGTTTGTTCACATTTGCAAACCAAAACCAAAAATCTGGCAGGCTGAAACAGAAAATGACCAACTGCAACCAAAGCATTTGCTGCCTGTTTGTTCTGAATGTGCAATTGGCCTTGGTCTTTTAATTACAATCCATAGAGATGGCTCTGTTCCCTAACCACCCTTAGGCTTCCAGGAGCACTGAGTGCTTAGGGCTTGGGCTGCTAATGCTGTAATTGAAACAGCTGCTCTGCTTTCTAAGTACTTTATTCATCCACCTTCTAAAATGCTGATGGATCTGTGGCATGTTCTGCGTCTTTTCTGTAGATATGAATCTCAAACACAGCCACTTGCAGCTAGAACTACTGAAGAGCATTTGCCACAGCTTTTAGTGTGCTGTCTCAGTTTTCAAAGAGGGAAGAAAATGGGAGGAGGCGACAAGAAGGCTGTTCTGAGGCCACAGTGGTCTTTGGACTGAATTTGCTTCACCTACAAGACCAGACGTCCTAATTCTCTATTATTCTCAACGACTTGAACTGAAAATGAATGTAAAATATTACTAGGTCAAAAGGTCATTATTTTTACTTTCTGCGCTGATTTTTAAATTAGCTCGCATGGAGAAATGCCTCCTGGAATTGTGCTGTAAATGAGCAGAGCATGGAGAGGGCCTGGTACTAATTCACCCAAGGCCAGGGGCTGCTCTGCAGTTCTTCCTTTCTCTCTTACCTTGGGACAGCAGTGACCAAGCTAAGTTGCTGCTGAAGTCCGTGATAAAGTTTGAAAACTTCATGCAACCAATAGAAGCTGAAGTATACCCATGGTCTTTCTATATACACCTTCCTCTACCCACTGTTTTTCCCTATCCTTGCATTCAGCTCAATTCCAAATTGCTGTCTAGAAAAGGACAGTTTAGTCATCATGTCAGATGAATTCCACTTAATTAATGGAAAGTCACCCCAGTGTGGGCTAATGGCAAAGCTAGTATGAGGCTGACAGTGGCTAACAAGGACCTATTCAGTAGGAATAGCAGAAATTGAATGGATGTGGTGGAAATGCAGTTATAGACTAAAACACAATCACTTGACTGCTCTGACAGAGCTTTTGCATAATTTCATCTTACTTCAGCCCACTGCTCAGCTCATCCTATGGACTGAGGTAACTTTAACCTCCTTGTGACCAGAATTCAGTATATCCTGAGGAAATTTACCTAAGAAAAAAAGGGTGCCAGGAGCATTTGGATTTGAATTCTTTAATTCCTCGGGAGCTGATTCACCCAAGAATAAGCTGAAACTGCATAAAGTCTTTGAGCTAAGCAGAGGTAGGGGCTGCTGTGGTCCCTAGCTTTGTTTTTATTGAACAGTATTGATTGTTCTTGGCAGATATGGAGCCGGAGAGCTTTGTGGTTATGCCTGTTAGGGAAAATTAGAGGACATTGTAAGACTTTGAGAGTCAATAAAACTAAATTTTGATGAAAAAGGCAAAACCCTACTTCGAAGTAGGCAACCCATGCAGACAAGTGTGGCAGTGCATTTTTATTGTTTTATCCAGTAAAGCTGTGTTTGTGTTTTCCCTTCTGTTCTTGTAATTGGTTTGTCCCAGTTACCCCTGTTCACTTGGTTCAGGGTAAAGGGGTATCCTCCCTCCCCGTGTCACTTCAGTCAATACCTGCCCCCGCTTCCAGACCCTTCCCTGCCTGTCAGGAAAACCCTGCCCTCCTTCCTTGTCAGTCTGTGTAAGCCCAACCCTTTGTTCCAGAACCCTCCATGTCTTTTCTGTGCTTCCTGAGCTTTCATTGTTTGTTTTGTTGTGTTCTTCTCCCCCCTCTTCCCTCATTGGTTAAGATGCTGTGTATTCCCTCCTCTCACTCCTCCCCAAGGGGAACTTGAGTGGTTGTTGCCCTTGCCTGCCCATTGTACCACCCCCTTTATAAGTCAGCGTAGTCCCGTGTTCTGTGGTTCTTTGTTCCTGGCCCTTTTCCGAGTTTTTGCCTTTCCTCCCTCTCGGGGAAGAATAAAGCCTGCTTTGGGAAACTCAGACAAAGATCCTTTCTCTCCTCCTTTACTCTGGACTTGGTTCGTGTCATTCCCTGAGATCCCTGCCTGCCGGCAGGACTGCATTCCTGTCGTGCACAGCTATCCAGGTCGGAGTGTCCAGGATCAGGAGCGGCCACTCTTGGTGTGGCCAGGCAGGGAGAAACCCCTCAGCTAGCCAGAGGGGGATTTCTCCTGAGCCCTCGAGAAGGGAGCCATGTCAGAAAAGCAGTGAGGGAGGAAAGAAAGATGGGAAATTTTGTTTTATTTTTTATCAGCCAACAGAACTTGGATTTTGGTTGTATTCCGCTCAGGAGAAGAAGCAAGAAAACAGTTCTAGAAAAGAGTACATTGAAAAATCTTCTTGATGTGGCATGAAACAGATAATTAATGTTAAGAAATGCACTCTAGGTGTTGTTTCTTAGTTTCTGTTACCTATAAGTGACCTGAGAATATGTACCCATGCGTGTGGATATTTTGCATACCTGCATCCTTATTTGTCTGAACGGCTGAACAGTTGTTGCCAGTTCATATAGAAAAATTCACCTTTTTTCAGAATGTATTTTAGATGTTATATTGAAAAAAGGGTTTAAACCAGAGGGTAGGAATAGTGCCTGAATTTGTTTGGCCTTTTTCACTGAGCAGGGTATTAAGTTAATCAAGCCTTACAATACTCTCAGGTACCGCATATACCTTTTTATACTGATGTTCATAGAAATGTCACAGTATTTCCAAAGTCACACTGAAATACCATGGCAAAGACCTTTTTCCTCATTTTTGCTCTGTGAGAGAATTGCGGAATGGTTTTCTTTCCAGCCTTTGCCCAATACAAGTGAGCTTGTAAGTGGGACTTGCTCTTTGAGGCTAAGCTCATATTTCTGTGCTTCTGAGCTTTCCAGGATGCTGCAGTGCATGGTCTTCTTCCAGGAAGAGTGTCTAAAGGCAAGGGCTGTTTCAGAAAATATTATTGAATTACAATTACTGATGTTAGAAAAAAAGGACTACTTGAATTTGAAAAACAGCTGAATGTAATACTGAGATGAGCAGCATTGTCAGGATTGCAGTTTTGGGAATGCACGAAAAGGCCTAGGTATTTTCTTTATCAGTAAATACTAAAGATAATCATCATGTTTTCATGTGCTTTTAAAATCACTATTCAAAAACACCTTCAATTTCATTGAAAATATTAACTCAAGGAAATAACCTTTTTGTTTGGGAACCTTTTTATTTGATTGTGAGGAACCAGTATATGATATTGGAACATCTTGTGTAGTCTGTTTTCTTGTCAAGACTTTTCTTATTTATGCTCAAAGGAAGTGTGTGTGCCAAATGTTGAGACTAACAGGCAAATGTATGCTGATCTAAATAAAACATTTCTGTGCTCCAGGTTCTGGGAAGCTGAGAAACCAGACAGTGTCTTAAACTTGTATCTGCAGGCAGTGACAGATGCAGTTGGCTACTCCTGATTTCCCTTCTGGATGTTCAGCATGGCTTGCTCCGATTCTCTTTCAGCAATACCTAGTACTGAATGCAGGATATTTAGATCAGTGGGACAGAAACAGTCTCAACATGTGTGGAAAAACTAGACTGACTGCTGGTAGCGTTTTTGGACCTACCCAGCAGATGTTACTGGTGTCTATATTGCAAATGTAGTAAGATGGGGCAGACGTTGTTGTCAGTGCTGGACATTGCTGTGACTGCTGCTATGAGCTGTGACAACCTCACTTCGGTGGCATTTCTGTCTCTTTCAAGTTGACATTTCAGTTGTTAAGTGGTATGATCTGTGTGACTTCTGAAGTATCATTTGCTCTGAAGAGCAGACACCAGCCTCCCAAGTTCCTTGTCTTTGAGGACACTGACAAAGTGACTGTTTTAGTCACTCTCTTTTTTTATTTTAACTTCCTTCTCCGTTCAAAATTGAGTCATACAATTCAAAGGCCCCTTCCCCAACAAGGTAATTCTTACAATACCTGTGCTACAAGCGGTAGTGGACAAAACCTTTCTGCATTCCAAGCCTCATATTGCCCAATTCACATCCTTCCTAATGAATCATTTCTTTCAAATGACTGTGTTTGAATGAAGTAAATTAAATTGGAAGAGGAAGTTTTTCTCAAGAAACAGATCTTTTATTTTCACACCTGCAATTTTCTTTCATGTTACCCGTAGCATAGCTTGTGCATAGATATCCTCTGTATTGCTGTGTATATAGAGCATTTCACTTCTGTTTGTTCTGCACCGTGTTTTAATCTTATTTATTTATCTATTTTGCATCTCATGTGGCACACGCTCTGCCCAGTGCAATCATATGCTACCTTTGTGCTGCAGGCAAAGGCTGGAAACAGCTGAAGTTATGGGAAAGGAAGTATTTGCTGAGGATTATCTGCCAGCCTTTTTTGTTTCTGGCAATCTCTAATACCCAGTCAGGCTATCTTTTTCTTTCTAACCAGACAGCTTTTTATTGGGTTTGACCTGATGAAATGGGTTTTAGGAGCCTCTTGGAGGACTGTCTTGTAGTGGTCAGGAATGCCTGGAGTAGGTGTTCTGTAAATCTTTGTGAGCCTAAGGAGTCAAACAGTTCTTCACCTAGTCTTTAATCTTTCTTAGCTGTATTGATACCAGATTTTCAAGTTTAGGTTATTACAGCTGCTGGATAATTACAACATATTTGCAAAGGGTACACAGTAACCACAGCTGTTCTCTTCAGGGAAATCTCACTTGCTCTTTGAACTTAACTTTGAACATAGAATTTTTCATGGCTTTATTTCCACCAGATAGGTGGTGAGCAGATACAATATTCCTATTTCCCTTTACCTGTGCCATGAAAAGCCATTGCTGAGTGTGGAGATAAAAATCCTGGTTTAATTAGTCTCCCAGACATAGCCTGTTGAGAACTAAATAATTTCAGAGTAGTTTGCCACTACTCTTTCATTTGAAAAGACATTCTGTCTTTCTGAAGCCTTGACTGTATTTGGCTGTCATTAGGATTAGATTGTTTTACTTTCAATATTTAAATAACAAATGAAAACTACTCTTTGGCACACCTGAGCAGTGTTGTACATTGTGTTGAAAGGATGGAGTTTCCTTTTGATCCTCAAAGACAATTAAGTTACTCTCTGAATCATGAAATTTAATTACCTTCATCAGAAGCAGCATGATGCAGTGGATTAGAACATAGGAATAAGAATGAGAAACTTTTATCTCTGATTCTAGTTCTATCTAGCTACTGACTAAATGAATCACATAACCTTGCTGTGCCTCCTTTTCACCCACCTGAAAAATGAGGGGTTTGATTCCTTTGCTAAGGTGCTGTGAGGTCTGTATAACCACCTAAAGATATCATGGTTTGTATGAGTGCTCTGTGTTCCTGGGATTGCCTGGGCTTGTGTTGCCAAAAGTTATTGCAACTTGGTTGCAATACGATGAAATTTCATTTTTTGGCAGTGTTAGTTGTGTTAAAGTAGGTGTAATCAAGCTGATATGCAAACAGGGAGAGGGCTACAAGGGGAGGTGACACTAAAGAGCTATTGTGCACCAGAAAAGTCTGCTGAGCTATTCTTTTCCCATCAGTTTTGGTGCTACATCTTGGCTGTGATAACTAATTTTAGCATCGCAGGAGGGCCTTCAACTATGTACTGCTTAAAAGGCAGAAGAAAGTTCCATCATGCATGTTTTAACTGGGGAATGGTAAGGAGAGTTCAGGGCCAGATGAACACATTCCTCTGAGCAAGTTGTTGAGCTCTACTGTACTTGCAATTGCAGAAGTCTCTTACTGGAGTGATTAGCCATGTCATGTCCATGGGGAGCTCCCACAAAAAACATCAGAACTGCTTATTGGATGTGATGAAGTAGCTAATTAAAATAATTGGTTCTGTCATTTAAAAAACCAACAATGCTTTCTCATGTTGCAACTACTCTTGTTATTCACTGAGTTTCTTAGCATGTCTGGAGCGCTAAGTTTATGTTTTGGAATGGTCAGTAAGAAAAATTGTTCTGTACAAACCTGGACTACTCATTCCACAGACTTTTTGAAAATACTAGCTGAATTAATAATAACCCTGCTATTTATTTAGTGGGCTACCTTCCAGGGGAAAGTTGATTACTCTCTTGGAAAGAGGTTTTTCCCTCCACCGTACTGCATAAATTCATCTGACTTCCCTCTGCAGTTCCTCTGCTCTTTGGTCCAGAGCTGAGTCAGTATTAAATCCCATTAAAAGTTTCTCATTTGTAATCACAAGACTAAGATTTAGTTGTGAGTGTGCAGTTCTTCAGTCAGTTACCTTTTCAGTTTTTCACATTTTCAGAGCAGAGAATTTTCTTTAAACAGATTAGGAAGGCAAAGTCTTGGTGAGTTTTCTAAAAGACATTCAGGAAAGTGGTTAAAAAATAATGTTTTAACTCTGTGGAAGATAACAAGGACAGATTTTTTTTCTGTAGCTTTTATCTTCTGCCATTTGAATATTTTTTCCCATGTAGAGTGTTTTCCCATGTGTTGTGGTTGTGTAGCATGCTCTCTGCACAGAAGAGTCCACTACCAAAGAAACTGTAGTGATTTAATTGCAAATTTCCATTGTTGGCCAGGAATAAATAGAACATAAAAAAATATCCTTCGTGGGCAACTTGTGTTTCACTGAAGCCTAAAGCAGTTTCTTACATATTGCAATGTCTTCCCAGCTGTACAATTCTCAGTAGAGCGTCTGTGCCAAGGAGCCCAGCACTACAATTCTAGAAAGAGGGTAGATTTAATCTCCTTCCCAGCACTCATGAGAGGGTATCATTGCATTTTGGAGTCAAAATCTTGTTGGACTCCTGTTCTAGGCAAGGTAATTACTCAATACCTGACTTATTGGTCAAACCAAGCACAGTTACAGCACGTTTTCTTGTGGGCAGGTGGCAGTGTTTTTAGTTTTATCTTAAAAGCACTAAAAGAGTAACAGGAAAGAAAATAATTGCAATATTTTGTTTGTTTTTTTAATAGCAAAACTTTAATGAAAGCATCTTCTAAAGGCATTTTGAGGAAAGGGCGGGGAAGCATTATTGGAACCACTCACAGAGATGTTAAAGGTCTGATCCAATGACACTAATAAAGGTCTCAAATGTATTTAACCTGCCAGTTACAGTTATATCTTGCTTATGCAAAAGGCCAAAGAAAAGGGTAGAAAGACAGTCGGCATTAAATCAATAGAGGAAAAGGGATACCATTTTTCTTTCCTTTAAAAAGTAAAGTTTTCCCATTTTTTCTTGCTCTTATAAAGGAAAATTATCAATGAGCAGAGGAATTAACATTGCAAACTTAGTGTTGCACATCAAGAATTTTCTCCTTTAATGTTAAATAATTTCTTTCATTATTGTACAGTATTTTTATTTGCTGCCATTTTTCAAGGCTTTAACATCATGCTTCAAATTCTGGACCTGCTGTCATTTAAGTAATGTTAAGGTCGGTAAACTGAAATTACATTAAAGTTGATAATTAAAAAGAATTGCAAGACAATATATTGTATTGTTTGAAAAACAGTTTACCCAGACTCCTATAGGTGATTTTATTTTTAATCCTCTGTTTCTATAAATTTTATTGACATTCTCTTGAAAACATTTTCTAGTTTTCTGTTGGCTGGAGCCTGAAAAGGTCTAATCTGGTTCTTCCTTTTTGCAGTGCCCGTTAATTATTGAAGCAAAGAAAGTCTGAAGCAGTATGGAAGCAAGATTAAAACATATTATAAACTTCTGCGTAATTATGCAGGGGCATGCAGGATGAAAAAGGTTATGTTCTTTCCCCTAGTAACTGTTAAAGAGAAAAAATTCTCTTTTGGACTCCTAGTCCTAGTTTTAATTCCACTCTTAACAAGGTTGCATTCTCAAAAATCAGCTCCTGATATTTTCACTGCTCCAGGCAGATTTTGATGTGAAATACTCTGACACTGCTGCTATTATTTCTATTTAATTTTGTAATTCTCAAAAGTTTGCAGAACTTTTTATCAAAGAGACAAAATCTAAGCCCTTGCTGAGATACGCTGCATTTTCCTCACATCCATACCCTGGTAAGTGCTCGTAGCAACAGGAGTATTTTAGATGGAAGCCTGGACCTGAAGAAATAGAATCACTGTCACTCAATTTAGCTGTGAGGAGTCTGTTAAATTCCACAATTTTTGTTCTGGGAAAGTGGAGGTGAGAGAGCAGAATACAGTTTGAATTCTCAGAACATTTTTCTCAAGGAGAGGAGATAGTTGGAAGTTCTTGTGTTCCCTCAACCTGCTATTAATTGTTGCTGGGAGCACATAGCTGATTCATGACCCTTGGAGGGCCCATGCAGCTCTTTATTCCCCACAACACAGTTCAAGTGCAGTTACCCCTGATTTACTATGATTTAAGCATTGGTTTTTTGGGGCTTTTAGCTAGTAATTTCCATATTTTTCTTGTAAGTTGAAGACTTGCTTTCAAATTTTCTCTAAAACTGAGAAAGCAGTGGGTCTGTCAAAGCTAGGACAGTATTCTCAGTGAAACTTCTGCCCTTGGGCCAGTGCAAACCACTCCACTGAAGACATAGGTGGTGACACAGGTGGCAGCACAGGTGTCAGGCTGGCTGACAGCACAGAAATTAATCCTACCTTCCAGAATTAGTTGGCAGTCTGGGGAATGGTCACAAAGATGGTTGTTGTACATGGGAGTACCAAAGCTTGCTGCAGCCAAGCATTTTGAAACCCCTCTTTAACAGGATGAGAGAGTATGTGAGTGTTAATTGGATTCAAAATCATTTAGCCATGAAGGCAGACAAATGCAGGATTGCCAGTATTCTGGCTTGAGACTTTACTTGAGAGTTCTAGCACTATTTTTTTAATGCACTGCCTCTAAGAGATCATCCTGACTTGCACTTGCAATTAATCAGTGCTGGCATTACCCAGAGGAGCATGCAAAATGGCATCCAAAGCATTAGTGTATCGATTAGAATTAATCAGGAAAGTGTTCCTTCTGAAGCTACATGCTTCATGAACAACCAGAGTGTCTAAACTACCACTCTTAAGTTTCCATGACAACTGGATTGTGGCTTCTGAAACCTAGAGCCTGGCCAGCTGAGTCATGGATGGGGGGCTTAAGAAAAGTTAGGTTACAGAGAAGTACTTTGGCTTGTCCAGGATCTAGCACTTCACCCTTGCACGGCTGGGAGAGGCCAAAAGTTGTGTCCAGCACACCTTCACATTAAGGGTGGAGTATGAAGAAGACATTTGAAAATTTAGCCCTTGCTCTCCTGTATAAACCTGGGCTGAAGTTCTGTCAGCAGCATTTTCTGGTTTGGAGAAGAGCCTTCTGAGAGAAACTCTGGGTATTGCCCAGGCTTTCTTTAAGCAACTAATTCTTTCTAGGTGACATATTCAGGTCTGAACTTCTCTAAAGTCTGAAAATATTTATATCTCAAATTTTGGGTTACTCTATCACTGACAGTGTTATTAGTTTCTGTCTAAATGGATATGTATTGCAGATTCTAGGTATCTGAGCCAATTTCTTTCTTAATGCAGCTTCAGTGGAAGACCTGATGGATCTGACTTGTAACAAGACCCTGAGCAGTGCCTAAACAACAGAACGCAGTGTGTTGCTTTGCAGTATAAGTTTAAATTAACATGTTAAACTGCAGAATTTTTTATTGCTTGAGACAGTATCCAGAGAGGTCATCATGGTTATTATGGACACTGTTGTGGTCAAAATAGGCCATGATGTTGAAGGCTATGTGATGATAGCTCTGGGTACAATAAGTGACGCCTTTGTCCTTGCAGTTGTCAGCTTACTGGGCTGATTCATCATTCTCTAGAGTGCTTGGAAGTCATGCAGAGAATAACAGGAATATTCTGTTACCTCCTGTTGCTTGCTTTTGGGTCCTGTGTTTCACAAATGCAGAATGGTTGAGGTTGGAAGGAACCCCTGAGATTGAGTAGTCCAACTTCCCTTCTTGATGCAGGGTGAGCTAAAGCAGGCTACCCAGGGCTATATCCACTCCCATGATAAATATCTGGAAATAGAGACTCCATAAGATTTCTGGGCAACTTGTTCCAGTGTTCAGTAACCCTTAAAGCAAGTAAGCTTTCTCTTGTGTTTTAATGGAATTTCTGGTCTTTCAGTCCAAGAAAAGTGCTTTGTGCTTGCCTGTTGTCCTTTCATTGGACACCCCTGTCCAAATCTGTCTCCTTTTCATTCATCCATAACATATCAACACTGATAAGATCCTTCCTGAGCCTCCTCTTCTCCAGGCTAAGCAGTCCAAATTGTCTCAGCCTCCTCTTGGATGTCAGATGCTCCAGTACCTAAATTATCTCTGTGGCTGTTTGCTGGACTGACTTCTGCAACTCATGTCTGTCTTGTGCTGGAAAGTGCAGCACTGGACCTGGTCCTCCAGAAGTGTCTCTCCAGTGCTGAATAGTGAGAAGGAATTGCCCCTTTGATCTGTGTTTCCCAGTGCAGCCTGGGAAACTGTTGGCCTTTCTTGTCACTGGGGACACATTTCTGGCTTAGGCTCAGTGTTTTGTACACCAGGACCCACAGGCTGTCTTCTGCAGAGCCACTTTCTGGCCTGTGCTGGTGCATGAGGTTGTTCCTCCACAGAGGCAGCGCTTTGTATTTATTTTTCTTGACCTTCACGAGGTTTCTCTTGACCCAAATTTCCAACCTCTCTGTGGCAGCCCAGCTGTCCTGTGTATAAATTGTTTCTCCCAGTCTTGCTGGAAGCTTATTGATAGCGCAGCCTGTCCCATGATCCAGGTCATCACTGAAGACAGAAAACACAATAAAACCAGAGGTGTACCCCTAGTGACTGGCTTCCAGCTGGACTTGGTACACTGATGATAACCTTCAGTCCCCCTCACTGCCCACTCACAGTCTGTGCTTCCATCAGTCAGTGACAATGGGATGGGAGACTGGAAACCTTATCAAAGTGAAGCAACATTCCCTGCTCTCCTCAAGCAAGCCTATCATCTCAGCACAAAAATGTGCCAGGCTGGTGAAGTATGACTGCAGTATGAGGAGGTTCCATACATGGTGTTTCCCCATCTATCCCAAAAGATGACTGGAGCAGCTTTCTGTTACCTTGCTGAAACGCTTTCTAAAATTAGATTCATAACATGTAGGCCACTTACAGAAATTTAGTAAAGCTACCACTAATTAGCATCTAATTCATACTGGCTATGCTGAAGTAGATCTTGCTGATGCTTCTGCCAGGCAGCCTATACGTAGCACAGGACGTGCACATGAGTACAGGTCTGTGTAACACAGTGTGTTACATGCAGGGTCTGGAGATCAGAGTCCCAAATCTGCCACAGAATGATGGCAGAACTGATTCCTATCTGAATTTGCCCACAGGTGCCTCTGTTGACTCTGGAGCTATTTTTAGTAACCCTGGTAACTCTACCAGTTAGTGTCATCTTTATCTCCAAAGTAAGAGGCTGATACTTGGTATTTCTTTTCACATGAATCTCTGAATCTCAGGGAACCTATTGTAGGAATTTGTACCACAAAGTATGAATATATTTTGTAATGAATCTGGGCTTGAGTGAGTCTGCCTTTTCTAGTCTTGTGTTGTGGTGATATAAAACACCTGCTTGGCAACAGCTCTGGGAGTTAATAAAGTTTCTGTGGTAAACTATGAGAGGCCTGAGAATCTCAAACGAAAGTTATTGCACCAGTAACTCAAAAAAGCAATTCCTAAAACTCCTGGCACATTTATCCAGAGGGTTAGCAGTAGCACAGAAATGGAAATCATTGTTGAGAGCCACTGCGTACTTGGAATTAAAATCCATCAGTCTTCTGAAGCTGAGGAAAACAATTTTCATGACATACAGATGCTTTTGTATTTCATAATCAAATTTAATCTAGGGTTGGTTTGAGCTCTGTTTTTAGGGAAATTTGTATCCTCTAATCCTTATAATATACCTAAATTGAGATGACATCAGAAGAAATAACTCACACAGAAGCTAGGCATTTAAAATACTCTCAATGCTTTATTCTATTTAATTTCAGCAAAAGCAGATTTATCTCTTGGGGGAGTGGGATAGAAAAAGAGCGAGGACACCAACATTCTCTTCTCAAATGGGAGCCTAGAGCACAGAAGGTGGAAGATGAGATGTGGAAATGAAAATAACTGTAAACAAAAAAGGAAATTTAGCGGTCTATTTTCACTCTTCTCAATGGAAAAAGAGGGAGGAGGACACCTAGTAAATCATTAAAAAGCTGCATTTGCTTTTCTGAGTTGCACACTGAAATGCAATAGCTGCCAGCAGGGTCCTTCTGCAGCCCTTGCTTAGGACTTTCTTTAGGTCCTTCACATACCTGTCAGTAGCTTCCTTGCCTGCTGTGAATTTTGTTTAGTTCAGTGGAGCATAATGACACCACTGTGTCCCTGAGGAGACAAACAACGTGTCTGCCTCTGGAACCAAGAAAAGTCTCCTAGCTTTTGTCAAGGTGTAGGGTCTGCAATTTGGGATTGATTTATGCTCATAGCAGGCACACATGATGGTCAGTTGGTGCAAATGTCATACACACATGTTGTTGTATTTCGTTTCAGAAGGGTCTCTTAACTTCATAACATCCAAATTTTGGCATGCTTCTGGAGAAACATTCTTGTAATGGATGCCAGATAAACTGTGTAGCTTCTTGTGCTCAAAAGATCTGTTCCAGAGGGCTGCTTTCCCCCAAAAAAAGTTCTTTTTCACAGCTCATGGACAAGCACAAACACATATACAGGGAGGTGATGGGGGTACTTGACAAGGAAATCTTCTTGTAAGAGCAATAAAAAATGTGGGGTTTTGTCAAAGGGCAATGAAAAATTTCTGACAACTAGAAATACTCAGAGCCTTCCCCTAAAATGCTTAATACTGGTGTTTTAAAACAACTTAAGGAAACACAATAAGTTTTTACTTTCATCTTTCAAAAGTTGCAGCTGGAGCTGCATTTCCTAATAGGCTTTGTTAGGCCCTGTTGGTTTATTAGACTCCAGCTGACCACTTACAGTGTGCTACAGAGACTTTTTACTTCGTGCTGAATTTTTCCTGTAACAGAAGAGAAAAGTGAAAAAAATGAATTAGTAGTGGCTGAGTGACTTTACAGAATCTCTTGTCTCTGATCAAGTTTATGGTTAGTAAGCAGGCCCTGGTAAACTGGAGTGAAATGGGATGGGATCCATATCACTGCTGAGGCAGTACGTGCTCTTGGGAAGCAGCCCTTCACAAATGGTGTCAAGTGGTTTTATTGGCAGCCTGTGCCCAAGGATGAAAAGGGAGATGGGCCAGACCATGTTATTGTACAACTATTTCATTCCTTAACATTTTCCTTGCAGAATTTCAGTATACTGGCAAAAAGACAGATGCTTGCATTTTTTACTGTCTACCTTTAGATGTGTCTTGCGGGATACAGAATTGGAATCAGGGGTCTAGGAATAGTTCTTGTGCTCTCTGGCTGGAAGTTATTTCAGGTAAAGCAGCACACCCAGCTGATCAGAGGGGAGGAGGTAGACACTAAGGACAGCCAGGCATTGATGTCTTCTAGCATCTCAGGAAATAAATTAAGCTCATATAGGCTTTTTGTTCTGATTTACTCTTGGCAACAAGCAGACTAAGTTGAAGCACTCTTTGAGTGTGGATGTTAATCTCCATGGCTGCTAATTCACTTCCTTGATTTACTTGCTGGGAATTTTTGTCATTTGGGAGGGAAGTAAGTAGGAAAAGTGGAGGAGGAGAAATGGCATGTTTTAGATGTGGCACTTCATGCACAGGTAGAGGTTCTGGCCAACTGCTTTAGAAGCAAAGTGTGTTACCTCACCAGTAATGCAGTGCTGGGAATTACAGCTATTGTACAGCCCTGGAGACTGCCTTATTTCCTGAGTGACTAAGAGACTTTTTGGTGAGACTCAGGAATGATATTTAAGGGGTGTCTGCATGTGTGCTACAGATTTCACAGCTTGCTTTGCACAGAGCTAAGCTTCCTTTAAACAGCAGGCAGACATCTGGGGGCACAGAAGTGTGACAGAAGAGAGCAATAGGATACTTTTTAGTTGGGTTTCCACATCTTGGCTTGGTGTTCAGAATCTTGCTTTTGCAAAATCTGTGGGAGAGAAAGGCCCTGACCATGAGGCACATGTGTGGGAAGTGAGGACTGGGGTAGGAGGCACAGTGTGACCAGCCATAAGTGGGGCTGCTCCTTTGGGGGGTTTGGTATTTGTAAAGCAGCCTTTCTTACAGCTCTTCTCCTTTGTTCTTTCCTCTTGCTGTATGATGAGACCAGATGGGTGTTGCTTCAAAGGAGAGTTGGACACCTGGAGAAACCATTTCGGATCTCAGTGGAATATATTCCGAATGGGAACAAGAGCGTGGCAGCCGTGGATTCCTTCGCCATGAAGAACTGCAGTTCAGGTAACAGAGTATTTTATTGTTTCTAGCTCATAGTACTTTGGTGCCTTTTTGGAGATAAGCGTGATTTCTGACTGCTGCAGACGCCACAGACAGAAAGGTTCTTATCAAACAAATAATTTAAATTTGAAAAAAAATAAAATAGGATCCCTCTCAGGGAAGGTTTTTTTTTAATGTTGCCTTAAAACTTTCCTTCAAGAAGTTAAAAGCAAGTTTGTTGTTTTGGTTTGTTTTTTGGGTTTTTTTTTTCCCATTTGGAAAGAACAGCTATGAAAATTTAATTTTGGGAGAAAAAAATCAGTATGCATCCTGGCTTGCCAGATGCATATCCTGACAACTTTACTTTTCTGAAGCAGAAAGTAGAGCAGATGAGGGGTTCCTAGACAGACATCTTGCAAGCCATCTTTTTTTTATGTTCATGGTTACAAATTTCAGGGTTGTTTTTTAAACAACTGTGGAAAACTTGATTCTAATAAAGTATGTCTTTCTTTGGCAATGTTCCAAAGCAGTTATTGCTGAGCAGCCCCTAATAGCTTCATGTAATGTGTGGAATTTTAATAATGGACAATCTAAATGGGGGTTACTTTTTAAAATACAAGCTATGTAATCAATCCAAGTATGTAAATTCAGTGCTCTGTGCCAGAAGCAGCTGCATATTAGTTCTACCAGTTTTATGGACTCTGTGAATCATACTGAAATCTTTAGGTGGCGTGTCAGTGAAGAATATTACTCCTTATAGCTCTTAACACATTACTTTTTGTCCATTTTATTTATTTGGAGTACTGTTGAGTTGAGCTGCATGTCCTTCTTTTCAACCTCTCTAGGACAAGGAAATGTGCTGCAGAACATACATTATTTTGGTCATTTACCTTGCTCTCCACAAAGGCCAGTTGTATTAAGGGATTTATTGCACTGTTTGTACATAAAGGTGCTCTCTAAGCTCCAACAAGGAGCAGCCTGACGTTGTGTTGGAAGCAAAGGCATATTCAGACAGAAGGTGCCTGTTCTGCTGCTGGTGTAAGGACAAGAGTCACCCACTGTGCTTTGGGAATTCCGTGCAGCAGGCTGTGGGCACAGGAGCTGCTCTCTGGGAAGCGCTCCCGGGCGAGCCGGAGGTGCCGGACCGTGAGTTCTGCTGCACGGATGACAGATGTCAAGTGAGGAGGCCATTAAGATATATTCTGAGCAAAAGAAGGAACAAATCTCCCATTTTGCCTGCAGATTTGTAGCAAACAGCTACTCCTCTGGCCTGCTTATAGGATACAGTGTAAGAACAATACCACCAGAGAACAAAACCACTTTTTCTCCTATTTTCAGTTGGGTTTGGTCAATAAGCCTTTTGTGCACAGCTGAAGATGTGGCAATATGCTTTTATGAGGAAAGAGGTGGTGATGAGCAGCTGAGGGTGACACCTAAAGCTTGGAGAAAATAGGGAAAGCAATAAGAAAAGATTAAATCTAATTTTTCTGCAGCTATTAGAAGCCTTTGGCCAGCTTACTACTTGGTAACCTTAATGCCACTGAAGCCCAAAAACATGGTTGAATTTGAGAAAGAAACAGCTAAGAAATAGAAACATGCCTTCAGCCTGATTTTTCTAAGTCTTTTGAAGACCATAAACACAATTTTAAAATAAATTAGGGTGTACATACAATCTTAGGAAGTTAGGTTAACATTTCTATAAGTGCAGATGTAGAAAGAATATAATATAACAGAATATGCTGAGTTGGAAGTGGTCCATGAGGATCATTGAGTCCAAATCCCTGCCTGACACAGGACACCCCAAGAGTCACTCCATGTGCCTGAGAGCATTATCCAAACCCTTCTGGAACTCTGTCAGCCTTGGTGCTGTGACCACTGCCCTGGGGAGTCTGTGCCTGTGTCTTCTGGATGAAAAACAAGGGCTTGAAGAAGGTTGAAGTTTAAGGTTGGAATTTGCTTTTGCATGTTGGTGATTCCATTTTTTTGAGTTCGTTAATCACAGAAAAGATTTTGCATAGAAAAAAAAATTATCTGAACTGAAAAATAACAGTTTATATGGGATTGAATGGGAAATAAAACACTCAATGAGATTCTGATTCTGATAAAATTCTGAATTTTTAAAAAATTCAAAATTAACAAGTTCTAGTTAATTGTCACTTGAATATCTTCACATTTCCCAATTCCCATAATAGGAGAAAAGCTCTTACATTTTTTTCTCAACCTTAGGATTCGAATCTGATCAGAGAGCCCCTACAGTCAATAGAAAGGCTGCTTGTACTTCTATAGGTTTTGTCTCAGGACAACTAACAGGTAGCATTGCCTGGGCTGCTACAACCAATTGACTTTCAATTACTGACTCAAATGTGAAGCAAATTGTGTTTGTCAGTGTGTAAAACCTAAGCTATCGATTGCCTAATTCTCTTTCTTACAACTTACTATTTAAATAAGTGCAGTAGCCAAAGCAAAAAAAAAAAAAAAAAACTAATTGCAGAGAAGTAATATATTAATTTAATAACATCAGTTAAGAAATTTGTTACTTATACAAGTAAAGTAATTGGTACAGTGGCATTTTATAGTTGATGGTAATTTCTAGTAATAAAAATAGAGTTCATTTCCTAAGTAATGTATTGACTTATTTATGATATTTAATGGGTTTCTTACTGATTTTTTATTGCAGTTATAAATTAATTAATTTGCTAACTTATTTCCAAAAGTCTTAATTAAAGTACTTATTAGCAGGCACAAGTAAATGACAAGACATTGTTTTACTTAGCAATGTTCGATTTACCAATTCAAAGTAAATATTACCTAAGGGGCGTGGAGACCAAATGCTTCTGAAATGTCTTAAAGGCTTAATGATGCTCCAGGGCTGTTAAAAGCAGTTATTTCAGACACTCAGCCTGTCCAAGAGGAAGCACTTAGCTTTCAAGTTTTCAAGCTCAGTAAGCAACATAAAAACCATTTATTTTGGAGAGGGGAGAGACCGTGTGCTGTTGATGAAGTCAATGCTTCTGTCCACTCAGCAATAGCCTTTTTTCAGTGGATAGTGAAAGTACACAGAAACACACATTACCTTTGGAGCTGATAGGCAGTTAGTTCTGTAATGATCTGATGGCTGTAATATGTATGCAAATTTCTGAAAGTTGGATTTAAGGTTGTACTAAAGGCAAAATTCTTGATCTAAAGCACTGGACCTTGCAGGAAAGGAAAAATTTTGAAGATCAGGAGGTGATTTTACTGAAAGAAGAGATAGCAAAGGAAGAGTAAAAATACAGGCTTACACCATGTCTGAAGAAATATGACCAACTGCCAGATAGAATTTTTCATGATTCCACTTGATAAATATTCTAGCAACAGATTTATGAATCAGCTGCAGGAGATCAATAAGGGCTTTCTCCAGACAGGATTGCTTATGCATCTGAATCATTACTAAAATGATGTTTCTGTGCATTTGGACAAAACCTGGATATGTATCATTTCAGTTTTCCCACATGCTCTCTTTTTGCAGTTTGTCTTATAAATGAATTCGATGACAGGATGTTGTGGTTAACTGAACTTAATGAAATACCAGTGAGCCCCTTTTCAAAATGAGTTCTTGATGCTTCCTATTGGAAAATTGCCTAGAAAAGTTAACCTCTTCCCAACAGAAAACTGAGATTATATCAGTATATTAGAGAGAATCACAGAACAGGCCAGGTTGGAAGAACTTCAGAAGAGAATCTGGCACAACATTTTGTGTGAAAGGGAGCCTAGGTGAGGTTATCTTGAACCCCGACCAGCTGCATCTTGAAAACCTCCAGTGATGGGAACTCTACCTCATCCCTGGGGAATTGCTCCGGCAAGTGTGTCTTCTCACTGTAAAAATAATTGAACATACATTTCAAATTGAAGCCCCGCATGACAGACAGCTCATTTAGATGCTAATAATTCATTGGAAAAAAAAAAAGTATAACATTTAAGTAATTTTCATTCAGGTAGAATTGCAAGATATTTACAGAAGTTTTATAAAACCACTAAATTAATTGTGACAAGAGTTTATGTTTCATTATTTGCTTGGTTGTATTTATGGGATGGAGGAGAGAGGTATGAACCTTCAGTAGACTCAACCATGTCATCTCACATGGTCTGGAGATCCACCTCTGTCCAGAAATTCAGGGGAACCGGTAAACAGAACAATGAGCAGTTAATATTTTGTCATTGTTATAAAACTGAAAAATAAATGTGATTTAAAAAAGAAAAGTAGTCATAATTTCAGAAGTAGCTGTCTCTATCTGAGGTTTAGGATTAATATCCTAATTATAATATTATTAATTACTAATTACTAATAATAATATTACTTGGTCTGTCCAGGTAATTTTTGTGTAAAAGAAGCTGGATAATTTCCTTTGGCATTAATGCCATGGTTAAGAACATTACCAAGCCAGAGAAAAAGTCCAGAGATAATTGAAACCAGCAGGATTATTCAGTATGTTAGTATTATGTTTCTTCATTTAAAAACATAAAATTAGGCAGATTGGCTGCATTTTCCATCGAGTGGCCTATGCTATTTATATGGTTCAACTGGTCTGGTTTTCCTGTGGGTCTAATTTCACTAAGTAGGCATTTGGAAAAGCCTTACTATTTTAAGAATGTTTGCTTTCAAATGCTTTGGCGACCACCTTCTTCCCCATTCACCTCTGCTCCCTCATGAGCTATGACTGATTATTCTGACTTCAGCTTGTGTGCCAAAAACTATCTCTAACCTGCTTGTGTTTTAATCCTGCAGGGATCTTGTGTCAGAGAAAATACTGCTTTGCAAATGAGGGTGGTGGCTGTAGGGAAGTTAAATCATTTTAAAGTCATTGTAAAGTGAAACTTATTTCACTTGTGGTTTGTGCCAATTTAAGTAAAATAAATTTAATGAACTTGTTATGGGGTTTATCTTTGTTTTCACTTTCATCTTTTTAAAATGAAGTTATTGTAAGGCTAGGAATAAAAAAATTAAGCAAATTTAGTTTTAATACTGCTTCCAGAAGAGGCACAGTAACTCAATTAGTCGTAGAGTAGCTTCTTGCAGTAATGAATTAGTGATTATACATTTCTGTTACTGGCTGTGAACACCTACTTCTTGCAGAGCCAGATTTAGACAGTGGTGGTTATGTTGAATAATTTAATCTATTTAGAACCTTCATGTGCTCATCAAAGGAGCAGCGGGGAGAAGCAAATCTGAATATCTAGAGGATTTGAGTTTCATAGGTCTGCAGTTCCAGTTTGGTGATAAATGGGACAGAGTGTCCTATTGTTTTATTTAGTAATCAGCTGCTGGCCATATATTTGGGGTTTTAAGGTATGGAGGAGGGCGATATAAAGAAATGTTTTATAATGCACTTAAACTCACCTTTAAAATAGGTGTTTTCATGCAGAAGATGGAAAGGCTTGAATCTGCCGCAGCAGCTCCAAATAGGTGTGCCTTACCAGAGCGAGCAGGCTTATCCTCTCTAACTCAGAAAAGGTTGGGTAGCTTGGGTTAAGAAACAGAACTGAGAAATCTCAGCCTTTAAAATCCAAAGCCTTAATAGTCTGAAGAGAAGAACCTGCTCATAAGAAGTACTAGGAACTGCTCAAGAGACATTGCAAATGTTGGCACTTGTGGGTCTTAAGTACTTTTTAACACCTTGAAGAATTGGCCAATACATTAACTTTTTAATGCTGTATATGATTTTTATCCTGACCTTCTCCTTTAATTAAGGCTTATTTCAACAGGGGAGCCATTGATTCAGTGAAAGAAAATGAACTCTGTAATCTGCTTTCCCCAAATTGAACTTATTTTTATTACTATTAATTGCTGCCACTTACTTCTTCTGATGTTTTAACTGCTTGGATTTATTAAAACAATCATAGGATTTGCTATTATCACTTGAGAAATGGGAAGGAAAATGATGATTTACAGATGACCCAACGATTTTAAGCCGGTATTACTCCAGATTCAAAGATTTATGCAATCTGATTCCACTGTGTAAGTAGATGACAGTCTCACTCTCCCTTTTTCTCTCCATAATAAACCCCAAAAGACTGCTAGCCTGTATCAGAGGGCATGGAGATCCTTGATTTTGGAAAAGTGTCAGGAATAGTTTTGCTCTGAGTTTTGTTTTATATCCATGAAGTTCCCTGTTAGCTGTAGGAAAGTTTTATTGGTTCAAATAGGACTGGTGTTTGGAGTTGTTAAGACATGATTATGCCACTTGATTCATGTTTGTGAAGAATTGCAGTGGTCTTTGTGAAGAGCTGATACAGTGGGGAAGCTTACAAAGTCAGAACAGAAGAGGGAGATGATGGAGCAGAAAAGAAATGAGTCAGACTGAGTCAGCAAAAGAGATATATAGAACCCCAGAATGGTTCCGATTGGAAAGGACCTTAAAGATCACCTAATTCCAGCACCTCTGCCATGGACAGGGACACTTCCCACTGGACCAGGTTACTCAGAGCCCCATCCAGCCTGGCCTCGAACACTTCCAGGCATGGGGCAACCACAGCTTCTGTGGGCAACCTGTGCCAGTGCCTCACCACAGTGAATTCCTTCCTAATATCTGATCTGAATATCCTCTCTCTCAGTTTGAAGCCATTCCCTCTTGTCCTGTCACTACATGCCCCTGTGAGAAGCATCTGTCCACCTTTCTTGTAGGATCCCTTCAGGTAATAGAGAGAGGGAGAGATGGTGACAAACCACTGATGCTGAAAACTAACTACAGGATATCAGGCAGGAATAATTGGTCTAGATGGTGGAAATTATTAAAAAGTTTGACCAGTTAGAAAGTGATTGGAAGAAACATTTACAATCCAATTAACTAGAGCAATCAAGCTTAATCAGATAGTCACTCAATCAACCAAACTGAACTAACTAAGTGGATAATCTGTTGAAATGGCAAAGAAACCAAGTGAGGGAAATGCAGTGAATTGTCAAAATTTAATGAAATGCACAAGAATTAATCCATTAACATTTAAAATTATCAAAATCAAAGATAAATATGTAAGATGTTCAGATGGAAACTAGTCCCTTTTTGTGGCACATCTCACCGGAGCCTTAGAGATATTAAAGAGCAAAATAGGTTTTGGAAGATAAAGAGCAAGAACAAGGAGAAGATGGCATAATAAGGAAATAATAATATTAATAAGGAAAGAAGATATTCTGTGTTTGCTTGAAAATTAAATAATGCCAACAGCAAGAATCTTATATATTTTTAAAACCTGCTTAAGTGTCACACATACAAATGGTAGCTACTGAGGTGGTTTCTCTGTAGTAGTGCAGTGCATACAAGACTGAAAAAAAGGTGTAATTCTTCCTCTTTCTTCACAGGGTAGAGTCCTTTAGGTTTTGGCTCAGGGCACTTCTATGCCTCAGGGCTTATCCTCTGAAATGTTCAAGTCCAGCTTGGTTTCTGTGTCTGAGAGGTCTCACGGTAAATCTGCCCCAAGTCGTGCTCTAAGACCCTGTCCAGCTCTTCCCTCTTTTTGTCCAAAGCCTTCCCCTCTCTGGCTCAGGAGCCCTGCTTGCTTTGTCCTGCTGCTCTGTTTCTGCCAGGTCAACTGCAGTTAGCTTTATGAGCAAACCAATTGCTAAATCAACCACATTAAGGACATTTTTTTTTACAATCTTGCACTGTATCCAGCATGAGAGAGGTGTGGCACCTTGGTGCCAACACTGATGGATACAGTGCTGAAGCCAAAAAGCCTCGACCTTGTAATTCCTAATCAAAGCCATAATCCCTAAATAGAAATGACAGCTGAATAAAACTACTGCATTGGGGTTTTGGTCCCCTGAAAAGTTTAAGAATCTGTAAAGGGGGACTGAAGTTTTCTGAAAAGCAGGGTGTGCCCTTTTAACAAATGAAAGTCTTTTATACTGTATTTGGAAATTCACAACCAGTGGCTGCCCGTGAGAGTCTCAGGCAGTATCATTAAGCCTGTATGTTGTAATTCTTTTACTCTGAAATTGTGAAAAACGTGGGGAGAGAGAGGAATGTTTAAAAGTTGCCTAGTGACTTTGGAGCACAAATTAATGGGAACCACACTCCTTAGTCCCCTAGGAGTTCTCAAAAATGCCATCATTACTGCCTGGCACTGAGGCATGCCTTCCATCCTGAGGATGAGAAGGGAGGCAGCTTTACCAAGTGCTTCCATAAATGAGGTGTATGGGCTTTTATGAATTGAGCCTTTGAAAGCCCTGCTAGCAAGGCTTATTGATCCAGAAGTCACACATGGATGGCAAGATCTTAAATTGCAGTCAGTTTTTATTACATGAAAGAAATTTTAAGAACATACCTTTTCCCCTCCCTCCCTTTTTAAAATTACTGCCTGCTGAAGTTTTCTATAACTGGGAGGTTGCAAGCAATTAAATGAGTCAGCAGGATCCTGGGTCCAATTCCAGACTGAAGTGTACTGTTCATGGAACATGATTGATGGAGTGAATTTGTAAGCATAGGCAGAGGTTTGGAAATATTTTTCAGATCTACAAGGAAATATAAATATAATTTAGTCAACTCTGTAAGAAACATTTATCATGTTCCAAAAATACCATCAGTGGTAGGTCTTCCATTTGATGTGAATACAGATGAACAATGCAGCTCTTTGGATACCTAAAACTTTGAGAGTGGAGAAGCAATCCATCTGGTTCTGTGAGGTGACGGGTTGTGCCATACTGGGATATAAGCTATTTTGGTGGAATTGGGTGCACCACAATCCAGAGTAAATGGTTTCTTGGAGGCTATGGAATATTCCTTGCATTTAAACCCAAATGATGGACTGGATTTTTAAAGCACCATTTAGAGTTGTAAGAAACAACTGCATAAGTCCAGCATTAGGTTCTGTGGTACAAAAAAAAAAAAAAAAAAAAGAAATTTCAATGTTTCTGTAATATTATCAGTGTTGCTATTGATTTCTAAACAGACACAAAGACACTGTTGTCTCTTTAAGCACCTCATGGAATAACAGTGTATGTAGACATGTTCATGAACGTCAGTTAATGAAACAGAAGAAAACATAATAATAATAACAAAAAGAAAACAATTGCTATAAGATCAGAAGCATTAAGTGCAAAGTTTTGGCAACACTGTTAACTCAGCCCTCTTGTGTACTCTCCTTGTACACATCAGTAACAAAACAGTAGCAGAATGACTCACCTGTCTGCAAAAATTGCCAAGTGGCTTAGACAACCAAGTAAAGGAAGTATTTCTTCCATGGGAGCTATTTCCTAAAGCAAAGGAAGTGAGTAACTATGCAGTTACTTGTGAGGAGTTTCTGCCAGTGAAATTACTAAAGCACATTGCACGTCATCCCAATAATTGTTGGAGCCTCAACTGTTTGCATCAGCTGAAGATCTGCCCCTATATATTTATCAGAGCTTTTGAAAAAGGAGGAGCCTAACAAGAGGCTTGATAGCAACATTGCTGACTTGGACTTCACTTACTTCATCATTGCTCATCTCTTCACAGCCAAGAGAAGAGTTAGGTTTAAGTTATAGCTGTTCTTCACTGCAGATAGAGGAGGCTGAAGCTGACGCAAGATTTGCAATTATACATATTACTGCACCATTATATAATTTTTTTTTAAATTAACAACTGGCTAAGACAACTGAGAAATGGAAATAACGTTTTCTGTTCTATGTTGGAAAAGTTCTACTCCAAGAGATGTTTGCACTGCTCATGTTTGCACAGAGTGCTTTGCCATGGTCTTCCATGTTTATGGTGTTAATCTTCTGTTTTCTTCCGACTTCATCTTTGGAGCACCTCTAGCTTTCTCTGTTCCCAGGTGAAATCAGGCAATTCCTCTTTGGACAAGCTTACTTCTCCTCTTTCCCTTTAGTCATAAACATTCCTGCCTGTCTAATCGAATCACAAAACCTTTAGGGCAATTTTTATTCCATTATAAGTTTATATTGTAGCAAGTAGTCTTCATCTTAATTGTTGATTTGTAAAATGTGGACTAATTTGTGGCTTCATGTAGCTCTCCTCAAATTATAATAAATGTGCTTCTTCTTGCTGCTTCTGTTCCTACCAGTACCAGGCACCAGCAGTAATGCATTGCAGTTGTCTTTCTCAGAACAGCTGTCTTTCTCCCTGGTTCATATTACTTTTTTTGATTTTCAAGTAAACAGTGCCTTCCTTTCCTGGACAATTAGGGTAATTGCTTAAATGAAACTAAAATGTCATGACGAGGCAGATGCCACCAAATGTTAATCAGTCATAGAAAATAACTCTTCTACAGTGCAAGCCCACCATGATATTCTTCTGTAAAGACTGCAGAGAAGTTTATTATGGTTTCCATTTATTCATATTGCTATACCATCTCTAAACAGTAGTCTCAGATGAAATGAAGATGGTTTCTTTTCCAGTTTACAAAGCCAAGCAATGGACTTATCCCTTTCTCCCTATTACTTTATCTTAATAGCATATAAGTGACCTTTTTTTAGCACCTCTATGTTCTGCTGATGCTGCCTGCTTTTTTCAATGTTTGAACAAAGGCCAGAAAATATTTTCAGTGCACAGAAGGAAAAAAAAATCTCCCCTAAACTTAACTTTCAAAGCTAATTCAGTTTGCAATTCTCAGTCTAGACCTCAACTGAACTGTCAGGGAATAAAATCTGTATAATAAACCAGTCATCTAATTCACAATATGGCAAGATTCAATCTCTCTAGGCAAGATTTAGTTGAGACATTCAGGTGCTTTGTTGTATGAAGTTAGACAAGATGGTATTCATCTTTTGTGACTTCAGCTATCTGAAAGTTAGGCATCATGTCAAAGCTGGTCTCTAGGGTCCCTCTGTAGTCAACAGAGAGAAAAAGAAGCACTTCAGAGGGCAATTCATTCCACCTTTAACATCATCGCATCATCAGAGTGTCAGAAAGGGGACAATGCTTTGGTTGAAGAATTGTTGTCTGGGATTTCTAACAGCACTATCCTTTTAAAGCCAGTGGGTGCTTTAATACCTGTAATCTATAAGGTCTGCCCACCAATTGCTCACTTGTGAATGAATAGGGTCAGGCAAGGAATCTTTAACAATCGGGTTCTCTATTGAACATTCTCAACACTCACTGGTTACCATACCAGATCAATCATTTTAGAGTAATAATTTTGTAGGAGTTTATTCAGAGTCTGTTAGAATAAACCCTGAAAAAAATTAAATGACTGTTGAATGCAAGATTAATGGTGCTATCCAGGCATACTTTACAAAACCAGCATTACCAAAACAAGCTTCATTTGTGCAGCTTTTACAAGGTGCTTCCAGGCAGACCTGGAAGCTTCTCTGCACTGGGAAACCTGTGTGAATTATAAACCAGAAATCAGCCCTGTGTTTTTTTAGCATCTCTAGATATTTTATGAATGGGTCGAGAAAAGAAGGCATATTTCCAAAAAAACTATAAACACAGGTCTTTCACAGGGAAGAACATTCAGATACAGGAATGGTTTGTGAACAGTGAAGTTGTTGTTGGCAGCAGCAGAGCTACAACCCAGAGCCTTCTAATGGAGTCCTGTAGATCCTATTTGAGACCCCAAATCAGGCTTTTTGAAAAATCTACTTAAATTGAGTTGCAGTTGGAGACTGGATCCCATGCTGCTTTCCAAATAGTGGTAATAGAAGATCCACATTAATTTTTCACTTACTTCCTTACCAGGAGGTGCAATTCCTTCTATTGCATTATCTTGTTTATTTTTATTACCCTTGTGAATGGCTCTGTCACTTCTGTTTAAGCAGAAGCGGTAACTCAATCCCTTAATACAGCCTTAAACAACATTGCTTTTAAATGAGGTTAAGATCTATATTATATGCAGCATTTGTCTTGAACCTTAATTCAGCCTGCTTCTGAAAGGATATCTTGTTACATTCAGGAATAAATAATTTCAGATCCAGTTCCTGGTGATCATTGAGTTCTAGACTAAATTTCAACGGACAGGACTTCTTAGGCATGATGCACTGTTAAGATGCATGTCAGGGAATTTCTGTTTCATTATATTAATGTAATCAATATTTCTTCTTTACCAGAAAAATTTAAACCAAAGATTTTTACCAAAGAGAAAATTGTACCGAGTGTGATACTCTTTGGGGCTTTTTGTTACATGACCATTCAGTTTTAATAACATAAAATACTATTTAAAAAAAAAGCTTTAATAATTTCCTGTACATAACCCAATCTCTTTATTTCGATCTTTGATTTAAAGAGAGGTCCCTCTTGTGCAGTTCTAAATTGAGACACAATTTCCTCAGAACTTGACCATACTTGCAGTTTCTTTTTTCTCATTCCCCTTGGTTTAGAAGGAGACTTGATCTGAATATCTCAGATAAAGACCAAGCTGTTTGAGTTTTCCCAAAGCTGCAAAGATAATGGGAGTTAGCAGCCTGATGTTCCACAGGATGCCCTCTTTAAAAAGGGAAAGAGAAATACTCTCTCTTCCACAAAGTGCTTTGCATGGGCTAGTAAGAACATTATCATACATCAGAATTATCTCATGAATGATGGTTTTTAAAAGGGACTAGAGAATATCCTTTCAGCGGGTCACATGAGTGTGGGAGATGCTTCAACACAGCCCAGAGAGCAGCTGTCACTTGGAAATGAGAGAGGGTCACATAAAATCCTTGAGTAGGTAAGAATTGTTGTACTGGTGTCACCTGTCTGACTTTCCCTCAAATAAATTAGGGAGTACTTGCACATGCTGCTTGATCAGCGGATCAGGAGGGAAAGCAGTGGTGAACAGATGGAGGCAATAACCTCTCCTGCAGCCAGTGCAGCTGGGGAAGGATGCCTACCTGCAACCAGAGGGACTTACCTGTTCCACAGCTACAAATAACTCCAGGATCTCACCACGGTCTGCTTTAACTCATTAGTGCTGACAGCTGTGAGCTGAAGTGTTGTTGCTAAGGCTGGAGCCTTGCACTGCCAGCAGTCTGTGGAGGGGGATACCCTCACTGTGTGAATTTGTGACAGTGTAGGTGAAAGTACTTGGGGTCTGTTGACTCACAGTGAGCAACATCCATAGAAAAGCATCTGCAGACAGACTCTGCCTTGTTTGCAGTAGTTGGGCCAAATACTCAGATCTCAGGGCCCTCCTGGGGCTTTTCTTGCTGCAATTTCTTCAAGGAGGAGCTCTGTATTTTACCAAGTATCTGTAAGGCTCAGAGATGGGTGTTTCATGAAAACAACACTTTTGAGAAATATATCATGTTTGTAAAGCATCTCTCTACCTTCAAATGTGCGTGTCCACTTAAAAGATGTTTGGGTCCAGACTTGGTGCTGTTAGGTTTCTTTTGCTGTTTTCCACTACAATGAAAAGCAATTTCCACTTGAATTTTGGAAATCTGAGCAGTTCTAATAGTATCAAGTAACTTTGATCAGAAAATGAAAGTGTCTTCTCATAATCTCATCCTAAAACTGTAACAGATATTCAATGCTTCATCTACAGAAAATTTAATAACTTAGCCAGCATCAAAAATTGTTTGACACCAAATATACATTGATGAGTGAAGGTAGTGATTTATAACATTGCATGAGAGATGTTAGTATCTAATTTACTGCATTAATCAGTGAATGCCAGATCAGTTTGCAGATTGCATGTAGATCAGTTTAATCTGTCATCTTAATTGTCAGTGAATTTTTTAATGTTGAGTTTACTTTAACTGTTTTCCATGCTGCTTCTCACCGAGATGGAAATAGCAGTATAATAACTCTGTGGTGCCCACGTGAGACCGTGCAGGCCTCATGGCTGGTTTTTTTGCTGCTTTCCACATCTGAGGTTCCCTCAGCTACACCTGAGTTTTGCTAATATTTGCATGGTTTGATGTGTGCCAAATGGAGAGAATGATGCCAGCCCTGTCAGTGCTAATATGGTAAAATGTTGTCTCTTTGGGGCTCTGAGTGAGGAGATTTCAGGGGACAGGACCGAGCTGAAATGACCCAGAGCTTCTCAGACGAATGCTGCATTAGCATGTGGCAGTGAGTCCAGTGATTCTGTCACCCTCCATGCCTGTGATTAGCATTTGGTGACACACTCAGTGCTGCCTTCTGCTTGAGAGCCTCTGTGGTGTTACGGCCTAAGCAGCGTGTTCATTTTTATTCCAGCTTGTTAAAAAAGCAACCTGGTGGGACAAAGCTATTCAAAGTGCAAACTTAATATGTGTCTTGGCAAAACAAAACAAAAAAACTAATGGAAGAAAATAAGTTTTCACACCTTTTCCCTGGACTCTAGATGGTTGGTTTTTTTTTAAATTGGAAAATATGTTAAAAGGCATAAAGAAAGTATGAAATATATGAACTGAAAAAAAATTTGAACAATAGCAAGATCCTGAAGCTAACCAATGTTTTATTTCAGGTCAAATAAAATCTTTTGAAGTACTGCTGAGCAAACATTTTCATCTGCAGGGGATATTTTCATTTTAGATAGCTCTTAAAAATGAGATTTTTTTTTCTGTGAAAAAAAATTATGCTATTCTAAAAAGTACCAAGGCCATATATTCCCCACAAAATGGTTTTTTAGGGTTTTTTTTCCTGTCACAGCAAAAACAGACTTATCCAAGGTCTTTGTCAAGCAAAGAGGCTCATCCAAGGTCACAACAGAAGAACCATTTTGGAAATCCTGACCATCAGATGCCTGACTTGATAGGCAGCATTTCAGGAGGTGATTTGCTAGCAGGGCAAGGCCCTGCACACACAGATGGAGTCTGGTTTGAAGGACCCCAAGAAATTATGCTGGGCTGCTGTGTTTGGGCTGTTTTGTGCTCAGTCCTTGATTATTTAATTCTATCTTCATTTCACTGAGTACTGGGGAAAGGATACCAGGTCTTTTGTTTCCAAGAATAACCTGGGATGACTGATAACTTGGATTTGGCAGCCTGTCTTTGCCAGGTTCTTAGTTCCCTTAGCTGCCCTACTGCTCTGCTCAACAGAGAATGCAGCTGCTGCTGTGGGCCCAGAGGCCTCTGAGCTTTCTAGCTCTGTCACCACCCATGGGACCTTGGATCATTGATTTTATCCACATTGGATGCTAGGGCAAGGCACTTCTATCATCTTTGTGATACCTCATTGACAGACTGTTTAAGATTATATTGCTCACTAAAAAGCAGCAGTAATGACCTGTGGGATGGGAAGGAAGGGCATGGTCCAAGTGGAGTTGAGAGCCTTTGCTCTAAGTTCAGCTGCATAAGAGTCCTACTGCTGTCTCTCAAGAGATCCTGGAAAAGGAGGCAAGGCATTTTTCCTGGTGTAAGGAGTAGGACAGTTGATTTTGTTGCTGTTATTTCAGTAAACTTTCTGTATGAAGATTCCCTGTGTCCTAAGGGTTGCCTTCCTGGCTTTGAGATACAGCAGTGATGTAAGCCAGTGACATTCTTTATGGCTGGTGAACTCCATCCACATGCCATTAAGTTAAAGCCCTGGGAGAGTTGGAAGTCAGGTATTTTAACTATTCTCTTTATAAAAAATATATTGTGGACATATAAAACCTTTGCACTCAATATAACTTTACTATAGCACAGAGAGGACCATGGGCAGCTTAAGGTGAATGGAAGTACAAATACAGTGGCCAGTGGGGCAGAGTAAGAAACAGGAAGAGTGTCTGTGCTCTTGTCCAGATAGCCACTGCCAGAGAGACTTCCTAATGACATGTGTACAAAAATTAATATAAATTATTACTTGGGCTTTTAAATTGGTACTTCAAGATCAAATGTAGACATATGCAAATTAGCTTTGAGGTCTCCCCTAGTCTATTTTATGGCTAAAAGAAAGTTTGGCAGTTCTTTTTTTATTATTCAGTGCATTTGTGCACTTTGTACTGTCAAGTGACTCCTGTCCAGTACAGCTTGCTTACTGTAACCCTCTCCTAAACTGGTGGTGTTTTTTGCCAATACCTTCTTTGAAACTGCACCATGATCCAATAGATGTTTGGTGGAGTGTATACATAATTTCATTGCTTCCTGTGGCTGGTAAATTGGTTTATATTTCTCTTTTCTTAATTCCTGGTACACGTCATTATTTTTTGATTGGCAGTCATTTGGAATACTCTGCATGTATGGCTGGGTAATTGAGGGTACTCTTCCCTGCCACAAGACCAGACTAACCCTTTTTCCTTTGCTGTGGGACTACCATTTCATATTCTCTTTTTATCATTTGTTTTTTACCAAAATGTTTATGTTTGCTAGGACTTGATGAAGAGCTGTGTTTCTTCCTAATTCTTTATTTTGTATAACGAATCATTGAGCAGTTATAAAGGATTTGCCTGCCAGGAAGAAGTACATTTGCATTTTATAAGTAGATTTATCTAAAGTCAACAAGGTGTTATGCTTTGCTGAAACCTACCCAGCTGGGAGGAGCATTTTACATAACAATAGCAGTAGCAAGTTTGTGAGAATTTAATACTACAGCTGGCAGTAATTAAGTGATTTATTAATGGCCAACTGAATAAGTTAGCAAAATGGGGGGAAAATAAGTTGGAAAAATCTTGAAGGGGAGCTTGCACTAAACAGAAAGCTTATTGATAAAGAGGATATAAAGGGATATTTTGGGTAGGCATAGGCTTTATGGTGCCAGATTTAAAGATGAGAACTGCTAAGAAAATGACTGCTTATTTTGAGCAATTGTATACAATCTCCTGAGAGTTGATTGCACTATTTATTCACTGAAGGGTAAAGGTCTTAAAGAAAACCTAGAGTCAGAGAGAGAAAGAGAAGACATGGTTTGTCTTCTTGATCTGTCTTTACTCATAGCAACAGTTTGTTAAAATTCCTATCACTGTATTTAAAATAAGTTCAAGAGCCATTTTAATATTATTTAAGTACTCCACTTGTAGCCTAACTGCTCTACTGCAGCTGGCAGCCCACAGCACCTCAACCTCAGGGCATGGTTCTTCTCTGTACTGATATTGGTTAACTCTTGCAATCCTCTCAGCATCTCCTGATACTTTTGGAAGGTGATCTCACATGGAAAGCATTAATCCAAGAGTCTTTCAGCATGCCACAAGAGAGTAGAGAGTCTGCCTGAAACCAAGGTGCTAGTGTTTGAATTGTAGCATTATCCCTTCTTCCATTTTTCCCTGATATCTTCAGTATGCACCTTGGCTTGCACAGAGCTAATCACTGTGTTATTCACTGACATCTCATTTTTTTCAGTAAGCATTCCCAATTTTCGTAAGTTTTGTGCACATTCAAATATTAATAGAGGTCCTTGGGCAGAGATGTGGACTCCAGGAAGGAGTATTCTCCAGGCTTTTCCTGATGTTGTGAGGCACTGACCTTCAGCAGCTTTGCTCCTGGGATAATGTCATCCAGGCGTAGCAAGGCCTTGAAGCACAGCCTGGAACACAAGCACACAGGACTGTGCTGGCCCTCTGTCCCTCTGGGCTGGCTTCAGAGCACTGAGATGTTGGCAGTTGTTGGTGCATCCAGCTGGAAGAGTCACCCGTGAGTCACAGCATCCACAGCATCCCGGTGCTCAGCGATGTGTGGAGATAGGCTGACACCGAGAGTTTCCTTTTGCCTCCCCGGAACTAAAAGCTGGAAGCATCCACACAGATGAGGTCCCTCCCTATGGCAAATCTGCTCTCCTCACAGCAAGCATTCAGGTGCAGTTTCATTTTGCTCATTATTTGTGGGTTTGAGGTGTCATTGCTCACTTTTCAAACAAAGTGGAAATCAGCTGCTTGAGGACAACTTGTTGCCTTCACACAACTGCAGAAGTTGGCACAGTGGAAAAGGGCACAACAGGAAACTTTCTTCCCCAAGCAAGCTTCTGCTTCTACCTGGAACAGTAATTGCTCTTCCACTGTGAGGCCACTGCTCTGCACAGTGAGGGATTGGCTGTGGTGTGAGGGTGAGTCCCTGCACTCTGATGGGAGGGACTCCATGTGCATGCTCAGGGCTGTGCTGATTTGTGATATTCCACCCGCCACCCCCAGCAGCCCATCTGTAATAAGGCCAAAAACCTTAATACTGCTGACAGCTAAAGCAGAGAAACTGCTTAAAACATTTACAGAAAGAGAATTGCATTTTAGAAACCAAAAATCTCTTTCCTATCTAAAATACTGTTAGAATACAGTTAAGTCTTGTACCTTTATTTGTGTTTTTCATTACCAGGCACATGAATATATCTCTCTTGTTAACTGGATTGGCAAGGCTAAAAGAGAGATGCTGCTATTGCAGGGTTGAGACATAGGTTATATCTCACCTGTGTGGAATCAGCTCTTCTCAAGCTATGAAAATATTCTCCAGTCTCTTGTTTTTCCTTGAATCTGGGCATCTTCAGTCCAACTGGTACAGGAAACAGCAGGAGTCAGAGAGATTGTCTGGTTTGGGCAATTTACAGGCTCATTTTGGTTGACAAGTAGCTCAGTTTCCTCATCTTCAAAATGTTATTGATGTTTGTGGTCTTCTTGCTGGGCTGTTTTTAAGAACTAAGAATTGAAAAAAATCTGCTGTGTATAGTGTCAGTGTTGGTTGTGCTTGGAGCTGCAGAACTGGAAGAGGCAAAGATAACACTTACTTTAGTAATTGAAAGTGGATTTGAACTAAGCCTCCTAAGAAGCAAAAGGTGGAAAATTACATGTATTTCCTATCTAATCAGCTCTTACAGTTTCCCCAAGAGGCACACATGAGGTTTAGAAGCACAATTTTTATGTCTTTTCTCCAGGAGCCTTGTTTTATTTCACATTCAATTCCATGTCTGATGCTGAGGTAGGACTCGTGCTAAATTTGCTCCTGTTGTCTGTAAATAAGCTTAGATATCTTAACCACCTCGTGATTTTGTCAGCACCCACCACATGTGGCAAGCAGCATTCATCTTTCAGCGAGCCAGCAATCAGTCTGCTGCTGTTTCCCATGGAAAGGATTGCTCCCTGGTAAGAGCAGTTCTCCAAGCCCCTTCAGATCCAGAAAAGTCTGATGGGAATAGCAGAGCTAATAATAGAATGGACCTTTTTATTTTCCCTCTACAAGGTAAATTTTGAAAAATTCACAGGCAGTCACAGAAAAGGGATTTTTGGCTTTGTTTTTGTTGGATTATTTTTTTCTTTTAACCAGCTGCTTACTGTTACAAATATATAGTATTCACTTGTTTTAGGAGAAACATGAAACCTAGGGGAGAGGGTTTTTTGTTGGTGTTTTCTTAATCTCACAAAGATGCAGTGGTAATTAGAAAGATGCAATTGTACTGAGAGAAAAGGGAAGCAAACACCAAATGCAGCCTGAGATTGAAACAAGGGCAATGAAAAGCAACCAAAAGAAATGAGATTTGGGATTTTTATATAATTACTCTATCCCACTGGATTATTCTAAGTCAGAATGTTCATATTTACAGATGAAAGCTTAAAGATCTACCATGTTAGATGAAATTTAAAAAAGGTCCAATGACTATGTATGCACAGTATTTCATACAATAAGTATTCTCCATCTCTTTTGGCCCTTTTCAATTTAGTAGATGCCACAGAATACATAGGTATCACTGTAGGATGGAAAATCACACTTTCATTATAAAGTTCACTGCTGCTGTTTACTTGTTCACTGTTCATTTTTGGATGTGCAATTGGAGCTGCTTATTGACTGGTAACAAATCACCAGAAAAGTATATGTTACCATGAGCCCTAGCAAAACAAAACAAAACAAAACCAAAAAAAAAAAAACCCAAAAAAACAACAACCACAAACCAGCTAGATTTTCTGCAGGATTAAGTTTTAGGGGAAAACATTATCATGTCATTTACGGCACTCAATGATTTTTTTTGTTGTCTCCGGAACTGTGAAGACCCTCAGACAACTTTCCTAATTGAAAATTGAGAAAGTGTGAAATCCATCTAACTTCCTCCTTCCACATTCTTATTTCATTATAGTTTTTAAAGGAAGCTATTTTTCTCTGTAAATTCAGGGAATATACATCACACCAATTGGGAAGTCATTCAGTCAAAAGGTAGGAAAAGCAACTAGACCTGGTTGAAACCATTTCTGGGAGAGCACAGAAGGCCTGGATAGTCTGAATGCTGCACAACTCTGGAGAGAGTTCTTGCTACTGAAAATGTGGCAGTGAGCAAGTGCCAGCTCCTCAGGTGTGCTGAGAGCTCTCTTCTGTGTAAGCAATGCTGCTGGCATAAGGAAGTGCTGAAGGAGCAGATGTTTAAAATTTGTATACTAAACACAGCATCCCTACTTTGAAGCAGCAGAGAGGGAAAGCACATTAGAACTGAGCTGGCTGAATTATTAGCATGAGTGTGTTCCAAACCAGTAAGTTCCCTCTTGAGTTTCCTGCCCAACATTTTATTTTTGTCTTAATTCAAGTGTTTTCAAATTTCTGGGGTTTATGACAGTATTACTCACGTGTTGAAACCTCTAAAGTCAGTTTTCTAAGCTAGAATTGATTTGAATTTTTTGTTCTGTGAGAACTTTGGGCATTTTGATTTTCTGGTTAGATACATTTTGAAATGTTGACATTGTCTTTGAGATGAAAATTCTGTCTCTACGTGACTCTAATGAGCAAATTTTCTCTTCTTGTAGTATCTCACTGTGGGAATTCTGCACCCTTAGTCTGCAGGGCAGGGGGTGGCCTCTCAATGGGAAGTTATTTGCTGCCCTCTGTCCCACCTTCATCAAAGGTGTGTTCATTTTATACAGTAAATAATTCAAGCTGCACTGTGAAGACAGAGTAAATAATTTCCTTACAGGTTTTTCATGCCTGTTATCATAGCATCTCAGTTCCTTACAAATGTTAATGAAATGAACATCACAGAGCTCTTATGAAGAGTTTATTCCTATTTATGTTTAGGAAGTGAAGTAAGAAGATTAAAGGCAGTTTATGTAACTGGAAAAATGGGTGAGCTTTCAGGCATTTACAAGCACAGGCTGTTTTTTCTGCCTGTAGCAGGCAGTCTAATAAAAAAGAGAACACTTCCTCCTACAAATGCATCCTTAGGAAATGACAGTAACAGTAACAATGCTGTTACAAATATTAATGTCAGAAATTATGAGGTGTTCACCAATTTTGACCACCTGGTGTGAAAAACATGGAATCCAGTCTTTTTTTCAAATTTTTGAGGACAGTGTGTTTTCCAAGTGTTTCTCTCTCTGGTCTCATTTGCAGCTGCAGCTACTCTGATCTGGATACAGGTGTCCTGGGGTGGGTGGCTGGAAAATGAGAGCAGTGTAGCTTGCTGTGAAAGTTCTGATTTATTTGATCTACCCTGTATCATGTGGAGTTCAAGGGCCATTTGCCAAGGATGGCTTCACTCCCCTCAAACATGAACTTACCTTTCACTTCTCTCACTTTCTTTCCTCCTTTATTTCATACTTTTCAACTTCTCCAATGGTGAAAGCATGTGTATTAGTGACTTGTATCAACAGCAGATTTACTTTGTCCTGGAACAGGGCTATCCTCAGCACAAAGTGAGCCAGCAGCCTTTGAATGTCTGTGCTGCTGGAGGAGTGGAGATGAAGAGTGAGGAAATACGTAGCCATCAGAAACGGCAAGTCACGGAAGAATCAATAATCAGAAACTCCCCCAAATTCTCACTATCCTTTTATAGCTAAACAGCAGATTTCTTGTTTTCACACAACCTTTCAATCCCCCAAGTAATTTTTTTGTAAATATCTGAGTCAAAGCTTTGAACTCAAGCCAAAGGAGGGGCAGATGAAATTGAAAAGTTAATGACAAATACTTGTGACAGACACACATCATCAACAAGGTTGTACAATCCCAGATTTTTAGTGACATTTAGTGGAGGCACTAAGCTGCAGCACTAGCCCATTGGAAAACATTTTTTAAGAGATTTAACGAAATAGTAGGAAACTTTCTGCTTTGAGAGGAATGCATATGGTTAGATAAGCACGTTGGACTTCCATGGGTAGGTATTTTTTTCTATATACACGCAATTAAAAATGGGAATTTTTCATGTTGTGGTCATGTAGGGTCTTGCCTTGAGAACCACTGAAATAAACTCAACTCTGTACAAAGGGACTCCTCAAGCCTAGCCCAGAGAGAAGCTGCTCACTGGTAAAATGTGACAAGGCTGTACATTTATCCCAGGTCTTTGGAATTTTTGCAGAGTACAAACTAGACAGTTTTTAAACAGCAACCAAGTACTGTCCTATTAAGCTCTTCTGTTTTAATGTGTGCTCAGCAGGAGTGCTTCACCTGACTGTGTTTGTCCCAAAAGCTTTTGTTAGAATTAAAAATTCTGGTCTAAGAAGTTGAATGTAGCATGTGAAGGTATAATTATGTTCAGCTCTGTTAAACCCTGCATGATAATTAGCAGTGTAGCCAGTTTGCCAGATAAGAGATATTTTTGTGGATGCCTGCAAGAATTTCTTCCACCTGACCAAGTGTGGTGGCAGGAAGGCGAAGTTTCCCTTTTTGCAGTGATCAAACACCATGATCTTTCTGGCCAGGTTCCTCAGAGACAGGCTCACCAGAGCTTGCCCGCACACTGTGATTTCTATGTCAGTCAAGGGACAGGGAAGGAGAGAAGAGGAGACCCAAGTCAGAGAAAATCTCTTCAGAATTGAAATATATCCCCTTGGGTCCCACAGCGCGAGCAGTTAAGTTGCTGATCCTGCATAAGCTAAGCCACATGATTTTCCTCTTTTCATCCTGATAGAGGAAATGGAAAGCAAGTCCAAAAGCATGGGCAGTGAAGACCCCAGGCTCTGGTTCCAGGCTCTGATATTGGATTTGAACACTGCCAGGGCTGGACTGTGTTGAGAAGCAGGACCTGTGAGGTTCAAAGTCAGCTCTTGTTCCCCAAGGAGTTGTTTCTACTTTCAATTTAGAGCCTGAAATGCCATTTATTTAATGCTGCTGTTTAAATAATGATTTATAAGCCTCCAAGCCAGCCGTGGTACAGCTTAATTACTGCTGTAATTTATGGATGCCACTGGCTACATAAACACTGCTGTAAATATAAAGGATGTCTCCCGCAAATTTTACTCTGATACTTACTTGATACCATTCATTTTCCTTTCCTAACCCACCTTCTGTGTGTGAGTTGAGGCAGCTTCAGCAATCCAGGTCATTCTGGTTCACTTTGCCAGGAGTAATTGGGTCTGGGAACTGAAAAGATCAAACGTCTGTTTTTCTTGCAAAGTGTTTTAATTAAAATTTGAGTTTCCTTGAGCTTGGATGCAAACATCTGCATTAAGTGGCCCATTAAAAGGATTATTTGTATTTGGGCTTTTTTTTGTTATCTATTTGTTTTACTAGTTAATCATCTCCTTTCTCCAGTTCATTTTGCCTTTGTGCTCACAGTAGGCAAGCAAACAAGATGGGAATAAATCATGCACTGTAACAGAGCCCAGCCATTCCCCGAGCTGCAGCTTTGCTATTTGTGTTCTCTAACCTATACAAGGAGCATGTATATATTGGTCTAATGCAAATCTGAGCTAATTCAAGCCCCGTCTCCACAGAGATGAATGAGCATGTAAATCTGTTGCTTTGTTTTGGAGGAATAGCTCCTGGAATTGCCTGATTCCCAGTTGCAACTGACATATTTCAAATACTACAGTAAGTTGGCTTCAGGAGATTTGTGCCCCCAGGCTGCAAGAAAAAACACCTGGGAAGACAAGTAGGTTCTCTTGAATGCTTTGATTCCATTATAATTAGTGTTACTGCAGTTGTGTGCTTGGAAAAGTGAGTGTCTTTAAAAAGTTACAATTAATTAAGTAAACAGAATAATCCCATTGCCTACGATTGCCACTCCTCTGAATCTCTGTGTATCTCTGCAGCTGCTGAAGTAAAACACGGACGTTGCTGAAAGGATTGCAGATAAACTGAGTGGGACATGAAAGCTGGAACTAAACATAGGGTTCAAAACCATCTGTGGGGTAATTCAGAGAGACAAGAGTACTTCTAAATTTCAGTAGAACTTTAGGATCTTTTAAGGGTGTCATGATGTTGCTAACTCATGGAAGTGCTCTGGACACGTCTCCTAACTTTTCTTTGGGTGATACTTCCAACAATGGGGTGCTATTCAGGCTCATTGTACACCCTTAGGAGAAGGGATCACCTACTGAGTTACCAGAGTCCCTTCTCACAGCTTTGTAGTGCCCATTTGCACACTGACCCGAGCCCCAAGTGCCTGGCTTGTGGCATGTGAAAAGCTTTGCACCTTGCAGAGAGAAGGCCCTCAGCGGTGTCTCTGAGGGTGCATTTTTGCAGGAAGTTCAGCAAAGCCAAGGGAGATAGCATCTCACTGCCTTAAACCCTCACCAAGGAGCCCACAGAAATTGTCAGCAGCAGCCAGCTCCAAGTTACTGGGTCTATTTTTCCTGCAAAGCTTCTCCTCTGTAGTCATGCCTTGTCCTAGACTGGAATACAAGGGCATTGTGCAGCCTGTATGTGGCAAGCCAGAATTGCTCTAAGAAGGGGAAAAATTGACAATAACACAGGGCACCCTCTTCAGGATCTATCGTCCTTTATTAATAAAGTTTGGCATGTATTCCCCCCACTCCTGAATGATTTGCACCATACAATAAGCTGGAAGAGAAATAGTGGTTGTTTTCCTACATGCTTCATTAATTTTAATTTTGGCAGGCAATATAAATAAAAATACCAAGTGCATATGTAATTGAATCGCCAGTGATTTCCAACTCCCTGTAGTACCAGAGAACATGATGTAGCTGCACTGTTTAGTGAGCATGGATGAGTTGGGCAAACAATGGCTCGCTCTGCCCAGAGGCTTTGGTTTAATCTGGAGCATTTACCCATTTAATAGGAGACAGGGCAATTATAGCTGCAATGGGTAATTCCCAGCACAGATCTCTTTGTTCTTCCAGGCTTGTCTTCCAGCAGTGACTGGAAGCATATCTTGGCAGATTGAGGAAGGTGTCAGTGAACTGCACCCACGCTCAGATTTTTGTGGAAGGAAATCTGGCATTTCTCAAGCTTGGACTCCTCCATGCACACTGACTTCAGGATGTTACTGAACTAATTCCTGCCTCCTTCAGGTGTCTGATCTAGAGCATGGGACTCTTAATATAAAAAAAAAAAGATTTAAAAAAAAAGAAGGCCTTGTCCTAAGTATCATCACAAAGGACTCGGGATGAGAGAATTCCTACAGTAAGGAAAATGATACCTATCAGGCTACTTGATACCTGACTTCTCATCTGTCAAGGGAATCAAGTGCCTCGAGAAAAGGATGGTTCTTAGGGAAAATTACTCAGGATCATTTCTGAGTGCATGATATTGACCTCTAATTGTAATGGTTGATGACCTCATTTCATAAGAGATGTCTCCTTTGCACATTGATGGATGTCTTTTGCTGCTTAGCACAGGTGAAATGAACTGGTTACTTCTGTCTCTTGGTAGATGTAGTCTGCTGTGGGCACCCTGACTCAGGGGAGTGCAGGATGCAGGAGTAGGCATAGAAGAGAAAGAAAATTACAAGTACAGATTGAACTGTTTTCTCTCCTGAAGAGAATATGACAACACAATACACCCAAAGCAAAGGTAATGCATGTTGCCAGGAGAGCATGATGAAAGCTTGTGCTGTTTCTAAATCCTGTAGCCATGTTACTCCTGAGCTAGACAGAGAGGATATCAGCCTTCAGGGCTGTCAGTGCAGCAGTAAATTCATACACAATTAAAAACCTATCTTGCATTGTGTTGTTCATGAGAAGTACCAGAGCATGCTGCAGGATTTAAGCCTTCCAAGGTCAAAGCTGCCTTCCATATTACAGCACCAGAAAGGCCTGGGGAACTGAAATTCTCTATTAGGTGAACTATTAGACATTTGACAACATTAAATAGGTCAAAAAAATAATTATCAAGTAAGTATTGAATTGAGAAGATTCCACAAGATATTCATCCCTTCAGTGTTATGCAGGATGCTATGACCTGTTGGTTGAAAGGAAGGCAGTTTGGTTATCTGAAGTGTTTTTGTTGGTTTTTCTTTTTCTCTAGGATCTGCCTCTCTCTCAAAAATGGCTCTGGAGGGTTCCTTCAGCTGTTGGAATGGAACAGTGATCAGGCTGGGGCAGGCGTGTGACTTCATCCAGGACTGCACTGAAGGAGAAGATGAGGGAGATATGTGCAGTGAGTAAATCCCAACCCCCAGGTTGTACCATCCTTTTCCAGAAGCATTGATTGGTTTGAACTTTAATGTCTGAGACTTTAGCACTAACAGACTCATTTGGTGCTGTATCCCCTATAACAGATGCCATTTCCTGGGTGTCTGCCTGGAGTGCACCATTTGATATTTCTGGGCTCGCCTACATCAGTTCTGCAGCAGCTTCTTAACATGCTCTTGGTGCTTCATCACTTCCAGTGTCCTGATCAAAAATGCAAAGGAAGTATAGCCTGAATAGCTAGATGCCTTACAGAATTATGAAATGCGTAGTTGGTTAGAGCCTTTAATCAAAATGTAGTGCAGCATGTGGCAGAGGGAGAGAAGAAGGAGAAAACTTCTAAGATGAAAAATGAGTAGAGCCAGTAGCTTGTCTTTGACCAAGCCCTGTGTCTTTGTAATTCCTCTGGTTTTCTACCCTCTCTTCAGGAGTCAATAGTCCAATAACATACAGCAGAAGATAGATAGCAGCCTGAGTTTTCTAAGAGCTTACTGCGCCTGACTACTTTAAAAAATGTGCTGTGGAACTTAGGACCTTCCTTTGACTATCTTGAAGGTGCCTTATCACTTTTTCTATACCTCTGTACATCCAGCATCCTCCCATCTGCCAGCCTACAAATAGTTAGGAGTGGTGGGTTGTCAGCTGTATGGTTGTCTACAGAGAAAATATATAAAGAAAAATAAATATTGAGAGTTTATTATTCAAAGGGTATGTGCCACAGCTGATCTAGCCTGTGGGCTGTTACAATGGAAATGCGTTGATTGGGTATGTAAAAAACGTTTGCTGTTTCTTGCAAGAACTTAACATGAGTGTTATACAACTTCTAGCCGATTTCACTTCCTTTCTGCTAATAAAGAAATAAAGTTACAGACTTTATTGGCGTGGAGAACATTGATTTCACCTGAGATCATCTAGGAAACTGGTTAAAAGCTTGAAATTACATGTTTCTCCATCATTTTAGACATTGTTACAATTTGAAGTTATATTCTTTAATGACACACTCAGTGGACATTAAATTCACAGGAACAGTGTCAGCACTGTGGACTTAACAGCTTCTTAGAACCAATAATGCTTCATATTAGTAATATTGAAACCTTACTTCCGTCTAAGACATTTAAAATAGAACTCTAAAACCTCATAATGGCATTTCTGTTGTGTTCTACTCTATAATTTAAAAAAGGTTGAATGCATTTTCATTTCATTGCAAGTAACATTATTTACCCTCAGCTGTATGTTCAGACACACTTTGGTGTGCAATAAATGGCTCTGCCCTGTGGGAGAAATGCTGTCTGTACCAGAGGCAAGGGTGGAGTTCACAAGGTGCAATTGTACTGATCATGGATGCAAACTAAATACCACCACGGGATGGGGCCTAGAGGAACATGTTTGCCTGTTATTTTCAGACATTAGGTGCACTTTTGGTAGGTCTGTTGTTCATATTCATGTATCAGGAGGGTGGCTGTGCTTTTGCCCCTTGCTCACCCCCATGGTGAGCCCAGTGGAAAAGCAGCCAATGCCTCTCTGGCATGTGTTATCCACAGGGCTTGGTTTGGGTGTCTTTTCTCCCTCCATTCATCTGTGGATGTTTCCACAAGGCAATATGGCACTTGCAGCTGTGTTGGCAGAGGAATGTACTGAGAATGTCGGTGAGAAAATATAAAAAGCAGAAAATATTTAGCCAGCTGTTTAGCAGAGCATCACTCCCTGCTTGAGGAGACCACATGGCTTACATTCACCCATAGGTACTGGAAATGAGAGTTCTTGCTTCCAGCAAAATGTCCAAAAAGCACTATCTTCCACTTAAGGAACAAAAAAGCATGGCTTGCCTGAGCAAGAGCCCGGGCTGTGGATATGCCTGCTTATCCACCTACAAGCCTGCTCAGTTCTATGGCTGATCCTTCTGCTTTTGCTTCTTTACAGTGCTGAATATTGTTGGCATAAGGTTTCTTACACAAAACAGAGAAGTGATCTAATGTTTGAGGTATCAGATATTTCGGCATGGCAGCCTAACACAAAACATATGTCATCTTTCAGCATTTTAGTTGTCATTTTACTCCTGAGCAACATGGATATTTTCATCAGCTTTTTGCAAGTGTGGTAAAAAGTGATTCAGATTTATCAAGCAGAGAAAAGGGTTTCCCAAATGGTTCTGCTTAGACAAAAGAGCTGTCAGAAAAAGATGAGCTATACTCAAAACTGAGGCGAGAGGTTTTAAAAATGCCATTATCAAAGGCTTCTATCCTTGAGCTTCAAGGAGGTGTTGGAGTTTTTTTTCCTTTCACAGTCTTTTAGCTTTACAGGTACTGATTGGTTTCATTATGATTTTAATTTTTTTTCCTAATAATTTGTATTTTGTTCCTGTCTTAGCTGAAAAAATCTCTCTATAGCCTACTGTTTGCCAACACCTCTTTACTTATTAATGGCTAATGAAACGTCATGGTGCTTGTTCTGATTTGCAACCAATTAGTCTGTGTAGAAATTGTAAAATCAGAGAGGGATGACCCCTAGAGAAAAGCTTGTTGCTGTTTCAGTCATAATCAGATATCCTTGCAGGAGTAAAAGACAGCTTCCAAGAGGCTGGATGAGATGCTGAACTGCGCGTGTGTGCTGACTGGGGTCAGACACACAGATTCACCAGCCTGATCAAAGTGCCACGCTAGGAATTACTTTGCTGAGCATACATTGCAGGCACACATTAATTCTTCAGATAGCACTGGTGGTGTGTCTCTGCTAGTAAATTCATGCCTTTCCAGATACAGAAATTACACATGCCAGCCACCATGGCAGGCTTTGACTTTAGGTTTCTTCTGAATTCATAAATTGAAAGATAGATTCCTCTATAAAAGTAATTTTTTTTAATGGTTTAATAGCTGGAGCTGGGTGCCTCTGAAGAGCAGCCTTGAACAAATCCCTGGTTCATTATACTCAAACAATTTGAATTCTCAAGCCTTCATGTGACTGTTTGGACCAGTTGTCCCCCATATGAGGCTCTGGGAACTCTTCCCATTCTTCCTTGTGTCCCTTCCTTGCCTCTAGGTAGGATGTTTCTTATTTCCAGGGTTGTAGCTGCTGTTAAATGAATTCCTTATCTTCTGTCTTGTACCAGCTCTAGGGTTTTTTCATATATGACTGAGTGGAAAGTTCAGCGTACCTGGTGAAAGTTCACAGCTTGTGCCTTAAGCTTCAGCAAATTTATCTATTAATGTTAAGCAACCAATTCTATATAAGTAGTTTACCAAATCACTCAACACATGGATAGAACTTACTGCAAAAAAACCCAACATACTTTCTCTTATAGTAATCACATGTAATATATTTTGTGTGGTACAAGACAGACATGAGAACTTAAATTATTTACTAACACAGATGGGCAGGGTCCTGTTTTACAGAAAGGGTGAATTTGTTTTAGCAATTTTGTGCTTCTCTTTTTAGTTAACAATATCTGGGATTTTGGTTAAATAATCTTTCGTTGCAGGGCAGCAAGTCAGGGCAAAAGTCAAAACTTTTCATTAAAGGGATGCATATAATTCTGGCTAGTCCAAAACTATTTTACTTTCTGTGACAAATACACAAAAAAAAAATTTACCTTTGAAAAATATTGGTTAATCAGTCCAAGCATGTTAGGTAAGTAATGGATATCTTTTTAAAATGGTAACATTTTAAATAATGAAGGTGCCAGTTGTATATTTATTATCTGGAGACCCAGAACTTACAGGATTCACTCAGGATACAATTAACCCAGAACTGGTTCTTCTGTGAATTTGAACCCATATTTTTTATTACCATAAAGAATTTCCAAGTTTGTGGTCTGGAGTTCTGGTCTAGTTCAGAAGAAAATGGTTACCCAAAGTCTCTCCTGAGGCTGCACTTCCACATTTTATGAATTTTAGCTGGAACAGGAAGTAATGTCCTCTTTATCTTTCAAATAAATCTAATAATCACTGGGTTATAGGGTAGTTTTCACTCTGCTTCATTGAGCATTTAAGGATGTTAAACACCTTAGCAGGTGAGATAAGGAAGACAAGTGTCTGATTCCTGAAAGGAAGGACTCAGGCTGTGCTACGTGGTAGGAGGACTCCAGGCACACATCAGTCAAAAGACCAGATGGCAGCTAGGATAGGAACCTATACAGTCTGATTTTCTGATAATGTGGATGAGTGACCAAAGAAGCATTGATAATCAATTCTAAAGGGGCCAGTTTGCTTTCCAGGCAAAAATGCGTGAAGAAATCTTGGGATTCTTTTTTATCAGCCAGCAGAGTCTTCCTGCAAGCAAAATGATGAAATAGCAACCTGTTGCCATGCCATGCTCTGCTCTTAAGGTTCCTGTCTTGCATACACTAATCCTTCTGCTTCTTTCTTTATCAAAAGCTGTACTTACAGAAATAAATTCTAACCTCTGGCAGTTTTGAGTTTAGCAAAGCCATCTGCCATTAAAGGATAACTCTGCTGACTGTTGAAAAGTATTTTCTCTTTTTATGCTTCATTTCTGGTAGAACTTGGCTGGCCAACTTTGCTAGCATAGAAGCAATCATTGAAACGAACTCATGTTTAACATCCATGTGATTCTTTAAATTGAGTAGCCAATCTATTTGGCTTCTGTTATTTCCTCCTAAACTTGGTAAAGGTCTGTACATACAGAGTAGTCTTTAATGCTTTTATTCTTTATAATACCAGTTTGGAATTTCACTCAAAAGTTTAAACTGTAGTATCTGGTTGATTTACGCCTAGTTTTGAAGCAAGATGACTCCATCTGCTTCATAAATTATATCAATTACTAATTCTCTTGCTATTAATGGATGAAAAATCCAAGTTAAAGAACTTATTTAGATTTTTCTTGAAAGGTATTTAATTCTGAAGGCTTGAAAATATTTGGTTCCAGAAGTTTAGCATCCGACAGCTTTTCCCTATTTCCTCACCCACATAAAAGGAGAGACTCTTACATTCTCAGAGTGCTTCAGTTTCACTGGATTACTCTGTTCTCCATCTCATACCCACAAGTTGTATCTTAATCTTACTAAAGCCTAAATCTTCTGAGGTTTCTGTCACTGGGATTAATATCCAAAATGGCAGGTTTCAGTAGAAGTAACCCCTGCCCCCTCATTTCCTTGATTTTCCAATAAAGTCAGACCAGCTCCCCCTCATCAGTGCTAATGTGAGTTTCAATCACAAACACATGAAATGGAGAAATACAGATTGAAGAGAAGTGGTACCCAAAGAGATCTCTGTGGAGCACCAACACATGGAATGACAGGTGCTGCACATATTCAAGGTAAGAAAGAGCAGCAAAGAAAATGCATCCAGGGCATGAGACATCTGAAAACTCATAAAACATTAATTTGGGGAAAGGGAATGAAATATTCTGTGAAAGTAATAGCTTCTTATTTATGCCCTTACTTGTTCATCGACAGTGAGCTTTTCCTGGCCTTCAGGCAGGGATTGCTACTGAGATGACTCCTCCTGCTGCTCTGACTTGTTTACATCATCCTAGATAGCAAATGGCCATGACATGAATTCAGTTGGACACGGAGCCAAGCTGTTTCACTGGGAATTCAGGGCACATTATAATTCGTCATTTTCTTTGTATCCCAGCCTCAGGCTGCGCAATGAAATATAATCAAGTTCTGCAGAGGGGTGAGACACAGGGAAGTAACTCTCTGCTTAACAGCTTCACATTTAAAGACCAGGCTGAATTAATTAAGAGATTTTTTAAAGGAAGAACTTGAAAAAGCCCTAACTTCAGAAAAGGTTTTGATTTCTTCATAACAGGCTTAGATGCTTGCACAAAATACCACTAAAATGCGTCCCTTGCCTTGATGTTGGGTTACGGGTTCAAAACTAGCCCTACTAAAAAGCTACAGATAGAAGATTTGTTTCATTTTCCTCTGACAAGTGAGTTGTGATTCAGGGTCCCAGAAAATCAAATGTTTGTGGTATGGATGCTGCAGTTGTGGTGTTCCACTGTTGTTTTCTCTGGGTACACCAAGGAACATATGCATGTGCCAATGACAGTCAATTGCCTTTTGCTTTTGAGGTATGCGAGTCAAAGCTGTGGCCCTGTGAGCAGGTATTTTATTGATCTGAAATCTCAGACAGAGGGATCTGCTGGTACTTAAATATTTTGAATTATCTGGAGCTTGAATACTGGTGCCTCATTGTCTCACAGCCTCTTTATAGATATATCATTTCAGGGGGAAAAGAAATTAATAATCACAACAAATTACATGTTCAAGAGCCTCCTCTTCTCATAGAGGAGCTAATGAAATTACTGGTATCACTTGACCAGAAGATTCTCTTGCTTTAGGAGTTTGTGGTCTATCCTACTGCTTGCAAGAGAAGAAATTTTTATTCTGACTTTATCAAGCAGCTAAAAGTAAAAAAAGAAAAAATCCCGGATATGTGTTTGCACATGAAATTTCATTTTTATCTTGCAATTTTAAACAGGTTTCATGTATCATTCTCCTTTCTTGGAGCAAAAGGAGCAATACTTTGCACCCTCTGTAAGCAGAACTTGCAGCTGTAGGTAGAGAAGTAAATGGAAAGCATGAGACTACCTTCTGCTTTGAATGAGACAACTATTGCTTTAAAACTGGCAAATTTCAAGGCAAAAATCTAATGGAGCTCTATTGTTTGGAGCTGGAAACTGAAATCCTAAACTAGTGACAGAATGAGCAGGCTTCAAAGCCTGAAAGTATGGATTAAAATAAACTATCCTCTTTCATCTCATGGAAGAAACTCACAGGTGAGAAAACTGAGGCACAAAAGGATTCAATGCTTTACCTGAGGCCACATCAGTGCTTACAGAGAGAAGAGATCAGGTTGCTGAGCTGGACTGAGTAGAAACCTGAACTGTAAGGGAGGGAATCTTGTAGGGAATTTATCCCTCTCCAAGATTTCCCTCTGTGGGGCTGCAGAAGCAGTGCTTAGGAAAGTCATCTCCAAGATGTGACCTTGAGTGAGCAGATACCTGCAGTTGCGAGCCCGGGTATTTAGGAGACCCCATGTTGTGTAGTGAGATGTGTCCTCTCACAGGGAGGAGTGTGTGGGGAGTCACTCAGCCACAGTCTGGGGGTTGTTTCCCTCTGCTACTCTCTCCCCATGGTCAGGCACATGCCCCATTCCACACGAAAGAACTGAGCTGGGAGTGCCCCCGTGCCCTGGGCAAACCGGGTTGGAATAGTCGCTGCAGCTCCTGTGTGAGCCCAGGAGCTTCCTCCTCAGCTCACCTGGCTTCTTCTGTCTGTGTGCCTTTCCCTGTTGCAGGAAAGCTTCCCTCTGGCTTTTACTGTTCTTTTGAAGAAGGAGATTGTGGCTGGATGCCAGGCTCCTCTGCGTCCCATCCTTCTCCATGGCGGATTGGAAGCCCGGAACACAACCGTTTTCCTTCGATAGAAGGTGTGTGACAGTAAACAGTAAGTGTAGAGCATAAACAGCAGAGAGCAAAAATGAGACACACATGGTGAGGAGAGGGAAAACAAGGCAGGTTTTCCTGTGTACTTACATATTCAGCCTCCAGTGAAACAAATCCCAGCTTTCTACTCTCAAACGCCATCTTTCTGCTCTGAGTGCTCTGAGCAAAAGACTGTCCTGATCCCTTTTTGTCTTGAGGGTACAAAGTGGTACCTCAGTCTCCACCACTGACACCAGATAAAGATCTTGACCCCTTCTAAAAAACGACATACCAAATGTTCATCTGCCTGACCCTCTACCATACTGATCTGTTTTTTCTTTCTGATTTTACTATTTATTTTCTCTGTTTTTCTGTACTGCTGGTTTTTTCCCCTGCTCACATCCTAATTTTTCTTCTCTTTGCTTCATGATCCCTTGAGTTGCACTTTTATGTACAATTACCATGTACTTGGTTCTCCTACCTAAATGCCAGTCATTTCTAATCCTTTTCATACAAACAGCTGAAGGCTTAAGATGCTGAGAGAAAACCCAATACTGCCCTTGTTCCTCTTGTTTACAGCAAATTATTCAAGTAATGAAGAGCTATAGCTGTATTTTTATTTGGTTTTGGTCAAGATAAATTCTTTTCTTCCAAGTTACTTTTTGTTCATAAAAGATACACTTTATTATTTGCCTTGCAAGGAGGATGAATTTGAAGTCATGGAGAAACAGAAGGTAGCAGTAGGGGGAAGGTAGACTCGTGTGGTTGCTGAGTATGTTTGTTAGGTAAGTGAAGCTGCATCCCTAAGAAATGGAAAAAGCCTTCTTCTCCCTGGAATTCTGCCGTGGTAGGAGCCAGCTAACATAGGCTTGGGGCAGGTTTCACAAATCCTGAAACCCAAAGGTGAGTGCTGCAGTTTGACCTTCTTCCTTCTCTTTCACCCAGGTTGTGCACTCCTCCTTAACACCAGCAAGGCACCAGCAGTAGCAAAGACTGTCATGACCAGCACGGCATTTCCAGCTCCTTTGAGGAACTCCCCCTGTGAGGCAAGTAATAATGTTTCCTTTTCTTGTGCAATTTACAGAGCTTTCTCTGTGTGTTTGATTCAGGTTTTCAAATATAGGTACTAGGTCAGTAGCAAGGCAACCACTATCTCTGATTTTATTTTCTATATAATATACTTATTTATGCCCCCTGTGCAGGGGAAAGATACAGTTATCTGCTTGAATGCCACAAAATGTGCTTTGAAAAACCTATCATACCATGTCCTCATTGGATCACATGGTGTATTACAATCTTTATAATTAGGTGTGTATGCTGTAAGAATTGAGCAGCCACAGTTACGTAAACACAGAGAGGAAGAATCTTACTGCGTGAACAAGCATTATATTTGCAACATGCAAGACAAAATAGTCTTCAGGACTGCCCCTGAGCCATTCAGAAAAGGCAGTAAATGCTTTCTCTAGCACAGCTGGGATTTGGGTTGGCAGCTCTTCATGGTGCTGCACTTCAAATCTACCAGTCTTCGTGTAGGCCTTGTTCATAGGAGTGCTGAAGTTAGCAGCAGCAGAGAGAAATTCATCCAGAATGGAGCCAGGTTCATATTCAAGTAGAAAAGCTATTGACCATCATAAGACATCAGCTTAAGCAAGTACATCAAGGCTTGCCAGACTTTGACGTTGCTCGGGGTTGTCATTTCTGAGTCAGTTGTCTTTAACCCTTAAAGTGCAGCTTCAGAAAGATGACCTGTCTGCATCTTCTTATTCTGTAGCTTCACAGATTGTAGAATCACTGATAGGATTTATTTCTGACTTATGACTTTGAACCATGCCTAGTGAGTTAAAGCATTTCACGTCTTCATGGTCACTCAGAAATCTCCCAAAAGCTTCTGGATCCTGGAGCAGGGGGATTTAGGAAAACTGATACTAATGAAGTGCAGCTGTTTGTTCGTTGAGCACTGAACGGACAAAAGAATGTTCCAGTGATCTTAAAATGCAGAAAGGACAAGAAGGGATGTGTTAGAGAGTTCTCTGGAATGAAACTACACAGAAGAAGGTGTTTCTTTGCCTTAAAGTTTGTTTTGGTTCACATCTGTTGGATATCTCAGTTCATACAGCAGAGCGCCTCTGGTTTTGCTCTCTTGATATATTAATGTTCTCAGTCTTTGAAATATATTCTACCTTGTTTTTCCTCCCATCTGTGACAAAGGCATATGCAGGTTCTGAATATTTTAAGACCTTGTTTTGCCATGGACCAGCAAGAGCGAGTGTTTTCCATAATCCACCTGACACAGGAATCACAGTGAATGATTTCCCAATATCTGTGTATTTTTTTTCTTGTGTATACAACACTGCAAATAATTAAACTTGCCGTCAGGGGAGAAGCTGCCATGTATTTCATCTCTCACATGCCATCCCACCTTCGTCACTCCCCTTGGCACTTAAAAGGCATCCGGCCGCATCCAGCGTTGCAGCTGTCGGTAATAAAGAGTGAAGGAGTTTTGGCAAGGGTTTTGTCTCTTGCCTTTTCATATAGTGTAAAAGCTTCTCTTCTCAGTGGGTCCCTGGTGGCTTCAAATTCTATTTTACTGGAACAATCTGTCTGTGCACAGAATAATTTAATTCCACTTCTCAACACAACAGAAGAGGAGAAAGGAGATATGCCTTCCTACGCACTTATTCCTCCAATAGGTGCCAACATACTTCCTAATAGTGAAATTGTAGTCAGAAAAGAGGTTGTGGAAATACTATAATGCTGTCCTGTATTTACTCACCCTCAACCACTTTATGATTGAACTGGCTCAAGTTCAGGCACTAAAAGATGAGTTTTCTTTTACCTGTCACTGCTGACAGCTTTACCTGGCATGTCACAGCTGGGACAGATTCTCTGGCAGCTGAAATCTTACAGAAAATACTCAAAATTCATGTTGCAAAGGGATCTCAGCAAGCGTGTGTGTGAATTAGACACATTTATTCTTCCACATCAGATCCAGCCATAAATCTGCCCTTCCTCTTGCATTTGATCCAGCTCTCATGAGCCTTTGGATATCTGCTCGCTCTCCTGTGAGCAACAATGAGGTTAGCAAACATCCCCAGTTTGATAATTTTGACTCCCCTCTCTTCTCCTCTGCTACATGCAAGCTCTGGGGCACCTGCTGTTCAACAAAGTTATTATTTTTTCCCCTTATCCCCAAATTTTCTTTTATCCAGTCATGTTAGACCGACCACAGCAGAAGCTGACACCCTGCTTTTTAGCCTGAGGTGTTCATAGGAATTAATTACTTCAGCTTCAACATGAGGAACATTACCTGCCACAGTGCTGTTTACCAGGCTGGAGGCTTCTGGAGTTTGGCAAGGATGTCCATGAAACCAGGACTCAAAGCTGATAAGGAAACAGCCAAGCAGTCCACAGAGGGTGCCAGCCACAAAGGGTTTCTAATGCTGCAAGCTTGTTTTTCCTCCCTGAGCCTGGCTGTTTAATCTTACACTGGGGCAGACTGGAAAAGGAGGTGGCTGACCAGCCTGGTCCAAAGACCTTCCCTGCTGAGGTTCCGGGCAGCTGTATGCTGTGGCGTTGGTGTTAGCCCTTGGAGACCCTGCAGCATGGATGAGCTTGGCATATGAACTGTCACTGAGTGCAGGACCAGTGTGACACTCCATCGTTGTGCTCCCTGCAGCCTGAGCTCAGTCACCAGGAGCATGCAGGGCTGCCTGCCCTTTCCACTCCCTGCAGGAGGCTCCTTGTTAATTCAGGAAGGGAACGTCAGCCTCACTCACTCTGCACTGCCCCACATGCATCAAAAGATGGGAAAAGGATAAAAATGCACACAGGAGATACTGTAATAAACACAGCCTGTACTTTCCCACACTTTCGGGATTGGCCCTAATGTACCTTGCACTTTGTGTAGAGCTTTGTATTGCACTTCACTCCTGTTTGTTTTGAGCAGCCTTATATTTTCATTTTCTTGTTCTTCAATGCTTTTGGCAGGTCAGAGCAGTCAGTTTGTGATGCTGCCCTTTATTCTTGGTTCAGTTAGTTCTTCTCTTTCCTTTTGTTGTTTTATTAAATTTTGGCTGGAGTATCCTGGCTTCAAAGAATCTCTCTCGTTTGCAGTCCAGACAGCCTTTGTTATCTTTCTCATGTTGTACTTTTGGTAAAGCCCTTTGCTCGTTGACCCCTTTAAGTCTGTGTTCAAAACCCACTCTGTATGGAAGAGGGAAACTGTGGCACTTCTACTAAATCTTGGGTGAATGCAGGAAGTTGTTCACACAGTTCATGAAGTGATGCTCCATTACCCTGAAGTAGCCAGAGAGGGGAAATGCAACAAAAAACTCAGGAAATGCTTCTGGAACCAAACAGTCACAGTAATGAAGAGTGAAAACCTTTTAACCCACATGTAAAGTTCACTGGAAGCAAAGCACTTGTAATTGAGCATAGGAATGCACATGAAGTGCAAAGATTTAAGCCAAACAGTGGTCTGATTTAAAGGCAGAGTTTTTAGAGCTTGAGCAGTAAAGCACAGCATTATTTGCTCCTTCTGTCACACTGAGATTCCCTTCGTCTGAGTGGGAATCAGCTGGCATGTACAAGGCTGACAGACAAAGAGGAGCATGGGATGGATAGGCATTTCCTCATTTTGAAGAAGCAATCCATATGCATGTCATTAGAAGCTGTACTGGTGTTTGGGAACCTAGGAAACCACATTGCAATTAAATCCAAGGGAAGTGCTGTCATCTCAGACACCACCCATGGCAAGACTAATTGCTTTGCCACAGTTGGTAGCTCCTAGGTGTGCACAGTTTCCAAACTATGATGGCCACTTCCTTCTCAGTACTTCACAAAGAAGTCAGAGAGCTGACAGAAGTGTTGCAGGTGCCCAGGGATTACTCACCTTTGTGTGGAAGCTGGAGACTCAGTTCTGACCCCCCATGTCTAAGACAACAAGGCAATCCCATCTTCCTCAGTCCAGCATTATTGTTGTACAGGTGCAGTCACATGTGCTGATTTGCTTTTCCTTCCATTTTTTAGAGATGTTCCCTGGTGTCTGCATCCTCAGGCCTTGAAGGATGTTGTGGTACCTGTAGATCATAAGAAACATGCCTTTTCTTTCCCAAAGTGCGTGGATTTCTCTCATAAAGGCGTGCTAGAGGCCGGTACAGTTGTACCTGCCTGGGCTGTAGTCTTGGATCTATCCTGCAAGATTTCATTTTGTGGTGGGTTGTTTACTACTCCTTCTGCTTGGAAGTCACTCCAGAAACATGAGCAGTCTGGAGAATGATTTTTAGAAAGGCTGTGCTCTGCTCAGCTCGAGGGAATCTGTGACAGCCTCTCAGTGCGTGCCTGATGAGGAAAAGCCGAGTGTGCAGCTTTGGTGTGGGCTGCCACAGAGAGGGAGAGGAGCAGCAGAGCTGCTGTTGCCTGCGTGGGGGTGAATTTGAAATTAGCCTTAAATGTTATTGCATGCACCTCCATAGAGTAAGGTGACTCTGCAAGAGGGACTGCTTTGTGATTAGGAACCAGATTATTTCATTTTCCTGGTAGGCCCTAGGTCAAACATTTTAAAGGGTATAGTTGTGCTGGAAAACAATACAAAGAGATTCCTGGGATAGTAAATGTGCTTTTGGCTGTGTTGAAAATAATGAAAATATTTTTCTGATGCTATTTTGACATTTCAACTAGCTGTTTCTTGAAAGCCACCATTATATTATGTAAGCTAGTACTAAACTGGTCCAGATTGCTTTGAAACCTGAAATTATTTTTTGTATGTAAATGTTCTCTCTCTCAAAAATAAATATAACATGTTGATGTAGAACAGTATACTTGAAGTTTGCATTCTCAGTCAGGTTTACAGATATAAAGATGTTTTCATCCTCTCTGTTTATTAATTCAGTTCTCTTTTCTATGCAGAAGCATTGCTTTTTTTTCAAGGCATGTAAGTCAATAATATAAATCATTCCTTGAGTGCATTCTGAGCCCCATGCTTACACCTGCAGAGCGTGTCTCCTTTTCTCCTCTACTCCTTGAGCTTTAAATAACTTGGAAGCATACATGGTAATAACATTGACACTGAAAATTTACGAGCATGAAAAATGCAACATAGATATGCCTCTAGCTCAGCCTTTCATGTGCTTTATCTGGCAGAATATTCTTAGCACACTTTTTAGTTTAAAATGTTGTTTTTAAAATCTGTACTGCTTATTCACTGTCATCTGTCTTCTCTTGCTCCCTTTCCCACCTGGCTTTTGTGTCATTGGATCAGAGGATCTATAGCATCTGAAATCTCTTGAATGCTGGTCATTCCACAGTACTCTGACAGCAAAATTCTGAACACTTTCTCTTTTGTTGTTGCTTTTATTTTTCTCGTTGTCTGTTTTCTGAAATAAAGTAAGAAATAATGTGAGAATAAATAGTGGGAGAATCTGTTCATATAAAACATGAGCTTCTCTTGCCTGCCTAGGTATTTTAAAGCTACATAATCAGATCCGTTACTTACAATTCTATCATTTACAAAAGATTTTTATTTGCACACCTGAGTCCTCATCTAAAGCAGAAGTGTCTGCAGACTACAACAGAGTCTGATCATGCATTGTTGTAGATCTGGCCAAAAACCAGGAACAAGACCTTTTGATCCTCTCTATTATTCATAAGAGTCCAGGTCTGAATTGCTGAACACTAGTAATAGATGTCTTTGCTTGTACTGTTGTGTGCAACCATTTCTCATTTCTAGCAAGAAAAAAAATATCGTCAGTATGATAAACTTCACATGTCAAAGGTAGCCCATATTCGTGTGCAAAGCTTACTGAGACTTGGCAAAGGTGTCTGCAGCTATTGCCTAATTCTGTGCAAATCATATTCCAATTTGCAGCTTCAGTTTCTCCTCAGCAATGAGATGTTTTCCAAGCTTCTTTTATACCTGAGTTACATTTACTGGGTCACTGCATTCACAGCTGAAAACAATTTCTACTGTTTCCCTTCCAGTGAAGAAGACCCAAGGAAAAAGTAATATTTTTTAGGAGAATACATGTCTACATTTCAAGAATCCACTGTTCCTTTTCAGGCAAATTTTGAGCAATTCCTTTAAGCAAGCATCATGGGGGACCCAGAACTAAGCAATATCCTGTCTCACAAGACGAAAACCTGTGGTCTAGAGTTGAGGTGTTGCTGGCCAGAGAGCCACCAGTGAGATCCAACTACTGCAGTTCCTTGGGAGCAAAATACCTGTAGACTCTTCTCTGTCTTCTTAAAAATACTTTACTCCATGCCGTTTGAAGTATGTCTTTCTTTTCCAGTTTCTTTTTTCCCTTCTGTTAAAAATGGCCAAGTAGCTATTCCTGCCAGGTAGGACCATAATGCTAATAGTCAGCATCATTGCCATGCAGAAAGGGAGGAAAAAGAAACAGCAGCTCTCCAGAGTGTCACTGCAGAATGTTTTATTTATGCTGCTGCAAGTGTGTGTCATTGGTCCTCAATCAGGCATCTTGGAGATAGTTTATGCTGGAATGTTTCTAGCCATTAAAGTAGATTCACAGGTGTCAGCAAGTTCAAATTTCACCCAGAAGGTTCTTGGTATTTTATTTCTCTTTTTTTGCATAAGGAAGTAAAATAGAAGTCTCAGTTCTCAAGTGGTCCTGAAATTATGCAGCTTATGCTGGAAAATCTGGCTTCCTTGTTTTTCTTCACCTGCCAAGCCCTCTTGATATTGATAAGGATTAGTTTTTTTGGGTTTTTTTTCTTTCTGGGATGAATTGAGTCTCCTGTTTGTCAGTTCAGAAACTCTACCAACTCAGAGGCTAAGGGGATTCTCAGAAGGCATCCTTCCAGATGGTGTTCACAGTGTAGTGCATGTAGCCATCTGACCTGAGTTTTGCCTCAATATGCTGTGTATTTACCATGGGCTCTCCCTCCCATTAATTTCCCCCAGATCAGTTTAGACCATTTCATTTACTGAGTCAGAGGGTTTGCATATGAACAGCTGATCACCAGCTCTGGTGGGTTCTAAAGCCAGAAAGCAAGGTGCCATCGAGCCACTGCCTACCTTCTATGCTTAATTAATTTCTCAGTCATGTTTCTAGCTTCTGAATATTTTGCTGCTAGTTTAACACAGAGGGAGATGTTTGATGCATAATGTTGGGGTATTCCACCAACAGCCCAGATTTAGATTCTTCCAAATGTGCCACTGCTCTGCTTGCAGGGCGTGCTGTGTATGTAGTGCCATCTGCCATCATTGATGTTGTATTCTACAGAATGAATGCCAGCCCCATTCAGAAGACTTTACTATAGTATCCAGCTCATCATCTGCTCTAGTTCACTTCAGCAGGTGTGAAAAGACCTGGACTGCCCTGCTGTGAAGCTTAGAAACTATAGAAATCACAGCCAAAAATGCCCATTTGGACACAGTGCCAGTCGATTCACTCAGAGCCAGTTCATTAGAGTTTGCATATTGCACTTTGCCAATGAGCTGATCTCCCACATCTATTGCCAGCTCCTTCTTTCCTTCAAACAGCTGACATGTGTGCAAAGGCATTCATTCCAATTCATCAATTGCTTCAGCTTTTGCTCTAGTGTTACGTTAACAGCTATCAAAGGCTCGCTCTTCTCTCACTTCTGACCATGTAGATGTTGCCTCCTACCTTCTGGCAGGTGTCCAGAAGAGACAGAGGTCTGAAAGCTTCTGCCTAGTGGGAGCTTTACCTCTCAAATTTTAAACTGCCAAAATGGCACAGTGAAGTTGCTCCATAATACTCACCTGTATTAAAAATGGCACATAGTGTGCTGCACAGGGAGTAGGCACTTGGGTTCTAAAAGTGGACATGTGGACTCTCAGTAAGAGGTGTTGTTTTCCGAGGTATAAGTGGAGGGTTTTAAATCTCCACTGTCATTCCAAACTTATTAAAACAAATAGTTTAGTCCTGATCAGTTTTCTCAAGGGAAATTACTTTATTGGGTCAGAAAGGCATAAATTTTCACTTTAAATTCACACTAAAAAGTGCCTCACTTTGTAGGCATTTGAAAATATAGAATACCCAATAAGTTCTTTCATCTTGATTGTCACCTGTTAGGAGTAGCCATGCAGACACCAAGTTTGAAGGCATTAGCCTCCTATACCATGAATATTTGTCAGCAGCCTCTCTCACCAGTGTTGGTTCTGGTTGCTGGGTATGAACTCAACCCTCCTCAGCTGCCTCCATGGCCATCATGTGGTGAATCTGAAATAGTTCCTGGCCATCCTGCTTGACTGCTGTTTCTCTCTGCTGTCTGGGAGGTGAAAGTCCTCACTCTTGATGCTGTGGTTTCCACTCTGTGACACTGTGGAAATAGCCCTGGGACTCCATGAATCCTTTCCCAGAACTGGGGTGGGAGTGAGCTGGAAGTTAGACTTGACCAGTGTCCATACTTGACCAACTTGTCCCCAGAAGTGCTGTGGGCACCTGTGATAGTTTGCCAATCCATTCGAAATCTTACACATCAATTTTGGATGTATGGCCAAAATAATGTAACAAAATGGTTTCACAGACACAAGCTGGCATATCTGTTTGTACATTTATCAATCCTTGGGTCATACAGAACAATGGATTCCAGACAAGTCCAGTGGTTTTTGGACTGGAGAGAGAGAAGAGGCCCATCTAGATTATTCAGTCTCTGTCACAGATCTGCAATATAAAGTCACTTCTTTCTTTGGAGCTTTGGAGACAGACAGATGAACTGTAGTGTCTACCCAAATTCAGTACTGATAATTAATACAATGGGTATCCAGAATTTTGTTCCACCCACTCCAAAATTGTGATCATAAACTAAGAATAATAGCAACATTTCTGTCATTTTGATGCCTACATCTGATTTGGTTGCCAGAACAAACATGACACCATGTTTGTTTTACATCATGACATAGGAACAGCAAGTAAAATTTAGCAGTTTTGATTTATGCTGAGAAATGGATATAGATGTTCTGTGCTATCAAAGCGAGGAAATAATGTTATCAGGTGTTCCTTTGTAAAATGCAAACTTAATTCTGAGCCTCCTGACTTTGGTGGTGGCTTTGAAGTGCTAAAAAAGAGTGCATTATTTAATATGTGTGGATACTCAATACTGTGCTGAACACTTTCTTGTGTCCAAAACATCCATTGTTAATGTATCTTTAATAAACCCTAATTCTTTCAGCATTCTCACCTCTACTGATTATTGAGATGAAACCCAGCTCCTGAATACAATGTATATGAGTATTTTACTTATGCCCTTTATCAGAGAAGAGCTAGCTCCTCTTTTTCACAAGAAAATAAGAAAACTGTGTTCATATACTATGGATTGTGAAGCTAGCCTGATGTAGAAGGAATTGTTTTTCTTTTTATACAATGAGAGAGAGAGAAAGTCATAAAATGAGAAAACTACATGAAATAATTTTACATACAGGGATAAACGCATAGAAATTGATTCAACTACATTATCATAACAAAAATGTTAGAAAAATGGTTCCCTGAAGTATTTTAATTAATAAAAAACCCACCAAATTATTACTGAACTTTAATTGAAAAATCTGTAGAAACTTGGATGGAAAGTAAAAACTGATTTTTGAAAAGAGTATCTGGGGGATGAGGATGTGATATATAGTGATGCCTGCTTATTACAGTCTTCTTCCTGTGTTTTTTGCTGCTACTGCTGCTGGAATATAAAAGTTTATTACTGAATAAGTTGTTAGTCTCAACTTGAATCTCTCAGGTGGCATCTTAGGGGAGTGTAGTCTTTGTACTGCTCAAAATAGAGGTATAATCTTATCCCTGTAAAATTAGCCATCTATGTGAAAGCTGAAACAGACTGTTTAGGCTCAAGTTTATAAATAGAAAAAAAAGGCCAGTACTTTCAATGTTTAATAGCATATACTGAGTATTACAGGCTTCTGCATCTGTGGAGATTCCCAAAGGGGGGATGTGAGTATAAAGATGGGAGAATCAACTTTTTGGTGATTGGAAAGCAATGAAAGAAGAATTGAGAACTTTGCTAGCTTTTGAATAACATTTGTGATGTTTAATCTCATCTGTTCTATTTATTCTAGCTACGAATGTCATGGCTCATCCGTGGTGTCTTGCTGGGAAATGTTTCCCTGGTGCTGGTCAAGAACAAGACAGGAAAGGAGCAGAGCTGGACGTTCTGGCACTCAGAGAACGGCGAAGGTTTGGGAATATGGCAGTGGATGATCTTACCTCTCCCAGAGATACTGGATAGGTATGAGTCTTCTCCTCATTCTCCTGCATGATGATAAATCCTGTCAGCACTAGCTACCTGGAGATGGAAATAGCCAGCATTGCTCCTGGAAGCTGTTCCCTCAGGCAGAAGTGCTTTGTCCTCTGGGAGGCATCTTCTGTTAGAAGCAGACAATGAGAATAACGAGTATTTTGGGCAAAGCACACAATTTTGCAACTCCGAAGTCAAAGTTTTGGTTCAAAAACTGATTCCATGGGTAGTCTACAGCAAGGTGCTTAAACTTCTGTGTCTCCATTTCATTGACTGGGAGCCACTCTCTTTACATACTGTTCTATGTTGCATGTTTGGTGCTCTCTCATGGTTTGCTAGAGTTGGATGTGAGCTCCATAGCTGATATTTTTTCTGGGTATCAAAGCCCCTCGTGTTCAATGTGTCTAGATCTGAGGATGAAGAGGTGGGAAAAGAGCCTGCTGCAAAATCAGACAAGGATCCATCTGAACACCTTTGTGTAAGCTGTAGCAGAAACTCACCTTGATATGGGGCTGTGCCAGTCGTGGCTCTATTCTGGCTTTAGGCATAGAAGGTTTATCTGGTAGTATATGCTTATTTGGAGTGTTGTTTTAGCTGTTTCTTGCCAGTTCTCTTTAAGGGAGTACTCTTGTTCATTGTTTACTTTTAACATGTAATGTTTCTAGAGAAGGCACCAGCATACTTCCCCTCCTGCTGCCCTGGCCCTTAGGCTGCAAGATGCATCTGCCATCTGTCATGAGCACTGGTGTCCCTCATCTTTTTGGAAACCTTGCCCTAGAAATAATGAATTTCATTAAGGGGTAGTTTGCCTTCTAAGAACTTTGGACAAACATTATATGAGTATGTCTTTTATCTTCCTGGCACTTGGGGATGCACATAGGCTGCAAATACAACAAGGACACTGCCAATGCTTTGGTCCTGAATGTATAATTAATATGTGTGCGTCAAAAATTTTAAAAATGCCAGCATTAAGCTTATTGTGCAGTCACTGGTAAAGCACCATTTGTAAAAATACCTGGTTGCTTCATTCCCTTCAGCTGTGTTTCCTTTGAAGAATGGTTTCTTTTGCCATTATTATTTATGTGATTTATTTCCTAAAGTTGCCAGGGGAATGTTTTGTACCTAAATTATTCTGTACCCTTGTACTGTTGCTTTCCTTTAAATTCTCTCTGCTTGCACAGTCAGCCAGAGAACCCTTTGATCTCAGGCTAGCAGTGGTTCATGAGAAATCATGGATTCAGCTGATAACATGGTCTTGACTGTTATGTATAAGGTGCTGACACGCTTACTTCCCCATTGCTTACAGAGAAAAACAGATGGGTTCCCTGAAGGAAGGGAGTTTGCTGGAGGTTGAGACATAAGCAAGGAAGACTTTGAAGTTTTGGTGTCTCTTGAAAAGTTTTTGTCCTTATTTATTCACAGAAACTGCACTATGTTAATGAATTTTTCTTCTAAGATTGATTTAATTGAAACCAATCCTTCCTGGGAAGAAAGAAGGCTCCTGTGAGACTTGGAAATACTGCAAGCATCTTTCTTGCCATCTCAAAACCTGTTTCTTAGGAAATCTGGACTGCTGTACAGATTAGGAAGGAATTCTATGGAAGTATACACCAAAATGGTACTGGTGAGACTCCAGTATATAAATGGAGATAAATGACGGTTTTATTGAACTGTAAGAAGTAGTTAGTTGAACACATTGCTGGTGCTGCTGAAAGCTTGCTGTCTGTCTTTTTCTAGCCAGTTCCGGTGTCAGAAGCTGTGAGGGTCAGTGTTAGAACCACAATGTTGCAGATATTCCTACAGGAGGAGCTGAAAGTTTAAATCACCTCACAGAAGTAAAGCTCTCTAGTTAAGCACACCAGTGTACCAGTTTCACACAAAATTAAAGCACATTCCATTGTGACTAGGAAACTGAATGGAAAGTGTTATTAATAACAAGATAATATGCTCTAAAACTGCTCAAAAGCATGCTTGTTTAAAAGCTGCTTAGCCATAATTTCCATGTTTGGCTTATAGCACTTCAAAGAATCATTAGGAAGACTTCCAAGAAATTAGATCAGCTCTATCTTTAGAAACAGACATTTCTTAAATGTTTGATATCCCTCAGGCTGTTGGGAGAAATTATACTTTGGCAGAAAATCACAGCTAGAACATTTCAGGTGAATTGGCAATAACAGAAAAGAGGGAGGAGTAAGACAAAGAAGTAAAATTGTGACTGAGGGATGTTAGATTTCTAGCTCTGTGTTAGCCTGGGCAACCTTGGACACGTGCAATCACAGTTTCACCCTGTGTAAGGTCTTGCCTCTTCTGGATGGACTTGAAAGAAGCTGAAGTGGTGGCACTTTACATCTTCCGGAAGTTATCTACCCACTTTTCTTCTGGATGTTAGCATCTTTCTTAAGATGTTAGCAGAACAATCCTGAGAGCTCATGTGTTGTGTTGATCAACAGATTTGTAACACAGTTCCAAATGCTGGTATCCTCTGTGCGTGGGGGAGGAAGGGCCAAGGGCCTGGGCAAGGATGTGTCATAAAGCAGCTACAATTAAAGAAGCCAGTTGTGGGCAAGAGCTCCTTGAGTTGTTGGATGAGCAGGTTGTGCCTACCAGAGACAAAAGGCAGCACCCTCAGAGGTGCTGCATTTTAAGTTGCCAATGAGATATACTCGAATGAACAATCCTTGCTGTGATTTGTTATCCCCTGTAGAGCCACTTAGCTCTCTCTAAAGGATGCATTATCTGCAAATCAAATAATCTGCACAGATTACTGAAAGATAGAGAAATGGTTATTTGTACTTACAGGAATTTACACATTGGTGCAATACCACAACATTTGGATTGAGAGTAAAGTAGAGAACCACCTTATTGCAAGATTATTTTACTTGATGGAAAATTACTATTTGTTTTCCAGGGAAAAGTGATGAGCCCATCAAGGATTGCTCTTTTTCAACTTCACAGAAATGCGAGTAGGAAACAGTCTTGAAAACTATGTTGTAGCTGGTTATTTTTAATATATTTGCTTTTAGTTAGTACATGTGAATTTAAATTTTAATAATCATAATGTTGTGGGAATGTGACAGCAGGAGCAAACAGAAGCCTGATGTAATTGAAGATGAGTGATTTGTGTAGCTAATAATTAGACATTCTGTTAGTTAAACAGTGTGGTCGAGGAACAGCACATAGATAAGATACAATCACATGTAACTAAGTGGTTCTCTGGAGCTTGCTCTAGGCTGATGCTCATTATCACCAACGCTTAGCAACTGTTTGCTACGCAGTGTAGGAAAAGGATTAACTCTAATAGGCTGAAGCCTGACTGGAAAATTAATGCTTTAAGAAAAAAATTCTAAATCTCTTGATTTTTGCTCCCTTGATGAAGCTGAGGCCAGCCAGGTGGAGCAGCATGTAGACTCTGGGTCCCTCTACCACCTGGCTGAAGTTGCCTGGAAGGAGATTCCATGTGAGCCAGCCCAGCCCAGCTGTGGACTTTTAAGGCCTATATTCTCTACTAACTCTGTCCTTTTCTTTAGAAAGATTTCACTGTAACCTCTGTAAGGGGAATCTGGTAAAAATGGCTGATATTAACAGTAACCTGTCCCACCTCAGTGCAGTCTCGTGACAGAAGACTGTAGAAATATAAAAGGAATTTAAATGTGTTTACCAGTTAGAAAGGTTTATTTGGTTTCCTTTTGTCTTAAGTTTATTTTTTTTGGCATTACAACACCTAAATTTTTAGCCAATCTTTATTAGTAGTGGCCAGATGGAGGAAGGAATAAGAGGAGTTTACTTGAGGTCCCTAGAAATTAAATTTTCAGTCATGAATAGCAGCACCATTTGCCTTGTCACTGATAGCAAGGCCAGATCATGTCCTTCTAGCAGGGAGGCATGTTCAGAAAGTGAAAAACCAATTTTCTTTTGGTCCCATAGTACTCAGAGAGCTTCAAAATTATATTCTTGCTGATGACCTTCTCCTGAACACAGACTGAGAATTTTATTATGTTGGAAGGGATCAGTAAGGTGACTTAGCTGGAAGGCTGGGTAAGGATGAGAGCTTCCTGAAGAAAGCAGAAAGGTCTACAGACAGCAGTTATCTCAGAGGGTGATATTCTGTTGCAACAAGTCAGAATTCATGTCCCAGCAACTGGACTTTCTATCCTGTTTTAAGTGGCTTCATGGCCTATTCCGATTTTGCTGACTTGCTGGGTTTCTACAAACTACACTGGCTCTCATTATGTTTTGGTTTCCATATCCCTGTGGGATTTCCTTTCAGTCCGTGGGAGTGAGACTGTCTGCTTTGTCTGGCTCCTTCAGCAGCTCTGGTCTCAATGGCAGCCATAGCACCTGGGGAACCTCTCTCTCATTGCAGCAGTAAAAAGAATTGTCTCATCTCATACCCTTCTATTCCCACCAGCTGTGGCTAAGCCCTCTTCTTGTCCAGTAATTTTTCTTATATTGCTCTGTCTTTCCCTCTCACTTCTTTCAGGATTTATTTATAAGTTTCTGAGTGTCAGGTTTCCCATTTGGAAGGAAAAGGAAAAGGAAGGTTCTTGGCAATATTTTTGACCCAGGGGCCTGTTTATCTTATTCCTAAATTTTCTTCCCATTCTCTAAGAAATGAGGAACCTTCACACAAGCTAGTCATATGTCTGCCTACACATTACCATGCATATACTATTTGGTCACAGCTACACCCAGATCTCTTCAGTCTGTCCTACATCCACCCAACGAGCCTAGGCTGTGTTGCCCTGAGGTGGCCAGATATTACTTTGTTAAAAGCAGTGAGACCCTAACAACCAGATCACTGCTCTTCTGCTCTCTAGCATTAAATTATGTCTGTCTGCAACTGTCCTCCTTCTGAAAGAGTTATTCTGAAAATTTGTTCTGTGCATCTGAAAAGGGGGGTTTGGTAACAGTGTGTGCAGAGTACCTGTGACAGATTTTGTACATGCATAATTGTCTTTAATAACACCTTTGAATCTCAATCTTTATTACTAGCTATTAAGTAACTACCTGCATGGCAATTCTGTCACTGTAACTGAGTTTGGTTAGCATGCTTATATTTCTCCAAATAATCTTATTTCATCTAAATGCATCTTTTATCCCAAATAGTAAGTATTGCTTTGTGAAGTGAGCTAACAATGCATCATTTGTAACAGAGAAGTTAATGGGAACCCGAATGTAATAAGGGTTAGTGACCTGAAATTTCTCCATTCTGTGAATATCTCGGTCTCAAGCAGGTTCAGCCGTAATTATTTTAGCTAGGTAGAGAGAGAAACCAGCTCCATCAAAGGCAAAACATTAGCAGTTATGAAATGAGATTTGTACGCACAGACACGCTGTGTGTGTGTCACTGCATGGGGGATTGAGTACAGAGGAGATTAACGTTCAATCTTGGTTAATAATCCCTGTCTTTTATGATAAAAAGAAAAAAAAATAATGATTATGAGGCTTTCTAAAATAATGGCATGAAGGCAGCTGCCTGAGTCTGGATAATGAAAACCTGAACTGTGTGTATGAGCCAGAGACAATATTTAGGTGAAATTCAGAGTAGTTTCTGAAGGGAGGGAGCTGTAGAATTTGCACAAAATGAGCTTCCAGAGGTCTTCAATGCAATGAGAATGGGTTTTTTATTTCCCTTTCATCAGAAGAAGATAGAATACATGCAAACCCCAACATTTCTGTGCGATGAAGATCTAGGGATAGATGATGTGAGCAAAAGAGCTGTCCTCATAGGGGCTATACCAACATAGCTATAAATACATCTTTACACTTTTAGTTCTGCATTTCCCTCTCTAATAAGCCCCAAATATTTTGGGAAGAACCAGTCTTCTGTTAGAATTAAGTAAAAATAAGTCATCAAAAAGAACAAGCTGAACAGAAAACCCAGGGTGATGTGACAAAGCTCTAATACTGACTACACTGAAATAAAATGCAAAAGTCAAAAAACCTGAGGAATGGAAAAGGTTACAGACCAGAAGCTTTGATGATGCCTTGTTTTGGTCAGATTTAACTGAGTTAAATACACTTTCAAAGAACTGTTCATCTGGATTGATATTTCACAGATGGGGCCAAAGATACAAACCAAAAAAAGTTCATTTTGTGCCATTTCTTATCTGTGACTGAAATATTTGAGCAGTGGTCACCCTTGAGTGGTTATTGAATTTATGTAAAATTTGTACCCTTCAAACAGAGGAGCTGATGTTCCCCAGAGAAGAGGTTGAAAGGAGGAGGGGGAGGGTGTCCCACTGGTACAGCATTTCCTGTTTGCCTCAAACAGAATTTCTTTTAAAAAGGCCATTGTATGCGTTTGCTTTCACAGCTCAGCTATCACTCAGCTCTGCAGGGTGTAACTCGTACTTCCCAACTGTCATACATCTAAGGAATCCTCTTTCTACCTAGGGCTCCAGGTTGAGTAGGGCACAAGGAGACAGTTAAGACGTAATTTCCACCAGTCCTCAAGTCATAATTTTTCTAATATCCAAGTCATTAAAATGTTTCATAGCTGCCGTACTTTCATTCCTATGAAGAAATCTAGCTTACAAACACAGACTTATTTGATGAGGATTTGGCTTCCATATGAAGAAGTTGCTGGAATTTATTAAGCAACAAAGTCATGACAAACTTGCCAGCAGTAATTTAGCTGCTCCTGTATAATTGCCTTCAGGAATATTCTTTCCCGGCCATTCCCTGCAGCATCTGTGTTTGCAGTGGGTGTGTCTGTGCATGGCTGTGGGCCACTCTCTGTGCTGTGCTGGGGCCAGTGGAGATACTGGGTGTGCAGTCAGCATTACCCCTCTTTGATCTGTGCACAAACACCAGTGAGACGTTGTCACCTCCAGCGTTGTTCTGAGTCACTGAAGTCGTGTGTGCTGCTGCTGCCTCAGTATCAGCTCCCACCAAAGTCAGAGGGAGTTATTTCATTGATTTCAGGGATCAAACGGAAAGGGGAAAAAAAAAAAGAGAGGGAGCAAGGGAATGAGATTGTCTGTGGGGTTTTTTCCATCTCACTGATGTGTAACATTTCCATCTTGAGTTTTGATTAAATTTCCCTTAATTAGCCCACTAAGCTAAAGCCACCAAAGCTAATGATTGAAATGTTGGTTAACTGATGATCTTGTTTCAATGGAATTTGAAAGACATCATATTTCTAAATTAATAGTGGCATTAAACTAGAGAAGATAAAATGATGAACTGTTTGTTGCAGAAATGCTGGTCTCAAGAGAAGGTTTGTACTGAAACTGCTTTCGTGTTAGCAAAAAATAAGATTAATAGGCAACCCAAGCAGCACTGATGGTCCTAATAGTGTTTAGCATTCACAGAATTTTTGTATTTTGGAGGCCTTTCTGTAATTTCTTTTCATCCCTGATGAACTTGTGTAAATTTCTCAAGAGTTCTGGTCCCGGTGTTCCTGCAGGTGAAATCAGCAATGCTGTCTCTTAACTTGAATGAACTGTAAATAGAAGTAAAAAGCAACCTATTGCATTCTGATATGGGCATGTTACATGGCACTCCCTTCTACAACAGTTGAATACTAGTTTGTATCATGCCTTCAAGGTCTTAGAAGCTGAACATTTGATAATTCTCATAAGAACAACCCTTTATTGACTGAAGAGGCACGACATGAAAAGTGCATCAATGCGTAACACCTTGGGGCATGAACCGTAGGAAATTGCCTGAAGATAGTTTTAGAAGGGCTTCATTGCCTGGAGGCAGAAAGAAGGTGCATTGTAGTCTTTGCAGAAGTATCTGTCTCTCATGCTCCCTGAGCTAAAGTCTGCAGTACTGGAGGGAAGAGCTGACAGAGAGGAATTTCTTATTTGTCTTTATAATTAATTTTGCAGCCTCAGTTTAACACCTTACAAACATAAATTCGCATCAAAGTGTCCCTGACTCCAAGTGACATTTAGTGTGCACCCTGAGGAAATAGGCTGAGGCTCAAATGCACCAGACTTGGTCCTTTCAATGCAGCACCAGTGGTCACTGTGTGCAGGGCACTGATTTTCATACAGAGCCATCTGAAAGATGTGGAGCTGAACCAGGTTCCACCTTACCTCTTCCTGGGCATTTCAGCAGCACACAACAGGGAAGGAAAAGCTTCTGCTGAGCTGCAGTCTGTATCTTACAGCCTGAGGTAGGTGCTGGTTCTCCATAATACACCAGAATGTGACCTGTAGTGCTTTAGGACCTGTTTCACACACAGTTCAGTCATCTCTGCTCCTGGCACTGTGACTTGCAGGAAAAAGTAGATTCAGAGCCCACTGTGTCTGTCCAACAGCTTTTGTTTAAGTCTTGTAGGGCATGTCTCAAACTGAACAGCTTATGTTTATGCTAGAGCCTGTAATTTCATTTGAAGTGTTGTGGGATGTCAGCTGTAGAGCAAATGAGGGAGGGAAGCAGGGGGAGGGCAGCCAATTCAGTCAGAAGACAACACAAAAAAAAAATCCAAGGATTTTGTGTTCCCTTCTGTTCTCCTCCTAGACATACCCACAAGGGATTTCAGTATCCCAGCTAAGAACTGTGAGACTGCTGGCAGCATCAGACTGTAGTTGTACTTTTTATGGATTTGAGGGCTACAATATGCTTTTGTGATATTCAGACTTGTATGGATGGAGCTGCCACCTTTTGAGCTGATAAAGGTCATTTAGCAAGGAAAGTTGTGTCTTGCAGTTTGGAGTTGCCTTTGATGCTAGGGATACTCTTCCTTCACCATATCCACTATTATGTGTGTCAGTCACCTGCTCTTTCATGGCAGCTGCTCATGTCTTTAGAACATAAAAAGTCTGTTTTAGAGAAGTCTCTCCATATGTGCAATGCATATCTCCAAGGAGTAAGAAATTTCAGTGTTGGAACATCATTACTTTTCTTTACTAGAAATAAAGATAGAGGAACATTGTAACTGTATAAATCTTTCTTGTTGTGGATGGATTGTGGTCTGTCCTAAACCCTTTGCATTTTTGGAGGGAGTTCTTTTCTGGTTTGAGATTTTGCTTTGGTTGTGTCAGCTTTTCTGACTCTGTCCCCAGCTGTAGCAGCTGTAGCAGGAACACCAGTTGCAGAAGGCAATGACACTCAATCTACATAGCCTCAAAGTCACAAATATCCCTGGGGTCTGTTTTAGATTTTGCCAAACCTCACTGTCCACTCTGGAAAGCTGCCCTGTGTTTGAGAGCAACGTGGAAGTTGGTTACATTTGCTGACAGAGTTAGGAGGCTCATTCAAAATCCCCATTCAAAACACAGGAATATGCTGTCCCTCAGTAAATATGCACATGACCAGGGCAACTTCACTGGAATTTCGGTTTTGATGTTGGCTTGATGGTAAAGGAGAGGTAGTATTTAAAAACAGTAGGAATCACCAAGACTAATGTAAGAATGCTAATAATATACACAAAGCTGAGAGAAAATATTTTAGGCCAGTGCCATGCAGAAAGGACTAGAGTCTGTGTGAAGAAAAAAAATTATTTCAGTGTTTAGATCCTTGCTGCAAGGAAGAGACAGGATTTCTAAAGCCTTTCTAAAATAAATGGGGTTGCTTCTCAAAAATACCTTGTTCTGTCATAATTTTCTTGTCTAAACTGAAACACCTGCGAGAATTCACATTCTGACTGAACATTTATCTCTAAAAGATAGAGCAGGAAGCACCAGCAATAGATCTACATTAAAGAGACCCACGAATGGTTTAACTTCTGCTGGCATAAAACGTCAAGATACAACAGAGAATGAGATTTAAATAGTATTTCATATTCACTTGCAGCTTGTTCTACATCATGTGATCGTTTCATGTTTTTATAGTCTTGATGCACCCTCTGAGCATTGTATCTGACTGCTGAGCTATGGTTGGCTGCTTTCAGAAATTGTTCTCTTTTCTAAGCAGAGTATTATGATTTTATGTGGCAGATATGCATTGAGAGAACATGAACTTGCTAAGCTAAGAGAAAACCTAAATCCATGAGTACACAAAATTAATGCATGGTCAATATACTGTCAGATTTGAAGTATTTGGTTGTGGGTAATTTTTTGCTCTTCCTGTTGACTTGTAATATCACTGAGGGTGAATTTACAGTGATCTTTCTTCTGGTAATGTAAGAGTGGCATAACTTCCTGGCAAAAGCCGGCTTTCCTACAATCAGGAAGTGATTCAAGGCAAACCTCCTCAGCTTCTATAAGGAGATAATGAGTTCTGCTCTTCCTGTGGACTAGCCAGTGTCAGTTCCTCTCTTTTGTGACTGCCAGGGCTGTTAGATACCCTTTGGTTCCTACAGAGCGCATCAACACCAAATACTTTCTAAAATGGTTTCAGCCTTTGATTGCCAGTTCCTTTTAGGAACTCCAAATTACTTCAGGAGCCCTGCCTACTTATTTTTCTTAACACTTTAGGGTGTAAATCACTTGTGAGAATAAAACCACTTAGGGGTCTGTTTGGTTGGTTGTTTTTTTGTTTGTGCCAGAATCCAGGGGACTTTGTTTTCTCACAACACACATACACACACTTCTGCTTCCTTTAGGCAGTTTGTCTGGAGGGAAGAGGGGCAATATTCTCTTATTCTGTCCACCTATATTACTGTATAGTTTCCCGCCTCAAATCATCTCTCCTTCTTAGGAGTGAGGATACTTCCTCTATCAGTTTAATATTTTTATATGTGAAAAGTTTTTCTCTGCCATTCAAAAGCTGCTTTAATTGTGAAGAGCTCTGAATTTCATGTTCTTTAGCAGAATTTAATCCAGTTTTTTCCAATCCGTGCAGGTTTTGGTTTCAGATCACCACTTCATGGGAAGAAGGCTCTGATGCCATTATTGCATTTGACAATGTCTCCCTTAGTTTGGACTGTTACTTAACAAGTAAGTTTTCCTTTTATCTGCAAGCAACTTGTCTTTTATTTGCCATGTAATTGAAATTTGGAAACTGTGGGGAACAGCCTGGGTGTCATTATCTTCAAAAGACTCTTGAAAGGTAAAGGTCTGTGTCAGAAATCACTGTGCTTAGGCAGAGGACCCCGTTCAGGTGCACCCCTTACTGGTGGATTCCAGTAGGGAACAGGTTCTCAGTGTGGCATAAGTGGTTAGTGAGACATAGGGTGTGGGAGATGAGCTTCCAGCTGAGGCAGAACCATCACCTATCCAGCCAGGCTGATGCAGAAGCCAGTCTGTGATTACAGATTTCCACATGACCTGGTTTGCTGTGTGACAGTTATCAAAATGAATGACAGTTGGACATTGGCTGGGAAAAGACAGGTATCCTGTGATTGAACTAACTTTGCAATAACATTGGGCACAGTATTCCAGTTAAATTAGAACAAGGTTATATTATTTAGACAGACATGCATTTAAGTCCGAATCAGAAACTAGGATCTTCACACTCTACTGCTCTGGGAAAAATTTGGAACCTGATCTGGCTTTGTGATTGACTAGCCTCTAGAATATGCCCAGTCTATACCTCTGATGCCACATGTAGATTTTTATTAAACATTTATGTCTGACTCATCTTTCATAATCTCATCCATAGTGAATTGCTTAATTTCTAAATCTGTCACTCTGTACCTCAGACCAACAACTTACATGAGGGCTGGAGAATTGCTGCTCTGAACAAATTAAACTTCTGCCTTGGGCTGAGTAACAGAACTTAAGTGCGTCCTTTCTTCTCCTGCGCTTGAAGCTGCAACCTCTGTAGCCCTGTTCAGACTGAAAACTTCTAAACCACTTCTGCAGTCAGAATGTTTCATCTGCTTTGTGTTATGTTAATCTGCATTGCCTGGGGCATGAGTCTCTCCATTTATGCAGTAATACCTCTTGGTTTCTGTGCATAAGTACAGTATACCTTAAGTTCCAGTATTCAAAGAGATCTTAAAATTAGGATAGAATTAAAGAAAATTACTCATTCTTTTACTGGCTAAAAAAATTTATAACAGTTGCTAAAGATTGTATTCTGTATTTCTGCTTTGTGTCTTCTTTCACTTAATGTTTTGCCTACCAGTCATTCCTGTTTATTTTCCTTTTGTCTCAGTTCCGTAACAAGAATGGAAAGTAAATCTGCCCATTTCTTTTAATAATGTTATATCCTGTGGCTGCAGGCTCTTATTCTCAGCACAGAAGTCTGCAGCCCTTATTTTAGCTTCAGTTTTGGATTACATACTGACTCAATCCCCCTCAGACATAAACCAACCTGTGATTTCTTGTTTTCTAGTCAGTGCAGAGAAGACACCTCGAGGTACCACTCCAGACTCAAGCAATTTGCTCACCAGTAGAGGTGGCCAGAAGAAGTCTGGATGGGAACAAAAGCTCCTGGGAAATCTCCAGCTCAGCAATGCCCCCTTTTCTGATCCAGCAGGTAACTGTCAAGTCTGAGAAGCATCGTCAGATAGGAGAGATTTTCAGCTAGCACAGATTTCATTTAAATGTGGCTAAATGCATTTTTTCCCCCCAAAGCCTTTGTTTAGACCTTTTTCCAAGCCCCTTACAAATAAAACAAATCATGCTCTAGAAAGAAATTACCTTTTGCTGCGGACTGTAACTTGGATTTAACTGTAACAGACTGCAAGCTGGTGAAAGAACCAGAGGTGGGGGCTTGAAGTAAAACGTGGGTTTAAACTGTAAGATAAGTGTGTTTGGTGTCATGGTCATCGAAAAGTTGGCAGGAATGAAAGTGAAGTGTCCAAACTGGCTGAGTTTAGCATTTGTTAACCTGAACACCCAACTCTAGTTGATACAGACTTGGTTTGAACTAACATAGCCTCACTTTTTCAGTAAATATTCATTGTCCATTTGAAACAGTACAGCACTAGACTTAGTTAGAAATGTCAGTCTTGTATGTTCATATTACTTTATTCTCCCCTACCCTTCAGCTCCTCTTTCCAACCTAACCTAATGGTGTAGGCCAAATACATGCAAGAGTTCCCTTCCCCACCTTTGCTTTCCCATCACTGTCTCCCAGATGTTTCCCTCTCTCCTCTCCCAGGCTTTCCCACATATTCACAGTATCTGTTTTGGGCCTTAAAGGTGCATTTCCATTTCAATCTGCTTCCTTCCCTCCTTCTTGCCAGCCTCTCTTCCTAACAGGTTCAAGCAGCCAGAACCTCCAGCCTACCTGGGGCAGCAGGGCTGACCATGGAAGTGATGGGTAGCTACAGGAGAGACAAGTGCTTGTTACAGCTGCAACTCTCAGCACCATGGGCACCTGTTTCTCCTCACTTAGGGCCAGCTACTTACATGCCAATTTGAAATACCACCCCTCTTAAGTTACAAAGCAGGCTCCTGTATGCTCTGTCAGTAGGGATTTGTTCCTGCTGCCTCCTTGTCTCCCACTCTTCTGCCTAAGAAGAGTTCTTTGCATCTGTTCTTTTCTAGGCTGTATTTCACTTTGCTACCTGCCGTGTTCTGTTGAGGTGCACACACTAATGGTGATAGCTCTGATGCTGACAGCAGTCTAGTCAGTGTGCCCAAAAGTCCCACACAGCCTTCAAAGCCTCCCTGAAAAGCTGGATGTGTGAGCCCACTCGATGCTGCCACAGCAGGGCAGCTGCTGCTGCCTGAGCTCTCTTGTGAAGCGAGCTCTGGCAGCAGAGGCTGAGCAGACAGCCTGCAGGGTTGGCTAAGTTGCCATCACATGGAGTTTACTGATATTTTGTGTCCTGAGCATCACACAGCAAGAAAAGTGCAGAAGCACTGTCAGGAGCCTTAAGGGAGTGAGACAGAGGCAATGAGCCCGTAGGAGAGGATGCTGGGCTGGGTGAAGCTGCACTTCAGCTATAAAGGTTGTGTTTAGCTCCATTACAGATGTGTGTGAGCTTGGGCAGTCACAAAGGCATAATTTACAAAAGTATCTTTATATGTTCTCTTTGAAGATCCTTTGAAGTCCTCCCTTCAATATCTGTATCTCTGTTTCCTGCCTGTAAGTGGAGTTGTCTTTTAAGTGCTCTCAGTATTGCCCTTGGATCAGTGGTCTCATGGTAGCATCCGTAGGCAGCTGTAGATTATGGATTTCTGGCTGACTTTCTGTAGGTGGTGATGTAGTTTCCTAAGGCAGCTGTACATTTCCTTCCAGGGTACCTACAGTTCTAGCAACAGAAAAAAAAACATTAGATTTTAGATGCAAAGCTAATGTAAAGTGTGTGGGGGCTAGAAATCCTGTGGCTGTAAATTTTTTTGAGAATTTTGTTATTTCCAACTTTTCACTAGACTTGACATCATCTAGCTCTTCTGCTCTCTGTCCTAACTCAGGAATTCAATTTAAAGAAAGGCTTGGACAGTAGAAATAAAGGGAATCAGATTGCATGAGGTTAGGAGAGAAGGTCACTGAGGTACTTTGAGCAATTAAAATAATTTGTGATGACCTTGGGGTGAAAATTCAAGGTAATTCCAATCTAAAACAGCTTGCCTATTTTCTGGGCTTTATCCTTGGTCTTGTTCATATTCTGTCTAAAATTGTCTCTAGCCCTTGGGGTTTGAAATTACTCCTACAGCAATTTTCTCCCCTTGTGCCCTCAGAGTAGACAGGGCAGAAACAGAGGAGCTGAGTGGCAGCTTCTTGCAGTGAAAGTCATTGCATTTCTGAGGGTCTCTGCAGCACCAAATTCCCTTTTTCTTTTGTGTTGCTGAGCCCCTGCTTGCTGTTAGGAAACACTGCAGATGCTTGTTTGGTCCCTGGGCTATGTATTTTACCCAGCTTTAATCTTGTTTCTTTCTGCATCCTGTAATGCATTTAAGAAACCTCAGGGAGAGTCTGTGAAGGCCTTTCCTTTGATGGGCACATATTTACTGTTGTGTGAGTGAACCAACAGCATCAGCACCACCCTGAAGTCCCAAAGACTGCCCTGACCAACATGAGCTCAGCTAAAAGTAATTACAGTTAATAGGATCTTTGACTTGTGTGATGGATCACATCCTATAATATTTCCTTCTTAAGAAATCTTACTAAAACAACGAACTGTGTTCCTAAAGCTGATGAGACAACAGGATAATAAAATGTCCTCCCTAAGTCCCCAAGCCAGCTCAGCCTTCGCAGCAGGAGCTACAGTCTGAAAGACGGGTAGCGCTTCATTTACACAACACTAAATCCAAACGAGCTCAGTTGTTTGCAAGGGCAGGGGCCCTCCACTTGCTCCTTTGTATCTGAGCACAATCTCTTATACACACCTGCTGCTTTTGCCTGTGCTTGGAAATGCATTTTCAGCAGAAGCGATGGTTGGCACCAGCAGCACCCCTGTCCTCTCTCTTCTCAGGCCCTGTACCTACTGACTTGCTTCTTCAGCCTTGCCACTGTTGGTCATGGCTCAGAGTGCCTCCAGGGTGTGCACACTGGAGATTCAAAACACCATACAGCCACACTGTCAAACATCCTAAGGCTTCCAGAAATGTGTTACCCACTGTAGTGCATCACACCTGGGATAATGAACACTCTGGGTAGAGTAAGACCTGAAATGTCTACAACTAATGTGGTGTTGTTACTCTCTCAAGTTTCTTGATGACCAGGACCAACACAGAAAAATTCCTGTGGTTTTCAAATCACACAGTTACTTGCAGTGCAAGGTGGCCATTAGATAGATGTTCACAGGGCAGTACAAATGCTTTCCTTTTCAATTAACTAACGATGTGTTATTTGCTGGAGTATTGGCTTCTTGCTGAGCGGTTGCAGGTGAAACTTGATTATAGAGGCAGCCTGGAAAAACAGTTGTAACAAGGTCTGCATATGCCAGAAGATTGAATCAGCTTTAATGGAACCAGGATTTTTCATTGAGATGGTTAAATCTGTACAAAAGGCTGAGTGCTGTTTATTCGGTTGTAAACCCAGGCTTACTTTGGCTTTGGTTTTAAATTGGTTAGGTATTAGTTTAAGTAAAACTGAAAGCTCCTCAAACTATACTTCATTCAACTACCAATTAAAAAGCCAATTTATATCAAACCAATGCAATTTCCTTTTATACACAAGGCTAGAATATGGGAAATTCAGGCATATAAAGATACAGTGAGCAATTATGAGGAACTTGAGGTAAACAAATTACTATCACAGAAGCTGAAGGAGACAAAATAGGATTCTCAGAAGCCAAAAGGAGATAACAAGACACAGAGCAATCAAGCTTTAATTAAAGATTTCTGGTGCTTCTGAATAGGCTTTAAATACCATGAGGATAGCCTCTCTTTTGATGTTTCAGCTTCTCTTCTGTCCCACTGACAACTTACTTGTGTCAGGGCACACAGTACAAAAATGGCATGTGTGCAGTGAGCAAAAATGTTAACCTTTTCTCCCCTCAAATCTTGCATTGTTTTGTCCCTTCTGCTCTGCACATCCACCAGCCATTGTGCAGCCCTGGTTTCTTGCATGGAAGCTGCCATCAAATAGTTTTCTCACCCAGACTGGGTTACTGTTTTCCTCCAGTCTCTTCCCCACAGCATTCAGTGGTTGCACAGATTTTGTGTTTTCCATCAGGGGGAGTCTTGTTTTGAGTACTTCCATGGCTATTTCTCGGAAGAACTCTCAGTCACATTAGTTAATCAGATGAAGGAGCTGACAGGGACGGCAGAGCAAGTATTAAGTAAAAGAAAATTGCATTTGGTTGCTCTTTGTGTGCAATTATACTAACTGAACTGTTGGTATAATGCAATAACGGTATCTGCAGAATTGTATTTTTGTATTATGCATCAATTAACACAGTGAATAACAGCCCAGTGCCTCCCCCCCAACAAAAGTAACATTCTGAACAGTGATGGAAATGTTTAGACTCAACAGTGGGATCTCACAACATGTAGGTATGAATTTCTTTATTGCAGTGTTTACACTTGCTTTCTCTGTAGAATTGAAAATAGCAACGGTGCAATACTGAAAATCAGCATGCAACCAGATACAACCTAGCAAAGTTGAATTGGCATAATTGCTCTCTAGAGTTAATCATGCACTTGAAATAAACAGGGCAATTCACAGGTTTCAGACCTACATTTCAAAGCTGCCCACTCTTAAGAATAGCAGTTTCAATTGTACAGAAACTGCTGTAAATCTCAGAAAATGTTTTTAAATCATTTTTCCACCTCCACCCAACTTGGTCTTTGTTATCTAATGTGCATTTCTACCATCCTTTGTAATTATGAACAAAAAGACATTACAGAAAGTCGGTAGCATGTATCACTTAACATCCTTTATGGAAGACTCTTTGTGAAACATAAAAGGGAAAAGAAATTTGTTTTCTTCATGCTGCTTTGTTAGTGCCTGGTTTCAGAAGGTGGCAAGAAACAAGGCATTCTTACTGCTGTCCAAAGTCAGTAGTGCTCTTACCCTCTTACACTGACCACAATTTCCTACAAGAATTCCCTGATAGGGTTCCTTATTTATAAACACTTAAGAAAAATCTAAAGCATGAATCAAGCTTTTGAGTATTTCTTTGAAATGATACTCAGGATAGATCTGGCATATGTTTGTCATAACTGAAGATGCTCTTCCTGTTGAACTGAAAGGCATATCCAAGTCTTCCAGTGCTGCCCTCATTTAGAAAGTAAGACAGAAATAGTAACTCCAGAGAGAGTGGAAAAGCCGACCTCTCTCAGTCTAGCCATACCTCAGTAACTGGTTCTCATATTGCTGGCAAGACTCACTAATTTCTGTGATCATTTTATATTTCCTTAATACCATTTTGTAGACACACTTAACAGGTATGGGACTGTGATTGTGAGCACAACCTAGTTCTGCCATTTACCATCATCTTTCAACCCCCTGCCCCATTAATCTCTGGCAAATTCAATCCTGTGAAAGATAATAATCTCCAATTACTGCTCACAGAACACTGTTAAATGGCAGATCCCAAAGCAAAATTGAAATCCTTACCTCACTGAGCATGTTTCTTATATATGCTTGTAGTGTATTTTGCCTACAGGCTTCCAGCACAGACCAAGCCTGGAATTATTGGTAGTGCATAACTGAGATTGCTCACGCACTGAGCAATCAAATCTGCAGCTCTCCACACAACCCATGGTGCCAGTGGCAGCTAAATATTAGTGAAGATTATGGTGGGCAGTTTCCTGTAAGCCTCTGATTGCCCACATTGGTCAAATATTGCCAGGCAAGGGAAACTTACGGAAGTTTTTACAAATAGATGAAGCAAACATTCCACTTGTTCATGGCACCAAGCTTGATGACATCTGCCTGAGAAGAAGTAAGATGGACTCTATGGGGAAGAATTAATTGCATTCAGAAATTTAGCCTTTGGATTCTTATGCCTCTGGAAGATGAGAATTTTATAGTCCTTATTAATGTGGATGTTTACTCTATTGGGAGTAGCAACAGCCTTTTGGTCAGAATAGAGGTTGTCACAGCAAGTTACACAAACTGTCCACACATTGTTTTAAAGCACTGATGCGTTTCACTGACATGTTACTCTAGGTTCCAAAACAGGCCATGTACTTGGTGCTTGGTTGGCAGGTTGCTCAAATCACTGAAATTTTGGTTGGCAATGAGTTCCAGCTAGGTTCAAACCAGCTTGATTTGACAAATGCCAGTTAATACGTTTAGACCCTTGAGGTATAGCCAAAATGTCTGTTTTGTGGCATGGAGTTTGTGTGCTGTACATGTGCCAATGAAATTGCTTTCTATGTTAGAAGTACAAATGTGCCGTAGGCTTTGCTGCGCAGTTTTCTCTTCAGTGTTTCTGGTTGTTATTTGCAACAGTGCCTGCAGCAGCATTGCCTGGGGCTGCAAGTAGTATCAGAGCTTCAAACAAATCAGTCATTTTAAGTCTTGTGGGGTTTTGTTCATTTTGTTTTCCAAGAGCAGGACATCACTCCCCTTTTGCTGTGGCTGAAATCCAGCGCCTTGATTGCTGTGCACTTCATGTATCTAGACAAACTGTGTGAAATCTAGAATTTCTGCTATGCAAAAGGATGAGCACCTGTGTGTGTAAATGTATCAGTCAGTGAATTCATTATGGACAGAAAAGTTATGAAAGAAGAAATATTTTTTCAGTTGTTTTAATAGAGCCAAAATTCTTTTTTTTTTTTTTTCAAAATGTTGCTTCTGGGACCTTGCCAATGTGCTGGGGAGCTTGCCAGGGAGCAGGAGGGCAGGTGAGCGGGTGAACAGGCAGGAACTTAATACTTCCTTTGCCATGTTTCTTTGAAAAGGGAGGATTATATCAAATTGAACTGATGTATAAATTATTCACTGAAATGTAGTACTCCAATCTGAATCTCACTGTGATCTCCACTTTTTTTTTTTTCCCCCTACCTGAAACAGAGTTTTCTGGGCAGCATCTTGCAGCTACCAATGGCAGAATTTATAGAGACCCTACATTAAACTAGCTGCTGTTTTTTGTCATGGGAATGCTCAGCTGTTTCTGCTCACTGGATATATGTAACTTGTGTGAAGTTGGACACAATTCACAGTCTGCTAGTTTTTGGGGGAGGTTTAGCCTGGCGAGTCCTGCTGTTCTTTCCCCAGTGTGTGAAGTGCTGGCAGTGTTATCCTGCCACCCACTGCAGAAGGAAGGAGGGATGTGCTGTGCACTATGCAACAGACCACACTTATTCACAGATGGAAAAATCTATGCTTCTCACCAAGCTACTTAAGGATTTTCAATTCAGTGCTGCTGCTTTAGTCTTTGGAGATCAAAATAATGCTTCAAACTGAATTACTGTAAACTGCTGTGGCATGCAGCAACCTGTAGAAATGCTCTCTCCAAGCTCGTAAGACATGCTGCAGTCATTTCTAGAATCAAGAGAAAATCAATGCTTTGCAGGGAGTGAAATCTTACTTTTAAAAGAGCAGTGGTGGGTTATCAAGGCAGACAGTGCTCTGTTTTGCTACTGGGTTAGTGGTTTCAGATCTTGGGCTGTTGTTATATCTGCACACTGAGAGTTGGCTTTGTGAAACGTGGCAGGGGAGGAGGAATGTGGGGGTTTTAGTCTGTACCCAGAATTGTAACTAAGATCCATCTGTCCTAATTAGCTTGAAATGAGGGGCAACTTCTTCCTGTGTCGTATTATGACCCATTTAATTCAGTGACAAAGCTGTTCAATGTTGGACTGGCTTCCAGTATTTATAAACAGGAGTAGGGCTCTTTGCACATCAGTGCAGCAATGACAGATGAGGAGATCGTGCAACACCTGGCTGTCGGTTTTACTAAAATCTCTGCTGGTTTAAGTCAGGTGCAGTCTCTCCATGGACTTCACTTGAGCCAGACTTCCTCCTGCAATGCTTTGGGCAAAGATTACTACCCAGCCCTGCTAGTTCTGAAATATATCTTTGCCTGTTCTTGTCTACCATCTACCTGAATAAAGAAAATAAATATTCTTCCTAGCACTGACTGCAGCACATGCAGAACCTGGGAGGCTTTACAGACAATCTTGTATACACCACTGTATCCATTACAACAGGACCACTTCAGAAATCCAAGATACCACCTCCTGTGCTCAGTCATCTCCAGGTTCCTTGCATCGTATTCCCTGGCATAACATATCTGTGGTTTTTCATTCCCCATCCTCTCAGATTCCAAAATCTTAGTGGACATTGAATAATGTTAAATTGCCAGCAATATTTGCCTTTACTCTGATACTGCCTCTGCACTGGAAGTGAGCCCTCTCTAGTCTGCCCTAAAAGCAGAAAATACAAAGGCTGCTCTGGTTGCTTCAGTTCAGAGTCTGAAGGCATAAGGTCTGCAGCAGAAGGACATTCTTCTTCTGTTCAGCTAGGGCTTTTAAGGAACAAGAGGGCCATTTCAAAGCATTTTGGTGGAATAAGATGTAGTTCACTAATCCCCAGTCCCTGGAACCCAGTGGGAGCCAAGAGCAGGCAGTTTCAGGTCCAGCTGTGCTGTGTATTACATGTGGAATTGTCTAGAGATATGTTTGCCAAGGTCAGGTAGGCAAATACCTAAGGAACGTGTGTTATTTCAAGGGACTAAATCAGAACGTAAAGCTTAACCATAGCAGCAGTCTGCACATGCTGTGGTCTGTCCTAGGTTTTATCACTTCCAGTTTTTCATTTTGATTCTCTCATGTTTTGGCCTTATTGTCCCCTTGAAGGTCACCCACATCTACGTTTGGGAACATGTTTGATATTTCACTGGAGACATCCAAGTGGCTTCTTATTGTTCCACTTACCTGCCTGCTTTACTAAACATATGTTTCAGCGCAGGTGGCTAAGCCCACTGGGGTATTGCAATGTTAAATCACTGTGATAGCTGACAGAATGAGTCTCTCATCTTCCAGTTAGTCTGAGATGTTCCTTTGGGTTTAGGGTGGGTTTTGCAAGAATAAACACAAATAACTTCTGGTGCCAGACTGTTCAGAGCTACTGAAACATTTTGCTTTAGTCACTTCTAGACCTTTCTTCCTTAGGCACCTTTACCCTCTTACCTGTTGTTTTGGGGCTTTTGGGGGGTTTTGGGGGAAACAAAGGAGGAGAGGGAAATTCTTCCATTTGCTGTTTAATAATTCTAAGATTTCATACTGCCACCCACTGCAGAAGGGTTGGAGAAATAAGTGAAATTAGTATGTAAATGAAACAAGTAACCGTGACAAAATCTGTAGAGGACCCATGCAGGTGAGTTTTGAGAAGGAATGGTGTAGATTTTTTTAAAAAATGGGATTATTCTCTCAGCAGTACTTAGATTGGGAAATTTTCTTACAGAGCAGTAATTTTACACAACACTGTATTACCAACTATTTTTAGAAATACAGGTCGCTTTATTTCATAAAGTTCTGTCAAATTCTTTGATCCAATTCATTCACTGAACTTTTTTTGTGAGAAGGAATTTAGCTCATCTTCAGGATTAGTTTGTGAATAGGTAATTCAGACATATTTTCTGGCTAAGCTAATGTGTTTTCTTGTATTTCTGGAGGGTGAACCTCTACAGTAACAGTAATGGTAGAACTTCTGGCCTTGTTCATCCAGACACATGCATACCATCATTTCTAGACCACATCAGCTCAGACAATAGCTCTGAATTTCAAGGAGCAGGTCAAGCTAATCATAGAACATCCTAAGTTGGAAGGGATCTGCAAGGATCATTGAGTCCAACTCCTGGACATTGAGTCCAATTAATGTCTGAACTAATTAGTGTCACCACTGAAGGAATCTGCATGTGTGGCATTGCTTTTGTGGAAGCTGGTGGAGAAATGGTGCCCTTTGAGAAGGCCATAATGAAGGCTGACTGGACCAACATAATTTGTAGAAAAAAACTTGTGGTCTTGGGACTGCAATGCACCTAAAATGAATCTTTAAGGAAAAGGACATAATTGTGACCATCCTGTATTCACATTTTAAAAATTAGACTTTTTTGAGGTTCAAATTAGCAAAGCCTTGTTCTAGAAATCTATTTGTACAGGATCAGTACATCCAGTTGATGGAAATGGCTGTAATAGGGAGGCATTGATTTACACCCACAGATCTGGCCTAGAAAATGCAGAGCTGGATGCTTATTTTACAGGCTTCAGTCAGGTGTTTTGCTTTCTGAAGCTTAATTTGAGTCTCCTGCGAGCAAATAATTATTCAAAATGTAATTAATCTATTGTTATGTTTTAATCCCTGTGATTATTGTATTGGTGTTGTATTTACAAAAAAAAATCTTATTAACAGTTACTTTCCCATTTAAAATAAATTCAATAACCAAATGTCTCTAGAAACCGAAAGGGATAGAATGCACCAGCCTTGAGATTATGAATGAGCACTTCACAGCCCAGACAGCAGAGCCTGACACTGGGAAGACTGTTGGATTTTTCTCTACTCTGTGCTCTTTGCCTTTTTGAGCCTTAGGAAAAATAAAATGATGTTTATTGTTGTGATAGACTTCTGGAGATGTTGATGAAAAGCTGTCAAATACTGAGATGCACAGAGCTATGAGACTTTTTAAATAATTCTGGGGGTATTTGTTTGAGTTAAAACCTCAGAGCCAGGTTCTGCTCTTGGTCCAAGAAGCAGAGCAGCTGAAGAGCAGAACAACTGCTTGGTCCTTGGATGCTGGGGTCACGCTTTGCACGTCTCCTCCTTTCAGACCAGTGGCTGTTCACAACCTGTGGTGCCAGTGGACCCTATGGACCCACACAGAGCCAGTGCAATGATGCCTACAGGAACTCCAAGCTCAGAGTGGTGGTGGGAGCTGAAGGGATTCTCCAAGGCATTCAGATCTGGAGAGTACCAGCAACTAACACATACAGGTAAGGGAGCTGTCTCTGATTGTCGTGGTGTATCTGTGTTCAAAACTGTCCAAGCTGCAGATACATGCTAGGCATTTTTGAAGTATTACATGCAGAAGTCTGGCCACATCTACTGGGGTTTTACTTATCACTGAGCCTGCAATTTCCAGTCTCTCCCATCTCGGATTTGCTCCCTGGAAGATGCAACTTTTTTGGTGAAAGAGAAAAAACTTTCTGAGGCAGGCAAATCTTTAGCCTAAATGGTTACAGGTTGGGAAAGCTCTATCAGTAGCTGAAAATGAAGCATTTTCACCTCCCCAGGCCAAGAGGAATGCATTTCCCATTTGTCATTCATGGAGCCCTGGGATCAGAAAGAGTTTTTCCCACCCTTCACTTGTCGTGGAAGGCACAATCATGTGTCAGCATTTCTTACAGGACAGCTTGCATCAGCCTCTGCTCAGCATCTTCACTTTTTTGAATCTAGACACAGCAAGTTGAGCTTGTAAGCCTGGCTTACCACAGAAGAATTGATTTTGGAAGCCAGCCACCTAAATGATAGGCTCTGTGATACTGAGGGTTCTAACACTTAAATCCCCCTGTGGAGTTATTTTCAAAGAGAGGTGATCAGATACGGTTCAATGCTACTTAATCAGACTTTTACCAATCATTTTTTCTTTTTGCTCTTTCTGGGGAAAGAAGTACAATCGAAGTGTAGTTTACTGTATCTGAATGGTAACTTGAAGCTATTACATGCATCATTTTGTAAGCAGAACTGTCAGCTTGAACCAGTGACTGTCTAGTGGTGGTTTTTATGCAGCATTCCATATTGAAACCAATGATGGTATCTTGGATTTCAAAGCAAAACATTCTATTGAATGCTTTGAACAAATTTCAGTTACAATTTTCTGATCTTATTTTTTTCTTTTATATTGAAAAAGAATGCTAATGTTGAGGCTAGATGTCAGTCTCTAATAGAGGTCTAGGGCAAAGCAGTTTTGAGAAACTGGCTAGGCTAGGCACACGTTCTGCCTGAGTGCCTATTCCTACAAGGATTGATGGTAATGCAAAAAGCATTAATGATACTTCAGCCAGCTATCAACAAGGAGTTGCCTGAGGTGAATAGAATTTTTCAGAACCAGCATCCAGTAAATATGGTTATAAAGTACAGCCCAAATATGAAGAGGCAAAACAGCCCAAAAGCTTACAGCACTGTCATTTCTTCAATATCAGAGTCCAAGAAGAGCCAGAATTCCTGTGCAACTGTGGGCTGATTTTTTGCTGCACAATACAAACCCTGGGCCCTGCAGGGATGACCTGTCTATTTAAGTCCTATAAATGACCTAACAGATTTTTCGGTTCTGTATAGATAATAGATGTATAATGTCGTGCATAACATATATATATAGGGATGACATTCTCTTCTGCCCCTCTTAAGGCTATAGTAGAAAATTCACAGCCTGGGGAAAGCAGGAGGCAATTGTGGGCTTAAATTAACTTGACATCTTCCTGATTCTGGTCTGCTGAAGGGGCAGCAGAGTCTGCCAGCATAGCATAGCTGTAGGAAAATGTCAAGTTGCAATATCAATTCTGGGGCTTCCCAGAGTCTGGACTTACTGCCTGTGTTTAGCTCTGCCCTGCGGTCCTGCTGCAGTGTGGGTCCTGTAGGTTTTCCTGGTGGGCACTGCTGAAACACCTGACTCAGGGAGAGAACCTCCTGCTGGCTGCTGGGCTCTGAGAAAGCTGATGTTCTGCCATATCAGAGTGTTTTACACCGTGTAATGTACGCTCTGGTAATTGCTCCAGAAGGATATCGATTTTGGGAACATGAGGCAGAATATGCATTATTAAAATACAGACAGCTCAATTTTGCACAAAACTCTGCCAGCACAAACTAACCACACCCAGAAAACCCCACCATCTGTGAAGGTCTGAGTAGGTTGCCACACACTGTAGTGCCCACATTTGAAAACTGGACTTTTACATGCTGTGGTTCACTCTCATAAGACTTCACATTGTGTAATAATAAAGATAAACATTATAAAAGAATATTCTTTGTTTCAGATTTCCTTCTAAGCACTCAGAAGGTCTGGTAATCTAGGTCTTATGACCAAGTATGAGAGAAGTGGACTGTAATAAATGACACATTACAATCCTTTATTCATCTTCTTTCCATTTTTAAAGGAAGAGGTTTAGGTCCATTTTGCTGAGTGCCCCATTTGTGGTCACTTCTATTGTCTTCTCTTCTCTGTGATTCCTTCATGTAAGGTGGCAGAAGAGCACAGCCCAGTGGTGTGCAAAAAAGTGTCATTCTGAGTCAGCCAGGCTAGGCACAGCATTTTCTCATACTCTCAAGTCTACCTCCGGTGTTTCCCATCACCTGGATATTAGGGTGCATGTTTTTCTCTAGCCCTGGTTTGCACAGCCTGGTTTGCACTCGGCACATCCTGACCCTTCCTGAAGGTGTGGGCTTCTTTTGCAGATCCCACAAGTGTCATAGTAAAAGAAAAGAAGGAAGGCCAGTGGAAGGTACTCTGTGTTCTTGCCCTGGATGGGCTGAACCTTTCTTCAGGGCCAATATTGTTAAATGGCTTCCTTCCTCCTCTAAATGAAGGGGATCCTCTTAAAGCTTGAAGTCAAGATAACAGTTTAAATAGTGACACCCATTTTGAATGGGGAATGACTGTCACCTGGACATACTGGGTTTTATTTGTCTTCAGCCTTTGACTGAGGCCAGACTGGGTTTCCTGAACTTTCTGATATCACTGCTTGTATGCAAAATATGTTCTTACATGGAAAAGTATGGCCCCTACTGGCAGCCAATTAGCCCTGCCAGCTTGCTTTGCCTGGTAGTGTACCTCATTAGCCATTGCAAAATTCCACAGCAAATCTACTCAGTTTTCAGATTCATGCAGCATCTGTTCAGGGTAGCCCAGTGCTGTGTCCATCACTTTTTCTGCTGGCTCTGGTACAGCCTAACTGAGGACTGATTGCTTTGGTTATCAGCAGTGGCATCAACATAATCATGTCATATTGCCAGGATCTAATATGGTTTATGAGACACTGCCTATTTGCAGGCAGGACTGTGCTGGGCAGAGAGCAGCCAGGTGCTGGAGGAAAGGAGGTGTTAAAGCAGAGCATCTACGCTGTGCCTGGTAGGAAGCCGAGAGCAATTTTGGAGTTCTGAGTCCTGCAGTCTCCGGTTACATGCTCCAGGTGGAATTTTGCTCTCACAGAAACAGATGGAAAGCTACTAAAGTCAATGGAGATATACCTGCTTATTTCAGATCTAACTGAGTTGCTGTACCATCATTCACCTGCTCAGAAAGTTGAGTAACTCTGTGCTTTGTTGCAGCAGAAATGTGTGTTTTATTGTGATCTTTAAAAAGTGCTTTGAAAAACCTTTGCTAAAAGCTGCTTTAAGTATGTCCATTGTTAGAAAGGGGGAGGGAGGAGATGAGAAATAGTGTTACAGCACATGTTTGGGTACACCAGCAACAGTAAGCACCTCTGAATCTCAACTGCTTGAAATGAGACTGCAGCAGCCTGCGTGTGACCTGCCCACTCCTGGCTGGAGACAGAGAGAGGTTCCTGATCATGAGTTTGGCCAGGGAGCTTTTGCCTTCCTTGTTTACTGCAGGTAGTGTCCTCTCCATCTACTTTTCTTTCTGTATTCCTCTGGTCCTGGGAATAAGAGAGCTGTTTTCCATCTGGTGCATGCTACCAGGACCAGTTATGCTGTCTGCTTTCTCAAATCTCCCTCTGTCAATCTCATGCTTAATGCTCTCTTTAGCCATATGTCCTGGTTTTACCAGTTCTCCCGCTTCTGTTCTTTCTCTTCCTTGCTGCAAGCTTCTCAAGGATGTGCCTTCTGGGAAACAAGATGTGTTTCATATATTAAATCTGGAAACTATAGGGGCTTGCTCACTCTGTTCTCAGCAGTGTTTGCCCAATAATCAGTGTGGAAGAATCTGTTTTGTAACTATCCAAGCTCACAGATTGAAACAGAGCAGAAAATCAGTCTTCAAGCTTTGGGTTTAGATTTATTTAGAATGTCAGGTCTTCAGAGCACAGCTTTGTGACACCATGTTCAGGTGTGCAAAACACTCAGTGCTCAGAAGTGGTTTGTGCTTCCTTCCACCTGCCTGGGACAATTCAGGTGGCAGCCTCTTGTTTTCTTTTTCTGCAGCATCTCAGGCTATGGAGCTGCAGGTGGGAAAGGAGGGAAGAACACCATGGTGCGGTCCCACGGCGTGTCTGTGCTGGGCATTTTCGACCTCCAGAAGGATGATACACTGTATATCTTGGTGGGACAGCAAGGAGAAGATGCTTGTCCTAGTGTAAGTGATTGCCTTTCTGTTTTGCCTTCATCCCGTCTACCAGTCTACGGAGTTTTGTCTTTTGACACAGAAAAATGTTGTCCTCAAGGCGTCTGGGGCTACAGGAGTCAAGGAATAGGTACAGTTTTACTGGGAGAGCATGAGAACATGAAGCACCATGTCCCTGTGCTTGCTTCTTTGCAACATTTGGGCCCCCTTGGTAATACACAACAGGTTCCTGACTGATATGAGTACCTCAGAGCACCTGTGTGGGGGCTTGGAGACAAAAGACAACCCTGCCTTCCATTCCTCTGGAGATCAGTCTTCAAGGCTGACTTTGCAGGGTTTTGCCCTTGTTCTACTATTGAGCCCAGCCCTGGCATTATCATATAGTCTGCACCTCTAGAGATACCCACGTCACAGGGCCTGCTTTGTTATTCTCCATATGGGAATAGGAAAGACAAATCAATCGTTGTTGGGTCAGTCCTGATTTTTATGTTACTAAACAACCGTTGCTGCAAATGTTTTGCAGAAAGATGGGCACTATCTGCATGCACAGTAGTTTATTAATTGTTTAGTATTCTTTGGAGGAGGATGTTGGAATAGGACGCTCTCATGGAGCAAACTAAGCATTATCTGATGAAATTTCACCTACAGGGTTGAGCTGGACATTTAAATGATGTGCATTTCTCAGTTGATAATGGCTGGCATCCAAGAGATGAAAGCTTAGCAGTCTGTTAGAGCAGAGAAAGGTTGAAGGATATAAACAAGTAAAAGGGGTTCTCAAGGCTGGCTGCTGAAGTAAATAATGTTAAAACTAGAATTACACATATCTACAAACAAACCATTAATATAAAGCCTTTTTGAAATGAGAAATGGCCTTACTCAAACGTCCATCCAACGTCTTTAACCAGGACATTCCAGCTGAGGGTAATATATGGACTCATTAAATTGCAGGCCACTGTAATCTTAGTGAGAATTTATTGAGTGCTAATGTAATTCTTTCATTGAGGCAAAGAGATTGCATTGACTTGTAGAGGGGACTTTTACTAGATTGGATTGTAATCAGTTATGTCTTTGCCATGAAGGATTATTTTTTCTGTAATCTAGTGGTTCCTTTGGGTCATTGACTTTGTCATTTTATTAATCATTCCCACCCAACTCCAAATCAATTAAAGAGAGGGAAGAAACAGGGAAAGGAGGTCTGTTAGTTCTTTAAGCAAGTCTGCACACAAAATGGATGCCACTCATTCTCTGGCACAACTTAGAACATATTTTGTGGTCAGCAGAATAGTTTGTAATTTGAGTATGCTTTTATCAGGTTCTTCTTCCAAAAGAAAACAGATATATGAACGTAGAAGGAAGAAGAAAGTCAATCCTACTGTAACAAATTGTGCATTTTCCCCTAAAAGTGTTGTTGGTTTAGTAAATTCAGTGTGCATTATATGTGCAATATTACAAGATAGTGTTACTGAAACAAAACTTGTAAAGTAAAATAAACTAGAAGCAAAATTCACAACTTCAAAATGCCCACAGCAGGGTCCTGCTTGTCATCAACTTTTATGCTCCAATTTTAAACCAAAACAATAGCTAGGTCATAGTCCTGGAGTAGGTATAAATAGTGGTTTAATGTTGTGATTGAAATCAGTTAGTGAATTCAGGGATTTGCCTAATACAGAAAGTTCACTATGTTCAATGATAGTTGATGGAAGGGGAAAAAATGCCAAGTAGGAAATGTGGAGGCTTTTTAGTGAGGTATTGTCATTAACACCAGGGGAACATTGCAATCAAAGGTGGGATTGCTGCTCTTTGGGAGGCATTGGTAGTTGCAGTAAATTTGCTACCAAAGTCATCAGAGATGGACATTGGCTGCTTGGCCCAACCAACAGGGGACTGGAAATGAGGTAAACAAAGCTGGGGTCTCTGTCTCTGCCATTTGGCTGTTGTGTGACATGGGACAAAGACACAAGCTTGCCGAGTTACTCCCTTCCTCCACTTGTGAAATACAGACTGTTAGCGCTGGGAAATATTTGCAGCAAATTCTGCTACAATTTTGTGCATTAAAAGTTTATGGAGCTATTTTATGTGGTAATAGGTATCAGCACTGAGCTTGCTTCAGAATAATTCAATTTAAAATGGCAATTAATTCTTCTGGTGGAGGTTGAGGCAAAAAGCCAGATTCTTCTAGAAGAAGAATTGTCTTCTAGTTTCACTAGAGGACAATTTCTTGCTTTGGGACAGTGAAGGGTTCATGAGGCCTCTGTATGTACAAGGGAATGGAGATTTCTTACCTGAATTCAGACTTGGTCTTCTGTTTGCAGACTAATGATGTTATCCAGAAAGTCTGCATTGGAGAGAACAACGTGATTGAAGAAGAGATTCGTGTGAACAGAAGTGTCAATGAATGGGCAGGAGGAGGTGGAGGCGGGGGCGGTGCCACTTACATATTTAAGGTATGGAAACACAGTCCCCATGCACCTTCAGCATCAACACATCTTGCCACTGAAACATCCCTTATGCAGCTCAGGGAGAGGGTCCACAGAGTGACCTCTGGGTATCCTTAATTTGCACCTGGGAGATGTAGGGATCTGGGTTGGCCCTTCACACTTCCTTGAACTACTGTTCAATATGGCCACACTTGCTGCAGTGGCTTGGAGTATCCTTTGCAAACATAAGGGGTTGAACTGGGTTGGTTTTTTTCAGTAAAAACTGAGATGCTGAAACATAGTTCTACAGCAAAGGGCAAATTCTGCAGGACTTCATTCAACTCTGTCATTGTGGCATGTGAGACCAGCTATGCATTTGGCCTGACAAAGCTGGGGACAGCCTGTATGTTTTCTGTTGGCAGTCCTGTAGCTGTGGACTACTGATGTTTCCTGTCCTGTGCTAGCTGAGACAGTGCTCATTCCAAACACTGGTTTCAGGCAGTCCTTTGCCAGGGCAGACACTGTGCAGAGCAATTGTCCTTAGCTGTTTCATTTGATAAGAGTCATCACATGGGACATTACAGGCTTTCTAAGAGCCATCACCATGGTAGATGCAATTCACAGAGCTAGTGACACTGCTGTTTGGTACACAAATAGAATAGAATAGAACTTGGTAGGGCTATTCTTTTATTTTCTATTCATTAATTTTCTGGGTGTGGGTGCATAAATAATGCAATGACAGTGTGCAGTGCTGAGCAGTGCTTGGGACTAGATGCCTGCTTGGTGCAACATGCAGTAACTACCATGTGGCTGAACTTCCATTAACGTGTTTGAACATTGCCTTTATTTCTGAATTTGTTAAGATGGAGAACGGAGAACCAGTCCCCTTGATAATTGCAGCAGGGGGTGGTGGCAGGGCCTACAGGGCCAAAACGGACACATTTCATCCAGAAAGACTGGAGAATGATTCCTCTATTCCAGGGTTGAATGGAAATTCAGGAGCTGCAGGTAAGGAAAATTTATTCCATTTAAGAAAACCTTTGTGAATGTCGTACTCCCATATTCCTCCTCCTCACCGAGAAGGTGAGGCAAAACTCATGAAAATACAGTTTGGGGGAACAGAGGATTATAACAGATGCAAATAGAAGGTACCCACAGTGCTGGACACTTGGGGTAAATAAGGGTATCAGAGATGGTATAGCCATAACAATGGCTACGTTCTCCCAAAATAATGCAGTACCTCTCATAAACAAAGTTGTTTGATTTTTAATGTGGGAGTTTGCAGCACTAAAGTGATTGTCCTGGTCCCTGCACTGTTTTGTGCTGTGTGGACATGCTCAGAGTTTCCCTGGCTTATGCAGAAAGAGCATAATTCACCATGTCCAGAAGTCTCTGTGAAGAGACCTTGGACTGAGCAAGCAGCAGAGCTGAAAGTGAGTCACTGGTAAGTTTGTTGTGTGGAGAGCAGGAGTGGGACATGTTTTCACACCCCTTACAATAAATTCAGTTTGTTCTACTTTAGAACTGGCATTGTTTCTTTTGAAAAGTGTTTTAGTCAAAGAGAAGGGAAGGCTCTGTAAATCAGAAAGAAGTGGTTGGAGAGTAGGTAGGGATACCTTTCTACATTTTCTATAGAAAATACTCATCCTCATGTGGTAGGTGAAAAGAGGTGCAGATGATGACTTTCAGCTGAGGTGTTTTGAATGGATGCTTGTCCTGCAGGTCCCTGCAGTGTTTTTTACACAAAAAGTAACCCCTGGCTGTGCCTTTTCTCTTCTCTCAACTCAGGTGGTGGAGGTGGCTGGAATGATAACACTTCCTTCCTGTGGTCAGGAAAATCCTTGCTGGAAGGTGCTACTGGAGGAAGATCCTGCCCCCAGGCCATGAAGAAGTGGGGGTGGGAGACAAGAGGGGGTTTCGGAGGGGGTGGAGGGGGGTGCTCCTCAGGTGGAGGAGGCGGAGGATATATAGGTAAAGTGGCTTCATGTTCAAGGTGTCCCTTCCCCTCCTTTAGTGCCCCTCCTTTAGATCAGCAAAATGCTGATGATAACTCTCCTGTAGCTAGCATATTTGACTGTTATGTACTAGTATGTCTGTGTGTTGCCTTTTTAGCACTGATGAACTCATGTAGTCTTTGAGCAAAGAGCCAGATGCCGGTGCTTCAGCTGCGACTCTGGCTTTGCGCTCTCCAAAATGTGACATTAAGATCCTGCTGTGATTCCTGAGCATTTCATGTTGGGGTGACAGTGCTGGAGAAGGAGGAGCCACAGCCATGTGCTCCCATTGCCAGCACCTGTGTTTGGAGGACTCTGGTCCTGGAAGCTGGCAGCCAGGCTTTATGCCGGGGGAGAGACGCGGCTTCTCCCCTGCCCTGCTGTGCGTGGGCCTTGGTCCTGCACAGGTGGTCTCTGGGGGCACAGGCTCAGGCTGCCAGCCAGCACTCCTCCTAATATGACTTCAGTCAACAAGGAGCTAATTTCATGTGCCTCTGTGTCTCAGGGCAGCTGTCAGATGGCATTATATTGATTACAACTGGTGTGGGCCAGATTCAAGATCTCTACTAACCCACAGTCTCCTGGGCCACGTAGTTTCTGCAGCCATCTGTGCTGTGGTGGACTCTTTAATCCCTGGTTCTCCACAGCTTAAATTAAGTATATGGTAGACTAGAAATCTTGAGATGAAGTAATGAGTTTAAATGATTAAGTGCATGTTTTGTCCCAATGTTCCTGTGTAATGCTTCTTTTTCCAACAGAATGACTCACGTGGGCTTTTTTTTAATTTCACTGAAGACAATTAAAGGGACAAAGCTATTTTTGGGTGGGATGGGGGAATATTTGTTGCATGCTTGAAGTACAAAATGTATGGCCTATACTGTGTTTCTTATATTTGTTATTTATTGCCCATAACTGGTTTCTGGTATGTTCTGTATGCTCAAGCACAAATGAGCAACTCATAAATTCCTTCAGTCCCCACTCCTGGTGGGCCACCCTGCTTTTCGGGTGCAGAGGAGAGGAAGGATATCATTCCCTCTGCTGACACACTACATACCTTGATCAGCAAGGGTACTAACTTAGCCCTGGAGTACTGGTGCTTTCCAGCCTCTTGTTACATAAATTTTAAGAAGGGCTTGTATGTTTCACAGCATCCAAATGGTTAAAGATCAATTTTGTGCCTTAGTTTGCAAGAGTCTACCTAAGTAGAGCTGATTAATTGATTGTCACAAGCTGCTGTTATTAAATTGAAGTTCTAGATAAAGTCCAGTAGTTCATGGCACAACTTGGTAAATATTCCCTATATATTAAATGCTTTAATTTTTCTCTTTTTTCATTTGGATGCCTCCCTAAATATGCTGAATTCATGCATGTTGCCATGTTTATCTGTGTTTTATTGTTTTATGAGCCTCAGTCTGTTAAGGTAACTTCTGGTTTGACATAGGTGGTAATGCTGCAGTGGACAATGACCCAGAGATGGATGGGGAGGATGGTGTGTCCTTTATTAATCCAATTGGTACTTTATACACTCCAGCACTTAAAGGTATTCATATTGGTCAGAAGTCTTCTCGTGGGCTTATTTCATTTTAAAAAAACCCCTTATAACCTTTTGGGGTACAGCTCAATGTCATGAACATGAGGTGGCAGAAAGGTATATAAAGTACAGCGGAGAATAGACAGAAGTAGCAGGAAAAAAACAGGGAGAGGAAACATCAAGCCTATTAGGAAACAGTCCCAGCAGTACCGTCTACCAGCCTACAAATTTTGGGCAAGGAAAGAAACACATAGCTCAGATACTTTAGAAAAGAAACAGACAAAACACCTGACTATTCCTTAGAGTGTCCCTTGGTAAAACATCCAGGTGCTGCCCAGCAGTGCATGGGAGTGATAAATACTGCCACTCCAACCTGTGTTTCCCCAGAAGTCAGCGTCTTTAATATGTTTGCAATGTGTTCAGAAAACAACAAAAAAAATCTACTTGTTAGAAGTTTGCTTTAGAACAGCCAGAAGTATTTTCAAGTACAGATGCACTCTGGCCTGGTAGACTCATCCAGAAAGTTTTGAAGATATTGCAGTGATTGAACTTGGAGGGAGTAAAGGCTGGGAAAGAAAAGGGTGAGCCCAAGGAAATTGTACAAATGGTCTTTACAGTACTTAACTGAGCTTCTTCATCCACTCCCTAGTGACAGAGGGGCATGGAGAGGTGGAAATTAGGCTGCACCTTAACTGCAGTCACTGTGAGATGGATGAGTGCCATGTTGATCTTGAGACTCAAAAAGTCATTTGCTTTTGTGAGCCAGGCACAGCGTTGGCAGAGGATGGTGTGTCTTGCACAGGTAAGTAGGTGTGTGGGGTACTGGTAACATGTGGGACAGAAAATGCGTGGCCAAAGGCTGTAGTTTGGGCTGTAAGACATCCTGAAAGTGCTGTCTAATCTTTCTTAAACCTGGCTGGAATTGAATGTTACCTTCTTTCCTGCTGGTGTATGCTGCAGAGCTATTTTGCCAGGATACAGCTTCATCAATGCTGAGGACTGGGACACTGAGCAGCAGTGCTCTACAGTATGTATATATCCTGGACAGGTCTGAGCAGAGTCAAATTTTGTGTCTGCTTGTGCTGCTGTTCAGAGTCTGCTCTGTAATCCTGAAAGTTTGCTCGCTGAAAGAATTTTCCAGCTGAATTTAAATTCCAGACCAGTTCTCTAAAAAACAAAACAAAACAAAAAAAAAAAGGCAGCAAGGTGAAGGAAAATATGGTTCCTGTGGATTTGGACATTTAACGTAAAAGTTCAGAAACTGTGAGAAATTCTGTGCAAGATTTCTCTGAGAAAAACTAAATACAGACTAAATACAGTGCCTGTACTTGCCTTTCTTTCAAAACCAGGTGCTCAAAGCTCCATTACTAGGTTTGCTTCATATTCTTGTGCAGCAGTTAAAGCAGATCACCCCAGGGGTTTGGGATCCTGCTTTCAGCTTTGTCACTGGCATGGGAAAATTGTTGTGTTTTTACCACTCCTGCCTGTAAGATGGGTAAAAAGTATGGTCATTTTGTCAAGGTGAAGTAAACCTTAACAGCATGATCCCACATGAGGATGCAGCTTCACTACACTGTTGTCAGGTTTTTCTGCCTGGATTACACACATTTAGGAGATGATACATTGCAGTCCTCCTCCTGCTTTTGCTGTGATTTGGCATTGATAGCAGCACTTTAACCCTAACAGTGTAATGTTCTTTCCACACCCCCAACCTCCTGCCCCTGTTTTTTATGGTCTTGTTTTCACATCCAAGGAGTTCACATGTTAATTCATCGATAGTGAACCATCTGTTTTAATGGCTTGATATTAATTGAAGAAAGTGAAACAATGAGGTATGAGAAGTCATAGATCCTGAGAACTGGTCATGCCAGAGGTTGCCCCTACACTCTCGGAGCAGCAGATGAATAAATGGAAAGAAGAGCAGAAAAAAATTTGATGGCAAAAATGTGGCTCCTGCAAGATAATTTCAAACATGTAATTCCTTCTTTCTGTTGCAGCTGAGCCAGTAGTTCGTCTCCCTTTCTCCTTGGTCTTGTCTGTTGTGACTTCAGCATTGGTGGCTGCTTTAATTTTGGCTTTTTCAGGAATCATGATAGGTGAGTGTTTCTCTACAAAAGATATTTTCATATGAGGGCTGAATCTGAGCCAGGGATAATTGGGCCCTGAGAGGCAAAAGGAGTCAGGTTTTCAGCTACTGCTGTATTTAATGACACCTTCCCACACACATCTTCAGATTTCTGTAGTTGTTTCTAACCGCAATGACCAATTCGAGGAGGCCTCAGTTACTAACTGCATCTCAAAAGAGATATTATTGTTTGTGTTGTACTGTGAAGCTGCCAGAACAGAGCTGCTTCTGGTTTTCTGGTTTTATGAGATCTGGTGCTGTTTAATGCCTAAAAGCTTCTTTATTTGTGTGCCTATGCACAGATTTCACCTCTTAATGTATGACATTTAAGCTTAAACTGTCACATAGGTTCCCCTTTCACAAACTGCTACTTAGTAGGATGTGGGTATTCTTGGCATTTTTTTTAAAATTCTAAACAGTATTTTTCACCTTTTCGTGTTCTTATCTTAAACAATCACTCACCTGCATTTGGTGCAAGCAGAATAGATTTGAATCAGTGGAAAGGAGTCAGGGATTCAAACCACAGCTTTGCCATCTTTCTTTGTCCACACTGTGTGTGCTCTGGAGGAGGAGAGGGATGAACCTAGAGCAGGAAATCAGATTTGCACAGCTGTTTCAGTTTTAAGAATTTCAGGAGTTATCAATTGCATGCACATGGTCCTACATCCTATGATTTCTGTCCTGACCGTACCTTTTTGCAATGACTAAATACTTTTCAGCAGTGGAAGAGTAATCCTCTTTTCATCCAACAAGCCTATCATTTCCATCTCAGGAAAGGGCAATGATTTAAAAAAATCAAAGCAAAGGCAATGAGGAGGAAAATGGAGGACAGGAAGGGTTTGTGGATAGGTCATTACATCCATCTGCCTTTGCAAGTGCATGTTTACCCCTTAAATTTTTCCCCAGAGCAACATCTGCTGGAGAAGGTGCAATAACTATTACCATCACAGTCTTTGGGCTCAATCCAGCTCCCACAGAAATCAATAGTGATTTAACCTGCTCATGATTGTCATACTCTTTTGGAAAAAATCCTGCAATATCAGTCACTATTTCAAGAATATCCTCAGGATGTCTTCTTTCAAGGTGTGGTTTTTAATGGCGTTCCAGAAGTATCAGTGAAGTGATGCAAGGAATATAACATACCATAAACTGACTTCAAATGTGGTCCTACTCTGTTGTATAGAAACAGAGGAAGTTTTGGAAAACTAGCTGTTTTTTATGTACAATGTGTTATTCTGAGGAAACAGCTTAGGCTATCCATTTTGAACAATATGATGCAATAATTCATTTCAGACTTAAGTCACTTCTGTGTGATTTAGGAAAGTCGGTTATACCCCACCTCCCACAAATTTCAAACTGGACTTGTATTTGGAAGGTCTGGTTAAACTAAATAGAGCAGAACAAAAACATCAGAACTCTGAGATCTCTCCAAGTGAAATTAATTTTACTTTTTCCAGACGGTCCATGAGCAAGCCTGTTTCTTCATCAGATGTGTAAATCAAAGGTTCCCGGATATTTTGAGATCCCATTTTCTATCTGTAATTATTTGATGTTCAGAAATATGCCAGTGTCACTGGCTGGTTTGATTCCCTGAAGTCCGGCCACACGCCAGTGAATCCCAGTGAGAAGGGCTGTCCCAAATCCAGTCTCTGGAGGTGGTTAACTGTGTTCTCCGTGTTTAGTGTATCGCCGCAAGCACCAGGAGCTGCAGGCCATGCAGATGGAGCTGCAGAGCCCAGAGTACAAACTGAGCAAGCTGCGCACCTCCACCATCATGACAGACTACAACCCCAACTACTGCTTTGCAGGAAAGACCACATCCATTAGTGACCTTAAAGAGGTGCCTCGAAAAAACATCTCCCTCATCCGGTAAATTCATCTTTGCCTTCCCCATCCTTCACATTGTACACCCACATATCCTGGCTCTCCTGGGGAGGCGTGAATGCACAGCTTTGTGCAGGCACGTGCAAATCCTTGTGCACTTTTAGGTTCATGCCCCTTTTCATAAAATGTAAAGCTGCAGTAGTAAGGCTCATGTGAAGGGAACTAGATTTTGGCATTCACCTTGACCTTCTACAGGTGAAGTATTCCTCTCCTGGGACTGTGAGGAGAACTGAATAGTCATTACCAGTAATTCAGTTACATCTTTTACAGGCTATGCGGTGAATGGCCCATTGCCATGAGCTGATGAAATTCTGGGATGGCTGAAGCTTGTAGGTGGCTCTTTTAAATCTTTGATGGGATCTTTGGTAAAGACAATGACCTCCTTAAGTGCAATAGCAAGGAAAGCAATACATTTGAAAATGCCAGACAGTATTAAAAAGACAGGGATATAAAGCCAGCAAGATAATCATGTCTAGATGAAAACTTTTTAAAAGCTTTTAAGTGTCTCCCAAGAAGAACTTGAAAATTCAGAGTTCTTGCACACTTTGCTCTACTGCAGGATACTTGTGATTGTGACAACGCCCTGGTACCATGCAGTGTTACACACAAAAAAAGTGAAAGCAGGAGTCCTTGGGAAATTGGGAAGCTTAAGGTGCTGAAAAAAATTATGCTCAGAGCAGTCTATGCAGTCTGCAATGTTTTGCTGTCTCTTATCTCATTCCTCCTTACCTGCACATCTTGCTGGACTGCACCTGGAGGTTTCCCATGTACCCTGTGCTGCTGCATCCTTTCTCACTTGGACTTTGAAAGGATTTTTGAAGTGTGGCAAGCAGATAGCAGAGGATACAGCTGGGAATTGACAAGGGAAGGGAAAGTGGACTTTTGGGAAGGAGGGTGTGTTATGAGCTGTACAAATCTGGTTTATCCCCTCACTTTGTAATAGGTTGGTCAGGCAGAGCCAAGAATGGTGTCTCAAGCTGATACCTACAAAATGTTACTACACAAAGCGGTTGAGTCACAGGCAGCACAAGGCCTCAGTGTGGTTTCACTGCCCAGTGTGGTTCTATCCTGGCAAAACTACAGACAGAGTTTATGGAACAGCAGAGCAGATTGTTCCTCCTTGTTCATATGGATGGGAGGGCAACAGCCCATGCAAAAGCAGTCCACTGATACAGCAGAGAACAGAATCAATGCAGCTCTCAGCCCAGACCTGGCTCTAGCAGGAGAGTGCATGCTATAGCAGAGAGCTTTATTGAGAGTCTTTTCCCCACCCAGACTGAGATGCAGGATGCCTCTTAGAGGCTGGAAATACTACTGCCCAATGTGCAGCCCATGCAGGGTTAAGAGGGACTCAGGATTTGGGGTGCAGTCTCATCCTCTGCCCTATTTCACCGTGCCATTATGACAGGCCACTGATGTGAAACAGCTATTGTTGTACCAGCTGACTTAACGTTAAGAGAGTGGGGACTGAATAGACAGGCATGCAAAATCTGAATCACAAGGACATGGGACAAGATCTATTGTATGATTACTCTTATTCCTTTGTCTTTTTCTTGTAATTTTATTCAAAATAAAACTGTAAGTTTCATAACATAATCACTGCCAGAAACAATTCTTAGCACAAATTCCTAGAGCTGAGTGCTTTACAAAGCACTGTCATCACCATTTACTGGCTAAGGTACTTGCCCAGAATCACACAATAAATCAGGAAAAGTTATTTGGTTTAGAATTCAGGTCTTTTGAGAATCGTTGTACCTTCCAGTTTCTTGCTCAATGTTTTGTTTAATGGTGATGTAGAAATATCAGGGAAACTGCTAATGTATTTAGGGTGTGTAAACACCAAGACTAAAGTCCTGTCTTTACTGATCTGCTTTGGAGCACCCACCACTGAGCACTGATACCAAAGCCATAGATGAGTGCTCTCTGTTACGTGCTGCAATGCCAGCAGCTCGATTTCACTGGGGCATGTTCACTTCCATGGATTGCTTTCTCTTCCAATTAAATAAAATGTAGGTTCATGAAAGATCTCACCAAGGTCTGGTGAGATCATATTGTCAATATCCAGTTCTCCCTGTTACACTGCCATGAAAATTGTGAGCCCATTCTGTGAGCTGTGTCCACAGTGTTATCATGTGTGTTCTCTGTAGTAAAACCTTCTTGTCTTCTCTGGTCTGTCCAGGGGTTTGGGCCACGGAGCCTTTGGTGAGGTATATGAAGGTCAGGTGACAGGGATCCCCAGCGACCCCACTCCCTTGCAGGTGGCTGTGAAAGTAAGTGACAGTGTATGAGTTATCATGATGGTTTCATGCACCTTTCACCCAAGAGTCCCAATGCATTCTAACAATGAAGATGAACGAAGCATTGCTATAAGTCCTGAAGGACGTGGCTAAAAATATTGCTGCTCTGTTGCAACACTTTAATCCATTGCAGCAATGGTACAGCTTGTAGCATATGGGTATGTGAGACTACTAAAAGAGGTCTGTGAATAGTAAATAGGCAAAGATTTCCTGTAGAGCCACAGTAGACTGCAGGAATGAGAACTAAATCCATCCTCTCTCTGTCCTCCCCATGCCTGGATGGTAATCTGTCCACAGCCTTGTGAGTCAGAGGCCAAAAGTCTTCACAGGGCCAAAAGCTGCTGGCACATACATCAAAGACCCTGCAAGTAGGAGATGGCTGATTTTCACCACTCCCTTACAGGATGGACATGCACTGGATGTGAAGCTAAATCCTTAGAGACCCTGGTAGAGTTCTCCAGGCCTTCAGCAGCCTAGTGGCTTATTTTCTCCTAGAGATTACATAGCAGCACAGTTCTACTGCTGGTTATAGAGTCCAGTCTTGCTGGAAGGTAAGATCATTGAACTGCAGAGAACTCAGGAACTGTGATCTCATTCCTCATCCTCTATACAGCAGAGTCCCATATATTGAACACCTCTCTGTGCACTCTGGGCTATTTCCTTTGCTGGGAGGAGGATGACAGCAGCATTGATGGGGCAGGAGTTCTGATATTTACCTTTCAACAGGGTTCACAGTCTAGGTTAGCAATGCTCTAATGGTTGTCTTAGAGTGAGGTTTCTTTTGAGAAAGAAGGGTTGCTGCAGACAATGTTAGTGCCAGGTGTTCTAATCGGTAAGTTGAAGTATCTTCGCCTTGTCAACCTGTTCTTTCTTTTCTAGACATTGCCAGAAGTGTGTTCAGAGCAAGATGAGCTCGACTTCCTCATGGAAGCTCTCATTATTAGGTGTGTATGAATCACACAAACACCACTTGTGTAGGCTTGCAAAGCCCAACAAAATAAAGAAAAAAGGTTCCTCATAGGTGGTGTTCTCTCAGCACATCTATACAGTAGTTTTAGCACAAATAGAATAGGCATTACCATCCTTTTCTGTTCTTCTTACAAATGAAGAGGCACCAAATGATTAAAGGCTAAATTTTCAAAAGGATCCACATTGGTTTTCATTACCCAAAGTGAAAAATTTAAAGCCCAGATTTTAGTATTGATAATAAGAATTTTTTTTTATTTCTCTTAGAGATGAGAACATACCTTAGGAATTTGGGTTTGACTAGTCAAAAGTAACAGATGCTGTTGACTTTAAGATGTTGTCATGTCATGTGTCAGTGTCTGAATCCCAAAATCTATGGAAATACTTTCGCATCACATTTGAGGTGAGGAAATAAGGAAGTATTAGAGACTTGACCTCAAGAAACATCCCACACAAGCAGATCCCCATGTCAGTGTGTTACTTAGAACAACATTGCCCTAGCACAACTTCTGCCTCTTGGATGGAGAAAATTAAGAGCAGACTTCTCTGTTATCAGACATGTTCTGCTTCTTATGCCCCACAAATGTTGCTGTAGCCCAAAAGGAATTCAGCAAACAGGGACAGGAAAAGCAGCCAAAAGCCACTGCTTCCCCACCTCTGTCTGTCCCTGCACTGTCCAGATAGACACAGAATCAGAATGCAGGGGTAGTGCTTTAGCTTTGTCCAGTTGCCCTACCTTTGAGATTTGTTATTTTCTGGGGAAAAACAAAAAAAACCAAACAAATCCAAAACATTCCCTGCAGCAAAAAGATTTGAATGTTTTCTGCTACTGTGCTATTTGGGTCAAACTTGCTCCACGGCTGGGTGTCCCTGTCTCCACAGCAAGTTCAACCACCAGAACATCGTGCGCTGCATCGGGGTGAGCTTGCAGGCCCTGCCCCGCTTCATCCTGCTGGAGCTCATGGCTGGAGGAGACCTGAAATCCTTCCTGAGGGAGACACGGCCTAGGCCGGTAAGGAAAGAGTGAATTGTGTTTGATTTAGAGAGCTGTAACAGAGCTGATCTATGCAGATGCTATTTCCCAGCATTTTAGATAGTCACAAAATTTCTGTTGCTATAAGACCACTGTGGAGGCAGGAGCCAGGAGGATGCTGCTGGGGCTATCCAGGATGCCTCATCCCTGGATTTTGCTAGATAACATTGCAGATACTACCTAAAGAAAGAACAAAAGCAAAGACTAAAAAAATAAATGTTAAACTCAACTCTTCCCTTCTTCTCACCAGCTGGGGGCAGGCTGGGGGAAAATGTTGGGCTAGTAATATTAAAAAAATAAATCTATTATTGAAACTTCTGATCAGATGCATTTCTGTGGATATCTGTCAGTTCAAATTTGGTATAGGCAAGGAGACAATCCAGCCTGGAGCTGTCAACTTAAGAGAAAATATCTTTAGTCCAGAGTTTTAAAGATTTTCCCCACTGAAATCAGCATCAATAGGAAGAGACAGTCAGCTTGAAATGTGGAAGAAATAAATTATGACTTCTAGAGAGAATTCAGTATTTTGGAAGAATAAAGTTTTCTCTGAGTCCCTGGGTCAGAAAGTCACACAAATATTGCTGAAGTTTAGGAGCAGAGCCCAGCTTCATACTTTGTCGACAGAGTTCTAAGTTCAACAGAGGACAAAATGCTGCATTTTGTCAGTACAAGGGAGATACAAATTTCTTCTAACTGGTATCAATAAGATTCTTCCTTGAGGCATCTGGAAACAGATCAAATTTTGGTTTTTTTTTTCCATGCAGTGTGGTTTTCAGACATATAAAATGGTCTGTGAGATTCAGAAGCACTGCAGTCTTGAATTGGTTGCAATAAAGTTGCTTCTTCCTGGATAAGGAGGCTAAACACCTAGGAAGGAAAGTCTGAAATCTCTGCAAGCAGACTTTATAAATAGAGGTTGTTTTTCTGAAGCACCTAGAGATGCTCCTACAAACGGGCTGAATTGGTGGCAGGGGAATGGGGAAATTTATGTTTTGCAATGTGGTCTTCACTCTCACCCAGTGCATTGTAAAATGGCACGGGCAAGATATGCTGCCAGGTAAGTGTTTTGTTCAAAACTGCCAGGCCAGGCTGTGCAAGATGTGTGAAGGGGCAGGTCAAACAGGATGGAGTTTTGCTGCTTAAATTAGAGAAGCCATCTTGGTGATGGTACAGATCTTGTGAGAAACCACCAAGAACACTAGTCCTGCACAGCAGGATTTTTTTTTTTTTTTCTGCTTTTGTAGATGAAACAGCCCTTAATCTTGACAGGATGAGAGCCTTCTGATCTGAAGAGTTTTCTTCTGTTTGGCCCTAACTCAGTCACAAGTTGTTCCTTACCATGACTTCTGTTCCTGTCAGCAGTAGTTCAACCCCTGTGAAAGCCCATGTCAGAAGAGGCTGATGGTTCACTCCACTGCTTCTTTAGTATTTCTCTTTCTGCCTTCACAGTCACTCCTTCCATTCCTCTTCTTTGCTTGTCTTTCCCGACCTGTTTGAGGTTACCTGAGACTGACCTTAGCAACTACCAGGCACAAGCCTGTTCCTGTCAGCTTGAAGATTCTCCCTGGTTTCTGCATTTAACTTGCTCCCAGGAGCAAAGCAGACCTTGGATTGATGCCTCTGTTTTCTGCTTCGTCCCATGTCTTCCACACTTTGGGAAAGCTGAGCTTCAAATGCAGATGTGTAGTTGCAAGCTGGAACTGACTCAGAAAAGCAGTTCCCACTCCCTCTTTAACAGCTGGGTGAACGTGAACAGCCTGACTCTCTGCAGACACAGATCCACACAATTTTGCTCCATTCTAATACCTTCTTTCCCCTTGCCTTGCCCTGTTTCTGCAGCCATCCCATGTGGTGTCTGCCTGGCAAGAATGACAGGGTAATTCATTATCTGGCTGCTGGGGCAGCTTCTGAGGGGCCAATGGCACCTGTGAGTGCTGAGAAATCAGCCTCTGGTGTGTTTCTGACTGCTGGCTCACAAACTACAAGGCAAGGAGACTATGACTGATGAGAAATGAGGTGTGTGCAGGGCACTGTGCTCTGTGAAGTATGGGATCCAGCCCTGGCAGTGGATTTACCCTCAGCACACCCTCGAGGTGTGACAGGATCTCTGTACAGCCTGTGGCTCAGTGCTACTGGATGTATCTGCACTGCTCTCAATGAACCCTGAGCTGCTTTGTTCCTCCTATTGCTCATTCAGGGAAGACAGGCAGGAGGTAGGCATACCAGGCTGGATGTCTAGCTTTCCATGGCCATTAAAGGAGAGGAAAGACAAGGAAAAGTGCAGAGTAAAGAGGCTTTGAGGCTTGAACTCAAGCCCTCTCTGACTGACTGGGTGGCAGAGGTGCACTTCTGACTCTGCAGTAAGCACCATATGAATTACTGCCTTTCCCCTTCTTTTCTTTCCACTTTTGTATTTTCCAGCTAATTTCTTTTACTACCTTGTCTTTCCCACCTACTTTTGCTTTCAGCCTAATTACAAAAGAGAGATTTACATGTTCAGTCTCTACCTTCATCCCTCAGTTGCTCTTCGCACTGCCTTGCCAGTTTTGGATAGACTTAATAGAGGTGTGAAAGACATTAACTTGGCACTAATTCCAAGGCTTATGGAAAAAGAAAGCACCATGCTGGAGAGACCACAGTTACCACTGGCCAGCTACAATCTGTGTGGCTTGGAACAAGACACATGCAACATGCTGCTGTGCACTTGAACACTGAAAAGCAGGAAAGGGAGCAGAGGGAAGGGTGAAGGAGAAGGTGAACGAAGGGAAGGGGAGACTTAAAGCATTACAAGCAACATGAAATGGAAAGCTAAATCAACTGCTGGAGGTATCAGAACACAGGATCCAGCTTAATGAGAGATGGAGATGCTGCCAGCACTGTTGTGTGTTGTTCATCTGTGTTCTTCATGTAAAAAATTAAGTTTCAGGTCAGCCAACGTGTAATGATTTTTCTGAACTCTAAGCAAGAATGATCATATCTCCATCCAACATCACTCATACAAGACCAGTGATTCTCGTGGAATATGTCAATTTATGCCAGCTAGGTCCACTCCAGAAGGTTCAGATTCATAATTCCCCATGAGTCCATGGTTGACAGCCCTGGAGGCTTTCTCTGTTCCATTTCCAATAGAGTTTCACATCTATTACAGGATTACCTCTTCCCCCTCATCTGCAGAGAGGCAACCTGGTAGATTCAGAGACACCTGGAATCAGAGCCTTAGCTCAGTGTGAGCATTGCAGAATTGTCCATTCTGGGAGGTTCAGTGCTGATCTTTCTCACACACAGCACAGCAATCAAAGCCCAGCTCTGGGAGAGAAATCGTATATGAATAAATGATTCCCCTCCTTTGTGCTGTGAGCCTGTTGCACAGAGCAGTGATTACACTGAATGATACACAGAATTTCATTCACCTTTAGCAAGATTCAGCCTCACCTGGGAGGTGTCACGCCAGTGGTTCCAGCATGCCCACTGCCCTGAGCAGCAGAGCATTGCAGCTGGCTTCATCCATTCATCTGGGGAGCAAAAGCTGTAAAGCGAATCCTTTGGTGTGTCTCAAGGCTGCCCCCTTCCAAAATGAATCCCAAACCTCCATTTTTCAAACAAATTACATGGCTAAATTGTCCTTGGCTGGGCAGTCACATCTGTTTTAGGATTGTATTTAGCCAAATAAAAGGTGGAAGGAATTCATCCAAGGAAGGAAAGGAAAGGAAAAAAAAAAAGGAAAAGGAGAAAAAAGCTATACAGTTCAAATCAGCTGGTGGCTTCAGCCTACTGACTGCTTTGCAGTATAGCTTGAGTCTGTAATTGATTATAGAGTAAAGAATTGGGCTTTTTACTCAGTTTTCACTTCAGGTTTCTGACCCTTGCTCGAAAGAGCAGAGAATGGGCAGATTGAGATATTAATTTCCCCTGGGTTATGCCCTGCAAGGGAAAAAGATGATGTGCATTCTTTCTTACTGTGGCCATCTTGTGTAGCTGGTGAGTCACTTTAACTCACAGGCGTAAAAGAGATTATTCCCCCTTCCTTACAAAATGGCAGCAAAAGAGCTGCTTTATGTTAGCAGGAAAACAGTAAAGAGGAAAGTTTAAGGGGAGATGCAGTCTAGTGTTTTAAAAAATCAGTGAAGTATATATATGCAATGAACTATGCTGTGTAAATAATAAAATATAGGCAGGTGAAACAAGGTCACATTTTGGTTTATGGCTCTGCATTGAATAAAACTGCCTTTGTTCACACAGAGATGCACCATTTTTCAATTATTTCATTAGCCAAGTATTGAGGTCAGGTTTTTTTCCTAATATCTTCAGAGGACATTAAGTTGCTGGTTTGGCTTGTTGTTGTTGTTGTCGTTGTTGTTGTTTGGGTTTGGTTCTGTTTTTTTGTTTGAGGGGTTGTTTTTTGTTTTTTAGTTTTACCAGCCAAAGACCACTGTTTAACTACTGGCTGCTGCAGAGCCTGGACTTATTTCCAGTCCCAGTTTAGATTAGGTGGGACGGCCAGCACAGCATTGCATCCATCTGGAGACACATTTCATTACAACAGATGGGTTGGAGAGCCAGCAGTCCCTGTCGCTGGAGAAGCTGATTTCTGCACTGGTGTGAGAGCCCCAAGGACAGGTGTGCCTTTTGGGGACTAGGCTGACTGGTTGGTGTCCTTAGAGAGAGCCAAGGAGTGTGATAAACTTGTTTGGTCCAGTAACTGAGGCTGATAAACACTTAGCTATGAAATGGTTGTCGTGGCATGAGCAGTCACTGCCACCCAGTTGTTTCTCATCACTCCACCACCAGCAGCACTTTCCCCTTCTCCCACAGGATTGGCCAGAGGGATCACTGAATCTCACCACGGGAACCACTGATTCACACCTCAGGGCAGCAGCTGATGCTTTGGCTTCAGGGGATGAGAAGTGCCGGTGGGAATCCTGCCCTTTCCACTAAAGCATCTGGCTCCTCCTGGCAGGGGCTGTGGACTTCATCAGAGGGGCAGGAACAAGGAGCTGGCAGCCTTAGTCTTCCATAGCCATTGGCCACCAAAACTGTGTCAGTGCTCTAAGGGGCAAGCTAAAACCTACACAGATGTGGAGGAGGGAAAGAGCAAATGTGACTCATGCCATTATACAAAATGTCATTCCCGTGGTTCAAGGTGACTTTAGAGAGGAGCTGGCAATAATACAAAGAAACTCAGTGAAGAGCAGGCTACAGATCTCAAAAATGGTGGTGAAAATTCAGAAGAATCTGCTATGATGACTGGGGGAAATTCTTACAGGGGCATCCCAATGGAGCTGGAAAATCAGATCCAGCTGATTCTGTCTGTTCTGATTCTGTTTCTGGGATCTGTATAACATTGTGTCTGCACAACCTCTCATAATTCATGGGTATGAACTCTCTCTTGTGCATTTTCCTAATCCCTTTGTCACTTGCTGGAGAGCTCCCAGTGCAGTATCACACTATGTTTCTGCTGTTAACCCATGTGTGTCCCTTGTCTTTTGGCAGAATCAGCCCTCCTCCCTTTCCATGCTGGACTTGCTCCACGTGGCCCGTGACATTGCTTGTGGGTGTCAGTACCTGGAGGAGAACCACTTCATTCACAGGTGGGTGAGCACAGCCTGGGCAGCACTTGCAGACAGGCCAGCACGGGCTCGTGTTGCCCTGCAACACATGTTTATGTCCTGCTGCACTCTAGTGGCTGGATACCTTTAAACAAAGTAGACAAAACCAGAATCAAGGGAGCAATTAGGAGAGGAGCTGCTGGAAGTCAGGCTGGCAAAGGTCTGTAGTTTTGCCAAAGATCCTGAGCCCTGTCTCAGGGCCTGCACTTGTGCAGCCTATTTGGCTACTCTTCAAATGGACACAGTCTTGTGACACAAGTCTTTAAAGCTGTCCCTGTCATCAATTTTTTTTAGTGCCTGTCTGCTCATTTTGGAAGCCTTTTCTTCTCCCTCTCAAGGAACACCTGTACAAGCACAGCCAGAAGGGCAACATCAGGTGACCATTGCTCCTGCAAAACAGGGTGTTTGGCAAGCATCTAAAATCTGCCTGTCGAGTAGAAATGAGTACAGAGGTGGCAGTTTGCAGTTCTGAGAGTTGCCCACAAGTTGTGCCATTGTGTTATTCAGAGACCTCAAGGTTTCTGCAGCCCAGCAGAGGTAGAGCTTGGAGCTTTACCTGCATACACAGACTCAGGCCCACAGCTTCAGTATTCAGCAACACCTGCACACTGTTGTTCTACCTGTCTCTGGCAGTACAACAGCCTTTTGACAACACTTGAACAAGCACAGTAGGAACAGATCAGTGGATCATTCCCCAGGCAGCCTGATGTTTGGACTAGTACATTGCTGAAATCAGCTCCTCTTCTTGTACTCCTTAGAGACATAAAAATAACTCCCAGGGTGAAGGGAGGCTCACAGGAGGCCAACCCTTTCAACTGGAAGATACTATGTGAAGCTTAAAGAAAAAATGTTAAAGAACAAAACTGTTCCTGCTGTGGGGATAGATTGGAATTAGGAACATTGCAGTTATCCATAAACACTGACTTTTCTGGCTGTTTAGGTTCTCTGCAGCACAGGAAAGTAGGTGCTATTTTTTGTTTTCTTTTTGACTTGCAAAACTATCAAATGATTAAGTGGTTCTTCTCTTTCTGTTTCTTTTTTTCCCTTTCCTTTTAGGGATATTGCTGCCCGGAACTGCCTCCTTACCTGTCGAGGGCCTGGGAGAGTGGCTAAGATTGGAGACTTTGGAATGGCCCGGGATATATACAGGTAGCAGAGCCAAGAACAGGGTACCTGCAAGTGGAAGGTCACTGAAATGAGGGAGGAGAAGTGTTGGTGCAGGCTCTTGTGCTGCTCTGTGTAATCCTGGTGAGGCGAGAGTGGAGAGATCCCAGCCTGGTGAATCCCAGTTGATGCCTTCCTGGTGTTTGCCTTAAACTATTCTGGAGACTTTTCCCACTCCTGACAGTTTTCTCCTGGGCAGTGAAATCTAATGGTCATGGAAGGTGTTTTTCCTCCCTCTTAGACTCTGTCCTCAGTTTCCTTTCTTTACGTTCTCCACGCTGAATGGCATTGTTGTGCCCTTTTGTTTTGTGATCCCAAATCATTCTGAGTTTAATCTCTCTCCTTGATGCTACCCCTGCGCCTTTAGTGTGGTGTCATCAGTAAATCTTCTCAATTTACTGCAGCTAAAGGAGGAAGGTGCAGAAGGAGGTCAGGAAAATGTAATCACCCAAACTGGAATTCAGCCAGGACACAGGGTTAACTACCTCTGCTCTTGCAAGAAGTGCCAGAAAATCTTTAATGACCATAAGCAGTCAGGGCTGCAGTTTGATGTCTCATCTTCCATAGAGCACCTCTAGAAGTGCAGCTCCATATCCTGCTGTGCTGAGGAATTGATTTGCCCTGACTCAGAAGAAGGAATGCCTTGTGCTCAGTCACCTGCACAGTTTATTCCAGTGCCTTGCCTTCTTTTTTTCCTGCTTGGGAATTCTCCTGTGCAATTACTAAGCCAGGTTTGGCTCTGCTTAGCTTGAGCTCTTGACAGTATCACAGCCTGAGGTGATGCAAACAGAGTGCTACCTTCAAAAGCCCCAGTGTACCAGAGCTGCTTGGCTTTTTTTCCCTCCACAAAGAGCCCCCATGCTGCCCCGTGGTCAGATGGGGCTCTGCTGGGACAAAGTAGCATCTGTCACCCTCACACAATCAGCAGAACCAACTGCCAAGATGAACACTTCGGTGCTGAGCTTTCAAAGGTGTCTTTGAAGCCTGCATGTGTTTCTTTGTCCAGGAATATCCTTTGGATGCTCAGGCTGTGCAGTTATGATCAGTGATACCAGCTTGCATGAGCAGCCCCCTGCAACTGCCAGGATGGGATTTGGGGCTTGCAGGTTTTATTTTAAATGACAGCGACTCTAAAGGACTCTTGTAACTCCTGTCTCAGGAATATTTTTGTGCTACTGTCCCAGCTCTGATGTCCTGACATCCTCCTCAAAAGCTCCTTGTTCCTACAAAGGGGTTTGAATTTTACTCACAGTGCTTTAGACTCGGTACATATGGGATAGGCTTGGTTTATTCTTGCTGGGTATGCCCAAGATGACCATGTGTGAGATGAGGTAAGGAGATCTTGCTGTGAAAAGGGCAGGAGGAAGCTCTGCAAGCAGCAGTTACTGTGTTAGTAATTCCCTAGGAGGATGAGGATAACTGGTTTACCAGATCAGGCCTGAAATGATGTAGATTAAACAGCACTTCCATGGTTTGCTTTCTTCCACTACTTTTATGAGAAGAAACAGGTCATTTCAGCACTTAAATTGTTCCACCTAAATTAGTCTCTCCTCTGGCTCATAGTTTTAATATTTGTAATTACAAAAACCCCATATTGATGGCATTATCTGAATTCTTGGCTGACTCTTTTGTTCTGTTTGTTCTTTGCAGAGCCAGCTACTATCGTAAGGGTGGGTGTGCAATGTTGCCTGTCAAATGGATGCCTCCTGAGGCTTTCATGGAAGGGATATTTACATCAAAAACAGACACATGGTGCGCTTCCTTTCCTCCGCTGTCCGGTCTGTCTGTGTTGTAACCCCTTTTGTAAACTGGGAATATTTTATAAAAAATACACATTTACTTCTCACACACTAAAAAGACAAGCTGGGTCTTTCAGAGCCAGCAGTGTTTGAGGAGACAAGGGAGCAGGAAGGTCAGACCTGAGCAGAGGTGGGTGCTGCAGGGCAGGTGAGCGGGCAGGGAAGGGAGATCAGAGCAGATGCAGGTGCTGCTCCAAGGAGTAAAGCATTAGTCCCGCACTGAGGAAAGCATCATGGGAGGCTGCAGGCACGATCCATCCTGCCAGTCTAGGAGAAGGGTGTCCTACATTGTGGGTTTTGCCTTTCTCCTGGCCTACAGCAGCACCTGGAGCTCCTGAGTGGCCAGAGGTGGGGAGGAGAATCAGGTGAGCAGGAGGCTCAGGGAGTGTGTGGAAGGGGAAGGGGCTGGTGGCCAGGACACAGCTCCTGAGCAAGCCCCAGCAGGGGAGCGAGGTCCCCACTCCTGTACAGCTGAGCTCTGCCTGTCTCAGCACTAACCTGAGGAGTTTCCCATTGCTGCACATCCCTCTACAATTTTAACCAACAAGGTTGTGGGTTCTAAGCTGTTGACCAGGTGAATGCTTTGGAGGGGGTCCTGTCCCAGCCACTGTCCTCAGGGCTTTGCAGGCCACAGCACCCAGGCCCAGGGCTGTGTTTGCTAGGGAGTGCTTTTATTGTACTCTGAGTGACGTGTGGGGCCTGTGGGCCTCAGAGCATCAGTGGGGATTCGCTAGCATGATATTTCATGCAGGGTAGCTATTCCAGAGGAAATGTTTGCCATAACTCTTGTCTCCAGCAGTGGTCAGTGTCTCAGAAAAGGATAACCTGACTTTCACTTTTGTTACCTCCAGCTGAGCAGTGCTGAGTACAAGGGCAAAGCAATCATATTTACCTTCCCTACATCGTAGGCTTCAGTCACCTAACAGTCAACTACTGGTTTTTGTTAAAAGTTTTAAAGTTCACTATTACAGCTGTGCAGCTTATTAATGTCTGAATCCTACAGCAGGATTTCCACCAGCTGCCTGATCAACGGCTGCAAGAGCAATGCTGATGATACTGAACCTATGGGCATTGCCCACTGGTGATGGTCATTCCAGTATCCCTCACTTTATTTTCCTTTGCTTCTGTACTCAGGTCCTTTGGCGTATTGCTGTGGGAGATATTCTCTTTGGGATACATGCCCTACCCCAGCAAAAGCAACCAGGAGGTTCTGGAGTTTGTCACCAATGGAGGAAGGATGGATCCACCTAAAAACTGCCCTGGTCCTGTGTAAGAGCCTATAACTTTGATATATTCATGCAACTAAATTTCTGTTTCAAATATTTTTTCTCTACTCAAAAGTTAATGACTTTTAACATTGACCTAATCATGGCTAATCTGCCTTATTAAACTTTAGTGCCAGTGATTTCTCTAATATTTAATTCTTCTGTTGTTTTGGAGAATAATTCAGGCCCCATTTGAGAAGTCCTGGCCACTGCTTGTTTGGTCAAAGATGACAAAATATTTCTCTATCTTAGGTTAGCTGTGAAGCTTCAATGCATCAGACTGTTCACAGGCAGGGAAAACTGGGCTCCTTTATCTGTAGCCCTGCCTACCTTTAGTCTATCGTCCAAGGGATTTCAGTGGATGAGTAATTTCTCTGAAAGACTGTGGATTTCACCCCACTGGTGGTCACATTCCAGTGGTCACCAGTGCATCAGGTGTCCAACTCCACGGAAGGCAGAGAGCTCTCAATGGTTAGAGGCGAGAATGCTGATGAATGTCTGTGATTCCCAAGCTGCCGTGAGTTGCTGTTACATCTCATGGGATCTGCCATTCATTAATGTCTCCTGTTCTGCCCTTCCAGCTACCGCATTATGACCCAGTGTTGGCAGCACCAGCCTGAGGACCGGCCAAACTTTGCCATAATCCTGGAGAGGATTGAGTACTGCACTCAGGTATCGGTGCTCATTCGCCTCGGATGAGAGGGATGGAGAGGGTTCTTCTTGAGGAGCTGTCTAGAGGAGTGGAGAGGGTTCTTCTTGAGGAGCTGTCTAGAGAGGTGGAGAGGGTTCTTCTTGAGGAGCTGTCTAGAGAGGTGGAGAGGGTTCTTCTTGAGGAGCTGTCTAGACAAGCCAGGACACGAGATGAGGAGGCAGCACTGCACTACTGCAGTCAGCAGTCCAGGGAGACTGATGTCAGCCTGGGACCCCTGGCTGGGATATTCAACTCATCAGGTGCTTGATCCTTCTTGTCTTCTGCTGCTGAAAGGCACAGGCTGACACAGCTTCACCAAGGCATGCCTGTAGCTCTGCTTCTGCTTACAGAGGCGCAGATTCCAACAAGCAAAAGAGCAAAGACAGGCCAGCACCTGCTCTGCTTTCACATGCCTCATCCCAGCCACTTCATCCCAGTGTTTACCCTTAAGGCATAGTCAGCATTGAACAGAAATGGTCCCAGCTTACAACACCCTTTGCAGGTGGTTTCAGCAGCTGTTGACAATATTTTGAATCTGACAGCGCTGGAGAAGGCAGATAGAGAGATGGCCAGGCTAAAGGAGTGGGGATTCTTAGGCTGGGCAACAGGGAAAAGATGTGGTTGGCATTCTAGGCCAAAATCTGATTTACTTATTTTTTTACCACCAGTTTATCTTGTGAGGAATAGAGCAGTTTGGAAAATGGTCTCCTGCCTGCAGCAGTGCGAGCTCCTTGTATGATCTCACTGTTGTTCACTTCAGTCAGTTTGCTTTCCCTTGCTATTTGGGAAGCTTGATCTGTTTTCTGTGTGTGTTTGGATCCTGGGAATGGGAGGCAATTTTTTCTATCTGTAGCATGCCATGGCATATAGCAATAAGTAAAGGTTGCCAGGATCACCACATTTTCTCTCAGTTTAATTTTCAAAACTATTTAAATAGCTCAGAACTGCAGTCCATATGGATTTGGGCTTCAAGGGGTCTGCCAGTATTGTCTGCACTCTGCATTCCCATTCCTCCCTTGTTTTGTGGAGGCAATACTTACATGGTTCCAAGTTTCTCAATATTACCTGAGAGTGTTATGAACTCTAAGATGATAGAGATTCCAAAAAATATTCCCACAGCAAATTCTGCTGGACATAAAAAATGCTTTTCATTGGGTTTGTGCCTCTGTTGTTCTGTGGTGAGTTTAAGGGTTACTTTCTTTTAAATAGTTGGATTTTAAGGATATCCTGTTGCATCTCACACCTAACTGCCCTTTGTCTGCATCCCCTCCTCATGGAATGTGGGCTCTGGGTGGTGGGATGTGTTGAGATCATAGCATGGCAGCTACTAGATGTGTTATTCAATGTCTGATGGCTGCAGACTTTGAGAAATTCCCGTTGTTCCCTTCGGCAGGATCCCGATGTCATCAACACCGCCTTGCCGGTAGAATACGGCCCATCGGCTGAGGAGGAGGAGAAGGTGGCGATGCGCCCCGATGATCCAGAAGGAATTCCTCCTCTCTTGGTGTCAACACACCAAGAGAGAAAGGATGACAAGCAAATCCTGCCATCTCCACCACCCCTGCCGACAGCCATCACTGCTGGAAAATCTCTAGGGAAAGTGGGAGCCTTGGAACAGCCAGCCCTGGGGAAGGTGCAGTCAGCCACAGCAGGGGGACACATCAACATGGCCTATGCCCAGTCCAATCCCCCTTCCGAGCTTCACAAAAGCCGGGGCTCCAGAAACAAGCCCACCAACCTCTGGAATCCAACCTACGGTTCCTGGTTTGCGGAGAAGCAGACCAGCAAAAAAGGTTCTCTGCTGGAGAAGGAGAGGCCCGAGAAGGAGAATTTGGGACAGGAAGGAAACTGTACTGTGGGGCCCAACATTATGACTGGCAGGCTGCCAGGCTCCTCCCTGCTCTTAGAGCCATCTTCCCTAACCGCCAGTGTTAAAGAAGTGCCTCTCTTTAGGCTCCGCCACTTCCCCTGTGGGAACGTCAACTACGGATACCAACAGCAGGGCTTACCCTTGGAAAACTCCACACCACCTTGCGCTAGCAGTTACGAGGACCCTGTCCTCAGAAACAAGAGCCACATAACGCCGCAGGGCCCCTGAGAGCCCTCCACCCTCTCTTGACTTTTCCCCCCCGTGGCCCCTGAGCCTTGAAGAGATGTCCTGTTACCCAACACACCACAAGCAAGGCATCGGACAGCATCACCTCCTATTTTTGCAAACTTCTCCAAAAGTGCCACCCTTGACGCTGTAATTTCTGCTAACAAGAGGCTTCAGACCACCGGAGCCCCAGTAGAGTCGAGGAACAAGGGGGAGGGAGGATGCAGGGAACTGTTGTTAACTGCAAGGCCCAGCTGCTGTTGCATCAACTCATCCGCATGGTTGTCGTCATGCCCTTCCTGTGAGCTTTTCTCAGTTGTGCGTCCTCTGCTTCCGTGTCCAGCTGCAGCTCACTGCCATGAGTGTTTCATGTCTGGGCTTTTCCGTGCCAAACTTGTCGTTGCTGTGGAAGACCTGGAGGTCTCCTGCTGCTGGCAGAGCTTGTAGTGGGTTTGGGAAGAGCATCCTCTATCCAAACCAAAAAAGAATATGACAGCGCTGAATGGTGACACGATGGCACGTTCTCAAGTCTTGTTCCAGCTACGGTCCAGTCTTCAAAAGTCCTTGAATGCACATTGTTGTGGGGGTGCTGGCAGGGCATTGGAAAAACCCTGGTCACACTGCATCACTTGAAGGGGAGAGGAGAGGAAGCAGAGGATGGGTGTAGATGCTATGAGACATTCAGGGGGTGGGCATTGTTCGGCTGGGGTTTTCTTTGATTTGTTTTTGTTTACCTATGCTTAAGCACCAGAACCGAGTAAAGCCCTTTAAAGTTCCTTCTGCCCTACAAAAGTAGGAATGCCCTTCATCAGGAACATGGAAGTGTCAAGTGGAATCAAGGTGAAGCTTTAAAGGATCACGGTCATGAGAGAGACTTTCACCATGCCCTGAAAAGAGACAACCACCTGCATACCTCAAAGGTTTGAAATAGCCTTTGACATACCCTGTACAAACAACACCATAAAGGCAGAAGACTACATCGTGCCACTGTCTGGAAGCCAGATACTGTCTGTGTTGAAGGGTTTAGAGCCCTTTTTCCTTCGACAAAATACGTGTATGATAGTGGTTTAAGGACAAACACTCCATTGACTCACTTTGTACACTCTGTGCATGAAAAATATTCCAGTTAAATGTATTGTCAAAACATAGATGTAGGAAATAATTCATGTGTAAAGATGTGCATTAGTAACTTCAGCTTAGGGTTGGGAGGAGCTGTTTTAGCATGATGGCTATCCAAAAAAGGAGTGCTTATTTCCATAGAAATGGGAGTACTGGAGCATCAGCAAAGGAGTGGGAAGGTGCTCTTCAGTCTGAGACTCTTCATTTCAGTGAAGTGACCCTGAATCTGGATCCAAACGTTGAGGTAAGCTTCCTGTCTTCATAAGGGAAGAAACCAGAATCCCTATACATCCTAAACTTTGGGATGGGCAGATTGAAGTTGGAGGGCATGGCTTGGGCCACCCCCCTTCTAAAAAACACATTGCTGAGGGAGCACTAGTGTGCTCTCCTAATCTGCCTTTCTGATGCCTCTGATACACAGAATTAAATCCTTTTTTGAGACCAAAGCTAAAAGCAGATGTGGTGACTCGTTAACAGGCTGTGCTCATGTGCTGGGAAGCTTGGGTCAGGGGCTGCTCTGAATTTCATGTTCATCTGCTAGAGATCCATCCCACTGCTGCTGCATTGGTTAGGGGGGATAACAAGGGTTACACTCACAGGCTTCTTTAGGTTGAGCTAAGAGGGTATTTGTCATCTCCAAGGTTATTAGGCTCGCAGCTCTTGCTGTGAAATAGCCACTGGGGAGAGATTCTGTCTCGCTTAGGACTGTTAGTGTCACACCAGTCTCTTTCTCTCCAGCTCAGTAAACTCAGTGGGGTAGTTTCTCGAGTCTCAGGAAAGCTGATTAATTCAGGAGGCAAGCACTATCTGAACAATTTATTACACTAGTACATTATTCACATATAATAGCAATTTTCATTTAAGTAGTCCAGCTTTCTCATTTTCAGAAGAGCTGAAGCTCCTCATTGTTTTCTTTAGCTTTCCTTTGCAAAGGATCACACTCTGAGTTTCTGCTGCCTTACAAAGTTACTGAGAGCAGAAGCTGACCTGTTTACTGATGAGTGTTTTCAAAAGAATGCACAATAACAAAAAGTTGCTAAGTTAATGATCTTTGACTAGATGAAATGATTAATTCTTGGATCTGGGGCAGCAGCTTCGATGCTGCACAAATGTAGATAAGCTGCCAGGTTATGATGTTAAAGGTGGCATTTCTAAAGAAACTTAAAAAGCACAAGCAGCAAGAGATGATTTTAAGTCTGTAGGCGTGAAAGGCTGGCTCTCTCAGCCATGGTGGGAGTGTGGTTACTGCTCTGGGCTTGTGCTATACAGTTATTTTATAGTAGAATTTCTTACAGAATGGGAGTTGTAAAAAAATGAAGGAGCTAAACACAGTCCTGCTTCTTATCTTTGGAATATGCCAAGAGATAATTTTGATGGGGGAAATGGTGAATTACTGCTGAAATTCTCCAGTCTGCTGAGTACAGTGCATTGAGACAAATACTGTTCAGCACTGGCAGCTGCTTTTGAGTCAGCTTCCCTCTAGTGTCTCCAGTGCAAAATGCTTTGTTGTGGGCTCTTTAATGGTTTGTATTTTCTTGGTTGGTTGGAGTTTTGGGGTCTGTTTGTATTATTGGGGAGGTTTCTTTAATCTCTCTTTTAACTCTTGGAATTCAGAAATCCAGTTTGGGTTTATTTTTAATGTTAAAACCATACAATTTCTGAGCTCTTCCACAGGAAGCATTTAGTTTGGTGTCCCTGTGTGCTGTTCAAGCACAGTACCCCAGGCTGCAAAAGCTCTTCTGTAAATATTGGTGCTAATCAAATCTTCTCACTTAGAAATGAGAGCTGGACCATTTGCTTGTCCTCTTTCTGAGAAAACAAATACTACCACTAATTGCTTGGACCAAAGGGTGCTCTGTTACGTGTCTTCAGGCTGCAGTTGCCATGAACATGAACCAGAAATTTTAATTTCTGTGTCTAGGATGATTCACCTGTTCAGTACTCAGAGCTGCAGGGACCAGAAGGGATTTAAGTCACCATGGGCTCACCAGACCAAGCACTCTGTAAATCCCAAATTCCTCTATCAAACCCCTCCATGCTAGGAGAAAAAGAAATTCAAGTTATTTTAACCCTCTTAACCATTTTTGTCTATGACTTATTTTTTAAATTATAGTTTATTGACACACTATATTTTTAAGGAACTTGTTTTAAGACCGTTAATCTTTTTTGTTGGTAATAATGATGTTCTGATTTATGTCTTTCTCATTCTACAGTGGAAAAGCAGGAAGCAGTATGATCTACTGGATGTAAAGCACAACTGGGAAAAACCCCTGTGCTACCCTTCTTATGCTCTGACAACGGCTTTTTTCCGTGTGGATGTTACCTGGTTTCCTATAGAAGATAAGTAGGTTTCTGATTCCATGAGCTACTGGAGGTAAACTGGGTTCAGATGCCTGTCTCTCTGCCTTTCCAGTTGTCCTATTCCAGTTGTCCCACCATCTTCCCTTTGTGCCACTGACCCTTGTTTCTCCACCGCGTGCCTGGGAATGAAGCAGGGCAGGAGCAAGGGTGGCTCTGCTCCCCCGAGGCGCAGGGAGGGAGCGGGGTGGGAGAGGAGGAGGGGCAGGGACCCCCGGTGGGAAGTCCCAGGGCTGCGTTAATCTGGTCTCGGCCAGCGGTGTCAGACCGGGGCACGGCTCACGAGGGCTGGAACAGGGAATGACAGGTGCCACTTTGCATGTCTGCTCCTGCTACTGCACCTGGCGTCTGGGGGATGAGAACCTTGACATGGGAATAGCATAAAACAGCCTTCCACAGCAGCAAAGACATCGCTGTTCGTCTGCCCCAGAGTTAAACCCATCACAGGGAAACATCCCAAGCGTCCGCACCTGGCTTCTTTTAGTACCGAGCTTCATTATGGGAGTATCTGTCTCATGTACAGCTGTTTATGCAACATTGTTTATAAAGGAAGGGCCTGTGCACTTCAGGGATACTATGAAGAAAAATACTAATATATGGTCATTGAGTATTTTGTATTGAATAGTGTATTTGTATTGTAAACAAGTGTAGTGAACCACAAGGCATGAAGACAAATAAAGTGACAGTAGCTGGATTTCTCCGTGTTGGGCTGTGCAATGATTGGGTCAACGTCAGAGGGAGGTCTCTGGACATCCATTTTTACTTGGCAAAGTTGCAGAAGTATGAAGGTGATGAACACCCTAAGGAGTAGGTTTGGTGGTACCCCGAGCCACCTTTTGGGCTCACAGACTTGTTTGCATCGCAAATGTTACACACCAAGTTTCTTACAGGGCAAGGTGCCCTTCCCTCTGTCACAAGGAAGGCTGGCTTTTACTCACAGCAAACTGGCCAGGATAAAAAGAGAACCAAGGATATGACTGAAGATAGCATTTGGGTGTTTTCCTAAATGTATATATTTAAGACAGCCTTTGAGTCTGGACTGAGGGTAGGTCTACCTATAAACTGTATTTTAATGCATTTTCAGTATTGAAAATGACACTATTGAATCTTGTGACAATTCTAGGAAGAGGTAGCTCCTGTCCTGAAACACTCACTTTTTATCCCATCCCATATCACTCCTATGGCCCAGGCAGCTGCATTCTCATTAAATGCTCCTTGAAATTAGGACTGACTTACTATATATAAACTTTCTCCTTCACATGCTCATTCTACTGCAGGATAGTGCTGTGGGTTAGTTAACAAGACCTTTTCAGTAGGCACCTCTCTCCTCCCTCCTTTATGTCTTTCACTGTCCTAACTCAAAAAGGAGCTGTCCTATGCTCTTCCAGGAACAGGGCTGATCAGCAGCCAGCCACCACAGCCTCATTTGGATCTGGCACTGGCTGGAAATCTCTGCTCTAATCCCCCTTTCTTCCAGAGTTGTCAGTCTGCAGCCAGGCAGGGCAAAGGATGCAGGTGGGTACTCTGCTAAGTGGCTTTCATGGACAGTTTCAGTTTCCACCTGGTCCTTGACAAGGCTTCTGCAAACTGAACTCTGAACAAGCCATGACAGAAATGCTGGATTTACCACCTCTCACAGGTAACAGAGTTAACTTGCCAGAGGAACTACCCTGTCTTGCAGCCCTGCAGAGCCAGCCTTGGATCCGTGTGCCTCAGATGTTGCTGACCAGCAGCACTCTGAAGGTGCAGGCTCCCTGCACAGAAAACCATTACTGTCACCATCTGCAAAACAGTCACTGAGTCCAGCTGAGCTGAACTTCCTAGGAATTAATTCCCCATCCTCGGACACATCAAGAAAATTCTCATCCTCCTGTCTCATGCACCTGTGGTCTCTCCTTTCCGGCCAGTGTTCAAGGAAATGTGCAAGATTTAATTGCTAAGAGTACTGAGGAAGGACATTTTCTTTATCAGGACCTGAGATGTGCTGTGGGACAAGGACTGGCTCAGAGTCTGCACAGAGAGCACAGAATTGCTGGGGACCATCTGTTTATTTGTCTTATTTATGTAGTTTCTCAGGACTTTGAGGATCATTTGGCTTTTTTTCTAACTAGTCAGGGGCTGTAATAGTCCACTCCACTGCACAGCACCTGATTTCAAACTTCACTGCCACTTATTTTCAGAATTTTTTTTATGACACTGTCCTCCTGCAAGAGTTGGAGTAAAGGATTATGGCAACTTACCTTGGATTTAGGGAAGCACAAATACCTTCCCATCATCACTTTGAAGAGAGCCATCAGTAATCCTTTCTGGAATTGACTGATTTATTTCTGTTTCAGACAGCATAAATTTACAGTACTTCTTGCCTCCTGGCAGAAGATTCTGAGAGCTACCGAAACAGCTCCATCCTGATAACAGTGAGACTGGCTCCTCTAAGCTACAGTGCTCAAGCAAATTACAGACAGAGCTTCCAGGAGAGATGTGCTGCTGGCTGAAGCTGAAATGGAAGGTAGAGCACAATACAGCAGTGCCAGATGGTATCTATGCCCTCTCCTGCACCCATCTGGCAGCTCCAGTGAGGCCCAGGCCAAGACACCGCTTCCAGCTCTGTGTGGAGCTACAGAGCTGTGGAAGGTGCAGCCTGACACCCTTGCAGGAAAAACAAGCTCCCACTGAATCACCTGTGTAAGACAGACCACACAGAAATGCTGTGACTCTAACAAGCTGCCCCAGCTTGCTGCCTCACCCACACACTTCTTCCCATACCTACCTCCTGAAGAACTCCAGCTACTCCTCATATAAAGCAGTTCCACCCATTCCATCTGGTCAGGCAGGAAAAAGAGCATTCCTGATAATGAGTGTCTCCTCACAGAAACTCCACTGCTCACCCAGGAACACCAGGCTGTGACAGAATGTGCTGTGCAAAGGCTTTGTTTGGAACTGGCAGTTCTGTGCTGAACAGCCAGGAGAGGTTTGAAAAGCTTCTGGTTGGCAGCTGCTGTTCCATGCTGAACTCTCTGCACTTAATTTGTACAGAAGAGAAGTAAGAAATATACATGCTGTAAAGACCCAATGAAAATTCTTTTTGCTCTACTATTTAAGAGGGTTTCATTTTATTACTATCAGCAGCAAACAGATATTAGACAAAGTAAAGTTCAGTATGTCACTAAATATCTGCATCTCTAAATATAAAGCATTACTTTTTTTTTTACATTCAAAATATACAGCTTTTATATTCAATTAAAAATTCCCAGGAGTTAGAATACAATATGCATTATTTTAAATACAGATCAGGAAAAATAACTACAGCAACATTTAAAAGAAGGTTACGGCAGTAGGATTCTGTCTAAAAATAGGATATTATGATTTCAAGTGTCACTTCTTCAACTAGGCAAGAGCAAGCAAATCATTTAAGAGTAAAATGACTGTTCTGGAACACAAACCCATCCAGTTAAGATAATGTTTACATATGATGAGCAATTAAAATACATTCTATGTTTAAAACATGGACAAAAGATTAGCTGTTCTAAAAGGCTGATACACAAATGATGTCACATAAAGGCCCATTACAGTGCTGTACCTAAAATTATCCTTATTTCATCATAAGATCTCACAAAAAATTTATACTGGAAACTGTTCCAAAGCAAACAAAAAGAAACATGTTTCATAAACTTACCAAATAATAGCAACAGCTTGCTTGAAAACCCTGTATCTGTTCCATACCATTGGCAGGAATTACCTTGCTGTATTTACACAGACTTAATATTTATGATAAGGGAATTATGTATTCCACTCTGGTTTTATTTGCATTTTACAACTGTGATACTCATTGCCTGCAGCAAACAAAAAAAACAGTCTCTAAAAATGAGGGAAAGCTCTCCAGGAGAGTGCAAAGTGCATTATTTTAGAGTGCATCTTGTATGTAGCTCCTACAAATGCAGAACAGAAAGTGCTTGTTACTGTACAGACTGACATGCAGCATATTTGTGCTTTTTTCAAAGGCTTCTTATTTAATTGTGGCTCTTCACTAGGAGAGGGGCAAATCCTTGTATTTATCAGCCCTTTCGCATTATGGAGAGGAGGAGGAGAGGAGGGGGAAAGAGGAAGAGAGATCTGAACAATAAAATGCAAAAATAGTCCACAACTGTTTGAAAAAGGGGGGTGTTTTTTGGCTTTTTTTTTTTTTCCTCCTTTCTTATTGCTAGCAGCTGGTATTGGAATTGATAAAGAGCCCAGGAACCAGGCTAATGTCACCCATCAACCACCTCCGCTGTCAAAAGCGGGCAATGCACAAACATTTCCAGTTCATTACTAGATGGAGAAAAACCCTCTAAATACTGCATGAACCACACAGGAACTTTTAGAGAATGCTGCAGACACTCTGTTCTCCAACTGGAATGGTTTTCACATGATGCAGCATCTTCAACCCAAGATGCTTTAATAACCTTCCAGGCAAGGGTCATTAAAGTAAGAGAAACTCAACAGTGGTTTTACTTCTAAACATGACGGAACACTTTTATCTTTTAATATATA
>VWZP01010438.1:283-28855 GCA_013396995.1 Dicaeum eximium
CACCGCCACCGCCCAGAGCGGCGGCCCCGGGCACGGGCACCTGTCCCTGCCTGTGACCCGGTGGCACCGCACGACCGCTGTGGCCGTGCGGTCACACACGGCCGGCGCTCGGACACACGGACACGCACGGCCAGACAGACACGGTCACACAGACAGACACGGTCACACAAACACACACGCACACACTGTCACACGCACACACTGTCACACGCACACACTGTCACANAGCCCCGAGGGGACACCCGGTGTGCGGGGGACACTGTGCCGGAGCAGCCCCGAGGGGACACCCGGTGTGCGGGGGACACTGTGCCGGAGCAGCCCCGAGGGGACACCTCCTGAGCCGGGGGCACCTGTGCACCCCGCTCCGGGTGTACCGACACGAGGGCACCTCCGCGGCAGAGCGGGGCTGGCTCCGCTCCCGGCCCGGCCCGGGCAGCGGCCCCCGGCACAGTCCGGCGGCCTTTAGTGCCTCTTCTTGCCCCCACCTACAGTTTAATAAAAAAACAACGGCCCGGTTTTGGCAGTCGGACCCAGCAGAGAGTCAAGAATAAAGCAGCGCATCGCCGAGCCGCAGCCGGGCCCGTCCCAGGTGTCCCCTTGCCCATCTCCTGCGCTCTGGGGCTGAGGTCCGAGCTGAGGGAAACGAGCCCTGTTCACCAGACACAAGGGATTCTGCTTCTTCAGGTGGCATTACAAAACTACACAGACTCCAGAAAGGAAACGAAATTGCTTCTTTTAATATTAAATTTGTAATTATTCCTATTTTTCCTCAATATTTGATGACTGAACCAAAGCGACAGACAGCCTTTGTGCAACTCTTCGAGGGCGACCGCAGTGCGGCGAGGAGGAGTGAAGATTTCTGAAGGCAGAATGGTAAGATGAAAGCGAGCCTCAGAACTAACATGTGTGCTTTATTTTTTAAAGATGGAACAGAGAGGAGGCACAATTACCTCAGATTTAGAAGATCTTAGTTCAAGCCCTGACCTACTGAAGCTTTCCATACCTCGGCTTCTCCTCCCTGTCTTAAAACCAGGTAATAGCTGTTGCCTACCTGGCGGATAATTGCAAGGATAAATATCTCAGAGGCTGGTTGGTGCAACAGAAAAGAATGCCTAATATTGGCTACACAAGGTACCCCAGATCTGGCCTCCAGTTTGCTCACAGTCAGCAGAAGATAAGTATGACTAATAACAGGAACAGAATTGGAAAGGGTACCGAAAGGGGATAAGGGATTGTAACAGAAATAAGTTCACTAAGGTGATACCTGAAAAATTTCCTTTTTATTGGGGTGGGGAGTGAGCATCCACTATCCTCTTAATAAACACAGATACATTGCAGGAAAAACAAAACCAACAAAGCAGCAGTCAAGTCTGAGAAGCAGCACTGGACAGTTTTAGAAAATCCTCATGGACAGCATCATTCCCTGTACAAACCAGGGCAGCTTTCTGGGCTCATTAGAGAAGTCTAAATGATTGCTGAACCCTGTCCTCCCTGGCCAATCCCCCTGTGTTAGCTCTGATGACCATTGCCTGAACTGAAACACCATTTTGGTTACTGAGATCCCTTCTGGAGGGTGGTAGAAGCCTCGGTTTCCTCTACAAGAACAAACAGGCTCGTTACAATCAATGGTGATTTTGGACAGCCCCAAACAGCTCAAGTTGTTGTCCTTTTAGAATGTAAAATACACAAAGGTCCTAGTTCCAGAGCATTAATGATTTAAAATAGCTCCCACAAATGGGCAAAAAAAGCTCAAGAACAGTTACACTGATCAGAGCAAAGGTCCACACATTTTTTGGTGCTGTATTATGTGTCTGTGAGTACTGGAAGCAAATTACATCAGCAGTCATAGTTTCTAGGACCTAGAAAGGGAAACTGGCATGGAAATAGGAGAACCTAAAGGATTTTGGGAAAAGGAACAAGCAGTTGACTGAAAATACCCTGAGTGCCTTTGTTCCTGGTGGCCTTGTTTTTAAAAGGACACGGGAAAATTAGAGCCAGTGCAGAGTCATAAAAGTTATTTGAGAACTGGAATGGCTGCCTGAGAATGAGACACTTAAGGAGCTCGATCTGTTTAGTTTATTAAAAAGATCAAGAGATGGTTTGATTACGATGTATAAGTACCTTCAAAGGGAGAAAATACCAGGTCCTAGAGGGCTCTTTAATCCAGCCAAGAAAGGCATAACAAGAACCAATTGCTGGAAGCTGAAGCCAGACCAGCTTAAATTGGAAATCAGGCACAGTTTTATAGTGAGAATGATTAGACATTAAAAACCTTGCCCTATCAAAGGAAGGAGGATTTTTCATCTTTTAATATCTCCAAATCAAGACAGGATGCCTCTCAGTGAAGTAAGCTCGAATTTTAAAAAAGGCTCAATGCAAGGGTAATTGAGCAATATTTAATGACTTATCATAGGCAAGGAAAGCTCTAACATCTTAATTTGGAATGACAGCTCAAAGTTTGGCATCATGTCTTTGGCAAACAGGTATGCTGCCTGCACTGTGTGACAGAAACTGCTGAGAGCTGACTGTGTATTTTGCCTTGGAGAAAGATCAGGTGGCAGGTGCCAGTCAGAGATCCAGCAGTGTAAGAACTGATACTGTTTTTCCTAGTGAGCGCATTCCACGTCCTGCAAAGGCCTCCCCTGGGCAGAGCCATGGCTGGGGCACTGTCAATGAGTCTGCTGAAGCCCTGGGCCACGCATGTGAAGCCATAATAAAGACTGTAAATTAATGTTCCGAATGATCAGACTGTGGCTGCAGCTACCAGCTGCAGCTGAAAATGGGACACCAGCCCATGTGTGGAACCAGCCACATTTCTGCCCTTTTCTGGGGACAGATGTTCCAGGCCTTGGGGCTGCCTGGCTGTCCAAACTGGGCCTGGATGCTCCACGGGAGCAGATGGATACAGAGAGCCAGGCTGGACCCAACGGGGAGACACAGCAACCAGGCAGGGAAGGCAGGGTAGGTGACTTATTTGACTACAGAGCAGTTGTGGATTTACATAAGGCTAAAATACACCCCAGTGTACATGAGAAAGGGTTCAAGCACCTGCTTGACAACACAAGGAAGCACAGACCATCCCAGCATCATTGCATTGGGGTTTTTTCATTACTTTGTGTCATATTCCCTCTTCAAAGGTTATCATCAGTCTTTAGGATTCTCTGTGTGGAAGATCTTTGTGCCACAGCCACCGTTCTCATCCTCTGAACATGTAGGTCAGCGGGCTCCAAACTTTTTTTGATTGTGCACCTGATCAGTAAAAAAAATTTGAGTGCATGCCAATGTATGTGTATTTATCTTTAAATTATCTCCACATACTACTGTATTTCATACTTTATAAAGCATACACAAAAATAGGCATTTACAAATGATAAGGATGAAATAAACACTCTTTTAAAATTTATTACTGCAAAAAAAATTATTTTCTTCCTGTGCCCTAATAGATAGTCTTGTACATCCTACTATGCAGACCACTGATCTAGATCCACAAGGCACCTTTCAAAGATGGCCAACCTTCTGAACAATTCTGTGCAGGTGCTTCAGATTCCCTGAAGGGAAAGTGGCAAATTACTGAAAGCTGAGCCTTGGTGACATGACACAAGGGAACCGCCAACTTTGGCATTCGTAAGGATTTAAAACGGAGCAAAAGCCAACCAGCCTTTACCATGCAGGTTCCCAGGAGCTGAACAGTGCTCAGTAAGGATCTCAGGTAAGAATCTAAACAAAACCTGCTGTCAGAACAGGAGCGCTGACCCCAGAACCTGTGGTGAAGCCAGTTGTGGAGAGAGGCTCAATAAACTCTGAAGTTCTTTAGTGCTGAGCTTGATATAAGACCTGGAGCAGTGCCAGAGGTACACTTGGTGCTGGATGCCAAACCAGCCTCAGCTCTGGCAGCAGCTGACTCCTGAGAGCAAGCTGCTGAAGGTGAGAACAAGTGGGACCCCTTCCAAGTCTATCACTTAGGCTTATCACCAGAGGAGAGCCAGAGTTCTCTGGCACAGTGTCAGGCAACCAGAATCAACACTCCTGAGCCTCTGAGGTGACCCCCGGAGTCTGGGAGCCCTCTGGGCAGGCACCTGGGAGACAGACAGTAAGATCAAATGTTGTGTCCCCAGTTGTGTGTGGAACCCTCTGGTTCTAGGGACACTCATGGGCTGAAGGAGCATGTCACTGTGCTATCGTTTATGAAGGCTGCCACAAGGTTCATATGGAACTTCAGCTGAGAGAAGCCAAGGCACAACCAAGGCACAACCAAGGCACAACCAAGGCACAACCAAGGCACACTTGCTCGGTGCTTGCCCACCTAGGACAGAACATGCACCTCTGACATTGAGAGAGAACTTTGAAACACAGCTGTGCTACGCCACAGTCTCACAAGTCTGCAATATTTGCTGGGCATGTGACAGTTCCTGTTTCAGGGCTGAAGTGTTCTACACCTTCTAATCCAATTTCAGTTGACTCAGTCAATGGACTTTTCATCATTTCCTTCATATTCCCATCATGATGAGTTTCATAAATCTTGTTAATGGAGGATATTACCTGATATCTGAGATACATTTTCCTTCTTGCATTATGATCACAATACATTTCATTTGCATTCCTTAGGCCCTGTCCAAGGTAATTCTTCTCCACTGTTTCTGTTTATGCTCTTCATATGCTTGTGGTCAAGTACAACATTCTTCATTTATTTTGCCACGTTAAACACATCTAATTCTTTTCATATTTCTCCATAAATCATTACTTCCAGTCCTTAAACACAGTTTTACAAAGAAACGTTATTTTAGAAATGGTGTTGCCTGGGATCCACATTTACTAATCTCCCAGCAACTGTTCCATCATTATTCTAACTGCCTCTGCTTGGCACGAATTAAACTTTTTTTTTCTTTTTTTCCTTTTTTTTTGGTCTGGGTCCTCTACTGAGCAGTATGGGGAAAATATTAGGCTTGTAGTGTCAACCTTACATATTTTCACATCAGTCAGTTCCTTCTGAATTACTTTTGCCTTCTTGCATGCAGAAATTAATAGAAAAATGATTGAGAAATTTATGTCCAATTTGATGGAATTCTGCAGCACTGTCACTGTCACTCTTCTCAAATACAATATAATCCTTGATCTGAAGTTACTGATAAAAATCTTCTAGTTATTTTAGGCACCGACTACGTATTAGATGTTTAAAAACACCTCTCCCTCTAAGTGCAAACCTCATATTCTCTATGCAGTGCTGGTACCCTGATGCTTCCCAGGGCATTCACGTTCCTGTGGCTAAGTAGACATTAGCTCTGTCAAAGATTCACCAGCAAAATAAATCCAGTCTGGTTGGTTCAAACTTACAGGAATAACACACCTTAAACAAAAAGTTATTTTACTTCTTTAGGTACCCAGAGTCATCCACACTTACTAAAAAGACTGGAAGAAGCATCCAGGCAGCTCTGTCTTAGAGCAGGAGGTGCCTTGTGACAGACATGCTTCCCAGCTTAGGAGCTTTTTACTAATTATGCTTCACAGATCATGACCCAGAAAAATTCGGACAATATTTTACCATGTACTGAGCAATACTGACTTGAATCCCTTTTTTGAAAGGAGGAAAAGGAAAAGGTGTTCCTTAAACGGATTCTGCAATCCCTCGCTATCTCAGCAGTTTATTGTCTTCCAAATGACTTCTTAATATTTTGCAAAAAAAAAAAAAAAACGAATTAATTTCTTTTACATAAAGGACACATACATGGAACTGGTCTGCTATTTGTCGTCCTCCTTTCCAAGTGTTCTATTAACATCCCACATTATGAAATGTTTCCATTACTCACAGATAGCCTTGTGCTCCTGTGTTTTCCCCTTTGTCAAGGTCCATTTATGAAATCAGTTCAGGGCTCATCCATTTTAGATTCCTGAGTGACTCTCCGTTTAGTAATGATTTCTTTATTGCCCCCGCCCCACATACACCATAAGCCATTTCTTATTTCATTTTAGAATTTACTCAGCCTTTTTGATTACTCTCCCTCTCTTTACATCGTAAATAATCCTCAATATTCTGATTTTTGCCCTATTTCCTTTCATCATTTCGAGAAAAGGCAGCTTTGTACCATCAAATCTTTGAGCTACATCAATCACCTCTTCTGTCTTGTATCTTCCTTTATCAGATGAATTAGTTGTGATGTGCTTATGATATATTTAAATCTTTGCCTGTTTTTCTCTCTACTTGTATTTGTTTTCTTTTTAAATATTTCTTGCACTCATTTCTCTGACACTAGTTGCTTAGTTCCTTGAAATTTATCAGAATTTTTAACAGTCTGATATTTCCTGTTATGTGCAACTTACACACATACCGTGAATTCAAGGATTTACCTCTTCAAAGCTGACACAAAGCTGCTCTTTCCTTTGCTCAGACCCCACTGAGCTCCAAACTGCAGCTCTGACAGGGAAATTCTCCCTTTTTTCATTCCCTTTCACAAATTTCCCAGCCAAGGAGATCAGTGATGTTCTACTTCCATGTTATTGTTCTGAGCAATTACTCCAAAGATCTTACTGATACAGACTTGAAAGAGTGAGAAAAACAAGAAATACCCTTTAATTACCAAGGACAAAATGAGTACCAGCACTTCAGCTGAGGATGAAAGGGATTGTTTCATGTTCCACCTCAATTCCTCATCCAACATTGAAGTTTCCACTTAAATTCTGAGGAACTCAGGGCTGAGAAGGGTCTGCCCTGCTTCGGATCAACTTAAACATGGTTCGTCTGTCTCCACGCAGTGAAATGTGTGCCCTGTGCTTCCAGGGATTCCTCAGGAATGTGCTATCATGTCTTATCAACACACAGTACTTATCAAGTGTTGATGCAAAAAGCCCAAAGGAACATGTGCAAACCGACTTCAGAAGAAGAAATCATGAGGGAGACCTGAGGGAGTTTATAAAGACACCAGGAGTAAAATTTGGTTATTAGAAACACTTTTGTAATGCTGAACACATCCCAGTGACCAGCAACATCCCCCATGCACTTGTAAAGGGACAAAAGAGCATAAAGGCAATATACTGCAGATTCTGAAGTGGTCCCTTCCAGAAGACTGAGCAAGTCAGAAAACACTGTGAGGTGAATTGGATACCTTCAGTTCAGTTTGTCAGAAATACAGTACCACAGCACGTCGGGATGGCAAGAGCGGGTGAGAGAAGGGTTTTGTAAGAGAAATGTATTTGCAGTGCCACACTCCCTTGGACTTGTGCTCAGAGTGGTGTTTTTCTTAACAAATTATTCAGATATTTTGAGTCACAGACAGACAAATTGTTTATAAACTGATTAAAATCAAAATATTTTGAAAATTTAAATTACAGAACTCAAAATAAAAAGAAAGGTTGTAGTTATTTATTATGCCAAGTAACCAGCTCACATCCTGCTTGCTGCTGAGAGTTGCTCAGGGAGGATGGCTGTAGGCTTTGGCAGGCTCCTAATTCATATAGGAAGACCCAAAAAAAGAGTTAAAGGCTCCTCAAGAACATTCTGACTGCTCTTGTAAGAATTAAAAAAAAAAAAAAAGAAGAAGAAAACTCTACCAGCTGAAGCGGAGAAGATGACGCATGTAAATAAAGAGAACAAGACACTCAAAGAAGTGGGCTGTGTTATTCCTCACAGTAAAATCTGTGCATGGACAGCAAAGCTATGATTAAAAAGTTGCAGATTATTGTTTATTGCCTCAGTGATATCCAGAGGAAATCTGCTTAGTCTGCAACCCAGAGGAGGATTTTCCCACCTTCTAGCTATGAAAATCTGAAACTAATTCTGTGTTCTCTGGCCACTCATAATACAGCCTCTACAACTGAAACATAATTAACAACAGTGCTGCTGCTGCTAATGAATAAACTAGAAAAGAATCTACCCCACTCTTATCTCATGTTAATTTTCCAGGGAGAAAGGGAGAGAGGCAGGCAAGGATGACAAAGTAATATCTTGAGGTCAAAGCAGGCAATTGCAATTCCATTCCATAAGGCCGTTACTTTCTGAGCAGTGATTACCAAAGGTAAAAAAAGTCCATCTACCTTTCAGACCTCCCTGGTTCTCAAACTAACACACAGGTCTTACCAACACTTCACACTTGCTCGAGCCTTTCCCAGCTGCATCCATGAACACATCATCACAGGCAGCCTAACACCTAAAAAGACTTTTGAAAATACTTCCTATTCATGCTCAGAACTTTTTTTACTAAACATAATAGCAACCTCTCCTGTCCCACCAAAAGTCGAAGCACAAAAAAACCAAAAGCAAAATATATTCCTCTACTCTTCTCCCCCAGACCAGCACAAGCTATTCTTAATATCAGGTCAGTAGCAACACAACAAGGAGAAAACTTTTCAATATTAATTTTTTAAGTTAGTCCAATTAAAGATAACACCTTCAATCTTCCTTATGCTGCATTTTCCAAACATTTTAAAACATTCGGTACAAAATGCTGATCATGAAAGAAGCTGAAAGCTAGCTGCTGAGCTCTGCCAGGAGGAAAAGCTTTGTCCCTAGGGAAGTGGCCAGCAATCAGACACGTGATCCAGCAAGTTACACCAACCTCTGTCCTATTCCAAGGGCTTCCTTTAATCCAATTGTTTAGATACAGCTTGATATTATCCCAGATCTCATTACAACCTTGCAGAGAGTAGTCTGTGAGTCCTGAATCGAGAATAAAGAACAGGCTGCAAAATAGTCAGTTCTAAAAGTCAAGAAAGTTCAAAGCTCATCTCCTTCCCTCAACTTTTTAGGCACAGTTTGGAAACACCTACACTTTCACAGGAAAGGCAGGGAGGTGCCAAACCCTGGTCAGAGACCCATCTGTGCTAGGTGGGTAAACATCTAACATGCCCTCTGCCTCCAACAGTCTTAATTATGTGTTGTCCCTGATTATCAAATTACATTTCTCACTCTTGAAGCTCTGTCCAGAGCTATCTTCCATCTCTCCAGTCTGAGGAACCAGGTCAGTATTGTGCCTTTCTGAATAATTTGAGTTGGAATTTAATTTGGCAGAGCAGCATGGATGACACCAAAATATGAGTGGAATAGTACCTGTGCACACTATTTCTTGAAGCTACCATTTCATAGGGTTATTTCTCACCATCTGACTCTCAGGCCACAGGAAGTGTGGCATAAAAATGTATTTATGATATTTGCCTTTACAACAAGTTTCTTAAATTCTACTTGATCTTGTTAAAAATTATTTCCTTTTCTTTTTGCAAAGGGAACTGTCTTTTTTTGGTTCTTTCATTAGAATAAGCATAAACAACATTTTCATGTCCTCATGTGCCACAACCTGCTCTCCTGTGGCACTGGGACACCTCTCCCCATGCTCAGCGTTACTGGGTGGAGTGTAACTTCCAGTTCCACTCTGCAAAATTCTCTGATAAAAACTCAGAACTCTGAGGATGAGAAGAAAAGAAGATAAAGATACACACATACAAGATAAACAGCATGTGCAATTGTTTGCAAGGCTGCTACTGCTTTGAACTATCTTGATTTCAAGGGCTGCTACTATGATAAACCTTGGTTATAGTCCTCTGGAAAGTGGCAACAGGCTGTCGTGACATCCAACATCCAGCATGGCATCCAAGCACTTCCACCAACCCGGACTGGTGGCCAGTAATCCTCAATTGCTGAAACAATGATTTGGCTCCCAGCACCACACTTAGTCAATTATTTCCTCTTCCTCTTTAATATAGCACTTTTTTTTTTTTTTTTTGTATTTAAATTCTATGCAGCAAGAATGAGAAATCTTGTAATCTTCCTGAAGAGCCTCACATACTGAGCACCGCTAAATATTTGGCAAGATAAATGACAGAGCTGCTCTAAAGGAATCATGTATTCTAGAAATAAAAAAGATACATCTGTTGTCTCTTTTGTTAATGTGAAAGGTGAGCCACATAAAACATGGGATAGCAAAATACTGAGGAATGACAGAAGACATGCCCATGTCAATTCAGGTGTAAGGTTATCTCATTTCCTTTCATTTCTGAGGATCTGACATGCTTCGTTTTTCAGAAAGATGTGCAGGAGACCAAAGTAAAGGTTATTAGTTCTTGCTGGTCTGAAATCTAGGGGAAAAAAACCCCTCTTAGCTTTGCACACAGGTGTTGTTTGGTTTGACTCTGTCAGGGACTCAGACACAGCCTGGGAGGCTCAGATGCCTGTCAGTGTCCTTCAGAACACTCAACCTTTGCAGCCAAGTTTACAGAGGTGTTCCACAGCACCACTTTTCACCCTTTGACCAGGGAAAAGGCCATGACTTTCAAGTCACACCCTCCTTGGGACTACACTCAAAAAGTGCTGCACAGGACCCCACAGAGGCTTGGCAAGTGATGGATCAGGAGAGCCAGAACCTGAAATTTTATTTCCCAGAAGCAGCATGAACACCTGGTTGAAGATTTTCATTAGCAGAGATCAAGTAGGGACACCTCCCTCACCGCTGAAATGGAGCTGTACACCAGAGTTCCCATTAGCCCTCCCAGGTGGGAAAAAAGTACTTTTTTCTCCTCAATAAAAGAACAAAGACCATTGATTTTTCTGTTTATAGAGGGCAGGCAAAACCAACTCAGGTAAAGTCCTCCTCTAGTACTTGTTTGAGATACACTGTGTGGTTGGGTTTTTATAGCTGAAAAAATTGCATCTCGACCTGTGAAGCAGAGTTCTCCAGCTCTCAGCTGTGTCAGTGCAGTGGCTGCAGCAGGGGCAGATTCTGAGGGACAGGAACTTCTTTTCTGGAGGAGGAGGAGGGTGGGCACCTGACACAACTGACATTCAAGTGGAAGAAAGAGGCTGCAAGGCTTTAATCCATTACCTGATTTACATTATTATTTACACTATTTTACATTTAAAGTACAAGACAGTATTATTTCAGCTCTTTCTTGGATGCACATTGTAGCACACTGATTGACCACTTTATCCATTTGCAAAGGGTGGCACAGACACTTCATAAATGCTTATTCCAGGATTACACATATTTGGTTCAGTTTGCATATCACTCACTAGTAGGCTCTCAGGTTTGCCTGGATTATTTGTTACATTTATTGAAAAGTACATGTACATATACTAAATTCACTAAAAAAGCAAGGATCCTGGAAGACTCCTGTTCAGTAATCAGGAATGGCAATATCCTCCATGCTAACAGCCCTGACTGAAGTAGTTTACTTAAGAGGAGGAATTATCTCCAGGGCAGTTATTCTGTTGAATGTCAATAGACAGCAGCACTGAGAAAACTTTTTTTTTCCCCTCTTGGTTTGGGAAAAGGAATCCTTGAAAGCAGAAGACAGCAAAGAATAAAACCAAACACACCAGTCATTAATGGATGAATTCTAATATCAATTACTAAAGATAATTCTAATAGTTGTCTCGCAGAATATGGACTTTTCACAGAGGAAACAGAACAGGAATGTACACCTCAGAGCCAGCGCCTCTCCCCGGCGCGGTGCAGGCAGTGGGACGGGCTCAGGCTGAGCGAGTCTCCTCTGATGTGCTCTTCTGTGCCAGGGCACTGTCCGTCAGGGGAGGGGGGGAGCACCCTCCAGCATGTCTCCCCTCAAACTATCTCGGTCATTTCATTTTGCAGATGTATCATGATGAAAATATCACCAAACATCTTACCAAAATGAAAGTGTTTAGCCTCGAGAGGGGCTGAGTTGCACCGCCGTGGTTGTGACGATGCCATCCCTGGTGGTATTGGTCAGGTGCTCCCTGTGACACCCTGAGCACAGCAAAAAGGTCTGCAAAGGAGTGGGAGGTGCCCAGGAGTTCACTGGCAGCCACGAGGGGAGGCAGAACAGGATCCAGTGTGCATGGACACAAAAACAAATGTCCAAGTAGTAAAAGTATTCTGAACTACTTCAGTGTAACATTTACAGTGCTATCTACTAAGTTAGAGCTCCTGCACAGAGTACTCTGCACTTTAATGTGTATTTCTATATTAACTTAATATTAATTTTCCATTGAGTTTTAAACTGAGCTAGGAAACACCAATTCTTTCCAGTTAGTTCTTTGGTCAAGTATTTTGAATCTCCTGTTGTACTATTTAGTCCCACCTGTTGATGTTTCTTTCCTTATCACGTCATCCCTCCAAGCTAGCCAGTATTCCTCCCTTGCCATCCCATGGTAATCAGTCAGTAATTATCACTACTACCCAACACCTGTCCATGCTAAAGAAGAGAAGAAATGAGGGGGAACTACTGGGGCAGCTGGGGAACATGGAAAGAGCCTCCAAATAAAGAGAAGGTTGTGAAAACCTTTCTCCATGTGCATAGAACACAAAAAAATGGAAGTAAGTATGAACTGTAGTAAGGGAGATTTTGATTAAATAAAGGAAACCCCCTTTCTTAAATAGAAAATGTAATTAAGCACTGGAATACATTTCTGTAAGGGTATCAATTGCCTCCAGAGATGGAGGAATCTTTTATAGTCCTTCCCAGATGTAAATCCAGAGATAAATCCTGGATATCCCTTTTCCTTACCTTTCAGAGGTCGTTCTTTACCGTTATCTTGCAAGATAACCAAGTTTGATTTTTTCATTTAACAAATGCTGTAGAGTTACTAAATCTTTTGGTAAAAGAAATTGCTTGTCTAACGGACACCAGTGCTCCATAAAAGCTGACAGCCTGTCTGCAAGGGCTGCCAGCAACAGCATGGGGAGAAGAAGCTCTGCCTGAGGGACCTGCAGAATAATCTCCTTGTGCCCTCCTAGTCTCCAGCCACTGGAGTCAGGAAGAATGGCAAACTTCACAAAACTGTTTAAAGGAAACCATCAGAATCTAAGATTTAATTTTTATTATAACTCTGAATCTTACCATATTCTTCAGCTGCATAAAATCATAAAGGCTAATTTTAAACTGGGGGAGAAAAAGATTCCTGTTTATTAGCTTTGGACTTGAGTTTTGAATTGTATCAAGCGCTTTTCTACTTGTGGATATAACAAAGACCAAATAGGAATCTCTCATATTTGTATTTTTGTGCACTAACAATCTTTCAAGCAAGCTCCAGTTGTTTTGGCTTACAGCATGATTTATCTGTGCAGAGGATTCTCCTGTTCAATGGGACACAGAGAGGTTCTGCTGAAAATTCTTTTAGAGGAATTGCAGAATAAGCAATGGAGATCAGTATCTGATCTGATCAGCATTGTGGTAGTTAAAACAGAGAGAGAAAAACAACATTGTTTTGCACTTTGAAACCTGTTTCTAATCAGCTGAGCTACTCCTATGGGGTCAAATAAAAATGATTAGCTTATTAAAAGCATAGTTTTGCTATTTAATAAGCAAAAATGATTGAAAATTCTGTTCCAGATCCTGATAATTTTAGTGTTTCTAGTTAAGCCTACAAAATTGTATTCATTATTAGTGTCTAGATTAATTAACAATTCAATTTATAGATATTAATGCTTATAATGCATGCTTCACTTGCCAAAACTTGAAGAGAAATTGTTTCAATTAGCTTTCATGGATCATGGATCCTACCGGCTGGGTATTTTTAGACAAAAGATACAAACACATCCCCAAGCAATGCTAATGCACAGCTGGGATCCGTATGGAAGGTCAGCTAATGGTTTAAAAGGAAAACCAGTAAATAAATTTTACATAGAACGGTGGGACAGGAACAGAATCAATCAAATATTTGCAGGTCACACCCCTCCCCTTAAAACCTCCACAATTCCCTGGGCTGGATATTTTAAAATAAGCCATAAAATACAAGCTAGTGACTGGGTTAAGGGATGTTTGTCAGGCTGAGATGAAGCATGCCAGGTATGCATGGGCCCAAGGCAAACTGCTTCCTTCTCATTTTCATTCAAACTACATGATTAAAGTCAGCAAGGATGCACCAGTGGAGCCATTTGAGAGGATTGCAGCCAAGGAGAGAACTGTGATCGACACATTATCTTCTTTCTTTAGGTCGTTACAGTCAGGGAGAGCAACCCAAAACCTGCACAAACAAAATGGTGCTACACCTGCAAGCTAAAACCCCGCAGCAGGACAGAGGGGAGCACCGAGGAGCTGGCCAGGCCGCAGGGTCAGCGACAGCGTGCCTGCTGCTGGCCCAGGGACAGCACCAGGTCACCGGGTCACCGCGGCAGAGCCGAGCCCCCCGGGCCCGGAGCCCCGAGTGAGGCTGAGCCCCGGGAGCCCCGGCAGGGATACTGAAGATGCTCAGTATTTATCCAAGCAGCCTAACCAACCATTCTTCCAAAAAGCTGGTCTTTATTTCAGAAGTGTCTATACAAATCAGTCAAGTCATTTCTTTTGAGTTGGCTTATTTTTGGAGCGCAGAGGTCTGGAGGATGCTGACCACAGAGGTGTCTCACAGGCATCTCACTGCTGGGCTTGAGCATATAATTTATTTGTAGGGCTGTAGTCAGGCCCCCACTAAATTCTTTGCCAGTGATGTGAGAGCATGTGCTCAGCTGGAATTTCTCTGCAGAGAAAAGCAATTAAGAAAAAAGATTTAGAGAAATAACACCAGCCCTGAAGGTGGCTGGAGCCCAGTCTGCAGAACAGCAGCACTAGCATGGACCCACTGCCACTTGTGGCAGTTTTGGGGCCAGCAACCTCAGAGGGACATCTTGCTAAATAAACACTTTTGGGGGAGTTAGGACTTCAGCCAGGGTAACCTTGTTATAATTCGGTGAAGGCAAAACCAAATGATCTATCTTCCAGTTTGACTTTATCCTAAATTTGGTACCAGAGAACAGATCAGTGCTCATCTTATACTTTGGCAAAGCAGACAGGATGAGGAAGCCACATGGCCACTTACATTAACACCCAGTCTATTGCAGGCCTCAGAATTAATACAGAGAAGTCATCTAAATGAATGCTTTTAATGACATGATGCATCCTCAACTACACCAAGCAATAAGGAACATAAGCTCACAGACCTTAACATGCACTATCCACGTTCCCAAACTCATTAATTCAAGACTACAGCTGGAACAGTATTTGAAAATAGTCAACTCATTTAATAAGAACAAATGCCTCAGAAGGCTACGAGCAGTGCAGTGGCAATGGGAGCTGTGGGCAGCCACGAGGTCACGGGCAGCACCACAGAACTGGTTTGGTTTCAAAAGCCCAGAGGCCTGACTTCCTGTGCCATGGAGAAGAGACAACAAACAGATCCCAGTCATGAGAAGATGCTCTGTTACCTCTCCCAGTGCCCATGAACACGCTCCCAGGCCTTCCCCCACCTCTGAACGCGCTGCGGTGGCGCTGCCTGCGCAGAGCAGCCCGGCTGGAGGGACCTCGGCAGAGCTTTCATGGCAACAGGAGCCCAGAAAAGTTTATCTCCCACTGTTCAGAAGCATCTTGAAAGCCTCCAGTAGCAGAGACTCCACGACATCCCTGGGGGTGTATTGGCTGTGCCGAAGGACCCCAATATCTCAGCTCTGATGATGGGCAGGTAAAGACTGAAATCTGGCACATTAGGACTAGCTCCCATATTTAGGGTACTGAACAGCAATGACACTACACCGAGTCCTGGAAATCAAGTAAATGGATAAATAGGCTCAGAAATGAAAAGGACTCTCTATGTTGAGTTTTGTTTAAGTTCAGCAATTTCAGTTTTATAGGTCTTGCAGTCATATAGCCAGATCAATGCTGAAAACACAGGGAAAAAAAATCCTCTAAGTTCTTATTTTTTTGACTATTTTTTTTTTCCTCCCACCACATGAACAAAAGTGAAGTTATTTTTGGCAAAGACCACTTTTCACAAAGAATTGCTTAAATGCTTTTCTTGAGCTGTTTCCTTTTGTCTTTTCTAAATTCAGTGATTGGTTTTACAACCATCAAACTTCTGCAGGTTTAACTCTAAGGTTACATAATCCTCCCCTCTTTAACAAACTCCACTTAGTTATTTATCAATAACTAAGTTAATTTTTGCATTTTATTTTTTGCAGGAGCTGCCTGCACAGGGCAGTGGTTAGAGGCAGGAGGTTGACATGGTGAGAGGATGATGGAAAAGGAACAGCAGATATGGATTAGGCATAGAGTGAATTAAATAGTGGGACACAGGCAAGACTGACAGAAGGAAATGCTAATGGGCAAAAGCCAACAAACACTTTCCTTAATTTTCTCTACCACAAATTAGGTTTTCCCTGTTCTTCCCAGAAGGCTTCAGCTTTCCACTGTGCTGCCTGTTGTGACATCCTTGAGTGATCTTCAGGGCACTGACCCTTCCAAGGGTGTGCAGCTCCCACGGGGATGAGAAGCTGCAGGAGGAGCTGCAGTGGGGCGTGTTGGCAGCACATGACAGCAGTGACCTGGGTGTCACAGATTCAGCACAACACTCACACTGCAGGAAGCAGGTTCGTTCCTCCCTGCGCTGGTGGACAGCAAGGCTCCAGATCATGAGACACAACAGGTGATGAAAATGAACAGGAAAGGGAGGAGGGTGGTTCTAGAAAAGGTCGTGAGAGTATCAGATAAGCTCTTATGAGACATAAAAGTTATTGTGCTCAGGAGCTACTTGTAAACTTTACATCTGTCCCTCAAGAGAATTCCTGTGGTGAGCTCAGCAGGTCCCATCCCCATATATTATGCATTTTGAAAAACAGAGTGGGATGCTTCAAATATCCTCACAGGAAAGGTCGATTTTGGTTTGAAAAAAAAAATGTTTGCAAGATTTTCTTCTTAGCAAAGCTTTGATTCTTACATGAACAGAAATTCCAGGTTTTATCTTGTCACAAAGACTGGAAGTTTGCTGCTTGCTGGGAAAAAAGCCCCAATAAAGAACCCACATCCTCCCTGCAAAAAACAAAACAAAACAAACCCCTAAAAACAAGCCCCTCTTCCCCCCCCAAAAGAAAACCAACAAAAACCCCAAAACAAAAACAAACCCACAAACAAACAAAAATCCCAACCAAACAAAAAAAACAACCAAAAAAAGGAGAGAGTGATTTGTGGCAGGAATGGCTGCCTGGTTTAATGCCCCCTGCCCAGCCCAGCCCAGCCCAGGCCCGAGGCAGGCTCCAGCATTTGCTGCTATTTGAACTCAGCCAAAGGAAGCCACTTCCTCATTAAGACATACCCAAATATGGCAATAACTTGGAGAACCAAAAGTAGTAACAGATTTATTATTACCACTATGCGGAAATAATTTTTTTTCTCTATTACTCAATCCAGTTAATTATCCATGCAAAGTAAAGTTATTCCTGGCAGCCACAGAGGCAGAGCTGGCTTGGTAATGGCTGGGGATGGAATGGTTGTTATGCAGGAGAAGAAACTAAATAGTTCAGTAAATTAGTCCAAATAGATTCACACTGGGATGGGCCTTTAGAGATTCAAAATACTGAATTCAATGCTTTTAGGCTTATCATACTTTTTATTTAATAGAGAAGTGTCTGATCTGGGACTGCATCATATCCCAAAGACTCTGCAAAGTGGTAATTTTTCAGCGTGCCCTGAGGGTAACAGGAAGAATTACAGAAAGCTTCAAACCAAGCAGCTCCCACACGCATCCTGGACTTTCACTGGAGCAGCAAGGCACAGCCAGCAAGGAGCGCTGGCGGTGCCCGGACACTTGGAAGGGGTTTCAAAGCACACCGAGCGCTTCGGCGGAGTCTGGGGTCGGTGAGGGGAGTAAAGAGCTCAGAGTGCAGCACCATCTCTGTCACCAGCCTCAGCCTGAAGCACCCAAGGCCTTCTGGAGGCACTCTGCCTACACTTGGAGCTTATTTGCCCTAAGAAGTGTCCCCACACTGAAGTTTTACCTCGTGGGAAAAAACCAAGCAAAAAACCAACACAAAATGCCACATCTGCTTTGACAATGGGAAAGAGGACAAAAAAAAAAAAAGAAGCCATAGAGTGGAATAACCCCAAAACCTACAGAAAACAAGAGCTGAAAGTGAAGAAAACCACAGAATTTATTAAAAAAAATTATTTGAACTGTCCACAGGCACAGTGATTGTATAAACAATCTAAACAACAGGAACATAAATGAACACTATGGGAAAAGAAACTGCTGACATTTTTACTGCAGGAAGGACAGACCACCAAGAACAGGCTGACTCAAACACCCAGCACTGGTTCCCACACCAGAGCTGTTTGTGTTGGCTCCAGCACCCAGTTCCAAGCAGAACAGTAAGAACATGCATTCTGCTGATGTTTGAATAACCCCTGCCAACAAATTGATCCCCCAGCAGCCAGGCTGAGTGAGATGGGTTGAGATAAGTAAGTATGAGAGAGCAAGAAAGTAAAATGAAAAGACACTGAGCACTCTTCTTCCAGCATCAGTGTTCAGTGGGAGCTCTTTCTGTTTCCCTTCTTTAAAATGGATTATTTCCTCCCCCAGTCCAGGAAGAGCACAACCCAAAAGGGCATTGGTGAGCACATGTAGTGTGCATGCAAGGGAGACACGGCTGCCCCAGAAACAGAGATTGTACAGATGGTAACCCAGAGGACAGCCTGAGTCAAGCAAATCTCTAAATAAGGTCTGGGAGGCACTTTCTGAAGAAAAGCTGCATTAATCCCAAGTAGGCAATTCCAGCTGTTGGCTGGACCCCTGCCCAGCAGCCCCCTGCATTCACCTGGCCACCCTACTAGCCCAGAACTTGCCTCACACAGGTGCCTGCACAGGGCACTTGCAACCAATAGAGCCCCAAACCAGTGCCATTGTCCCTCCTCAAACTGCCCAGGGAGCAAACCTGCAGAAAACGTGAACAGAATTGGTCACAAAAAATAATATTAGATTCCTTCCTAGAAAATACTGCTCCCTTCTCCCAGGAGGAAGTCACTTAGCATGGAGGAAAAAACTGACTTCTGACCATTCTTTTTAGATACTTTAATTCTTTTCCTTCTCACACAGCACTGGTTTAGTACATGAGCTCATCAGGATGTGTGCACGCCATGCCACAAATGTAAAGAAAACAGAGTGAATAATTAAAAATACAGTAAATTTATAATTGTTTTAAACTGCCATGCCCCAGTATCGTCTATTTCCTGAAGAGATCTCATCCTTTCACTATTTTCAGCCTTTTAAAGACTCTTAATATTAAATGGAACTCTGTACCTTTAGTTGTCATTTTCCATCTTGCACAAGTAAACCTTTCCCACAGCATCTTTTAAAGTTATAAATAAAGCACCCAACTATTTTCTTTTTCCCACAGATGAGAACATTAAAACATTGACATTTTAATCTGATACAAGAATGAGTTGTGTCAGCACGCTGCTTCCAGCTACAACAACAGAAAACCCAAGTTTAATTAAAGACAGAGTGGAGAAGCTGCACGGTGGTGTCTGAACCACGGAGGTACAGCAGATGCTTGCTCACCATTTTGGGCTCAGGTTCCTCTCCGGGCCACTGCTGGTCAGGCAAAACATGGTTGAAAAGGAAAGAGAGGGAGGACAAAAACAAACATATTTTTTTGTTTGTCAGATAGGAGATGCAAAAGGTGAGACCAGGTACCTGAGACTTACATACATCACAGATTTTACCCAGATACCAGTGACAGCATGGCACAAACAGGCCTAAGACAAACGTGCAGCAGAGGCCAGTCACAGCCACATCGGCCCTGCAGCTTTGATGCTGGGATGAAAAACACACCTTCAGGACCCACACCAGTGTGTGCTTAGCCTGTGCCTGCTCACAGCTCCCAAATAACCCCTTACAGCAGCACTGGGACTCCTCACAAGAGGGACTTCTCACAGATGATAGCCTTCAGCAGCCCTTGGGCACTTCTGTTGCCAAATCAGGAAACTAACTTCTATTTTTCAGTCTTAGAAGTGGTATAAAAATAGTGCAGACTTGTTCTGCATGTGATACCTGCCAGAAGCCATCAGCTGGGTGAGAATTCTTCTTCCAAACTGAAAATGTGGTGACCTTGCAGTCTTCCTTCCCCCTAGGAAAGCCCCCAACACTGAGCCAGTCTCTAGGGTTTCATTACATCACCAAAACAGAGGAGGAGTGTTTTATCATTTGTTTAATGGGAACATGTCAAAACCACTACAAATAGGAAGATCAAGGGAATAAGATAAAGTATTTTCTGCAGTATAAGTCAGACTTATAATTTGTAAGGAGTTCATTTTGTTAGCATTTCACATCTGATGTTCCTCTCCAAGGACCTAGAAGTCTCTTAGCACTGTGCCTCTTGATTCTCTTTAAACATGTCTGTCCAAGTGCCTTGTCACTCGCTGGCTGGAGAAGAACACTCCTGTGTTTGATCTTGCCCTCTCACAACTTCAGTTCCAATGTGAAAGGTTAGCTCAGGGTAGCAGATATCCCTGAGGCAGGAGACAAGGCAAAGGGAATGAAGCGAGTTGTGTAAATAGGAACAAAATGGAAAGTGGATATGCAAAAAATAAATAAAAGATAGAAGAAAAAGTACAGTAGCACTGTTACCAATTACAGATCCCGAGTTTTGGAAGATGCAGCCATGAGTGCCACAGATGCATCAGACAGCACCACTTTTCCCATTCGTACACATACCAAGCACCAACAACAGGCACCTGTAGCACCTGATGAACAGGAAGCAAAAAATACCTGTTCATGGGGGACCTTTGAGAGCCTGGAGGTGATTGATACTCCTGCCTTCCTCAGCAGGTGGGCACACGCCACTGTGTTTCCATGTCTGGGCATGCCTGTACATGTGTCACCTTTCCAGTTTTCCTTGTGCCATATTCTAAAGTTGACAATTGTGAGTGTAAATTATGAAGGAGTTTCCAAGAGTGCTTTCTCCATCTGCTTCCCAAAGCAAAAAAAGCCCAAAAGTCCACGACTCCAAGCAGAGCCTTCAGGAGTTCCTTCAGAGCAGAGGATCTGAAGCAGGATTCCACCAGCAGCTGTAGCTCACTACGTCTGCCACAGAGCGTGAAAGCCACTTGCCTGTTGTGTCCTAGACTGCTCCTGACAGCAGTTTCCAAGAGGACAGCCCTGACAAAGCCTGCAGGGAGAAGCCAGGCACACAGCTGGACATCCTGAGCTGAATGCAAGGGCAGAGTGATGGCCCAGCTCCCACCCCCAGAGATCAGGGCTTCCTCTGCATTAGAGATGGACACTCGGTCTTGGAAATAAAAGCAAGCTGGCACATGCATGATAGCTTCTGCCAGGTACATGGGTTATTTCCCCTTGAAGCTTGTTAATCTGCAGGTGACAGCAAAATAAAATCATTATGGGACCAGTCAAATAAAAAGGATCTCTCACTATCCAGTGGTCAGGTTAACCAGAACTACTAAGATGCTGCTCCACAATAAATACAAGATAAAGGTAAGCAAAAAGGGAATTTGGAAAATACTAGTTTTGCTCCTTTCATTTAACTTCTGCAAAAATAAAACAAAAAATAAAGTCTTTTAACCACAGTACCTAACTGGGTCAGCTTGCCTGCCCTGAGCATTGGGCTGGCAGATGTTGCAGCTGTGTGTACAGTATCAGGGTTCAAACATGTCATCCCCTTTAGCTGGTTGCAATAATCTAAGGCACTCTAATAGCTTCTGCCTTCACTTCCCTGTTCCCTTTCAGTGCTGTGGCAGCTCTGTGGCAGTGGTTCCAGTGCCAGTCCCAAGCAGTGTCGTGCTCTGGTCACACATAACATGGCACCATCTCATGGAGCAGGAACTCACCAAGACCTGAGACCTTCCCCACCACTACCATAACCTCTAAATGTCCAAGTTCCACCCCCAAGCACCCCAGCTCTGACATCCTGTCTGCAGCAGTGCCTGGGAAAAGTTGTCAGAAACCCAGACTAACTAGAGATGATTTTTGCATTACTGTCTGTTAATCAAACAACATTGCCCCCAGAGCCTCCAGACACTGGTACAGACTCTGAAGCAATGAAGAAGACTTCACAGAAAGCATTCTCTCCACATCCCCAAGAATCAATAATCCGCTTGTACAGTTCACTTGGATTTTATTTTTAAAACTGTTTTTACAGATTAGCAGAGAAAAGTTTTCCTTCCTAACGTACACCTTACAGAAGAGCTTGCAAAAAGTGGTAGAAAACAACTATGAATATACAGCAAATAGCACAAACTAATCAAATTATGTATTTATTAATTCCTTAGCATTGCAGAGAAGCAGCAGATAATATTTGGCAGAGGACATGCACTGCAACAAGCGCAGTCTTGTGCTGAGAGCAGAGCTGGTGTTTCTGCAGCGATTTGCTCTGTGCCAAGGGCTGGCACCTCAGCCACAAAGCCAGCTGTCTCAGCTGAGGCATCAGTGTCCTCCTGGCACAGGAACGCATTTCACAAAAACCTTCAAGAATCTGATGTCAAGATACTTTACATGACCCTGTAGACACTTCATTAAAAAGCCAAACTCTACAGCACAGAAATGAGTAGGATTGCTGCTCTTGTACGACTGCATTTCAAAGAGAACCTTTTTCAAGAGGGTAACAGAAAAAAATACATTTAATAGCAAATTTTATGAGAGAAGGATAAAAACCAGGTAGTTCAACAGTTCCTGAAATCCCAGTGGTGGTCAATAAATCGACTTCTGCTTCACATTATATGAAGAGGCTGTACTTAGCAAATCACTGTGTAAGCTGCCTCAATAACAGCAATCCTGCTATCAAGTTTACTTGCAATGAGTCCAACAAAGAAATTAATTTCTTAGATGACAAGAAAAGGTTATCTAGAACTGGGAAAACACATGAGACAAAGATTTCTACTAATAAAACAAATATCAGACTCAGAGCTGAATTTGAAGCTGTTTTTTCTCTGAAAGATTTGAAATCCCTGTATCCCAAACACCAGAGCTACAAAGGAAACAAAGAGAACATCCTGCAACCTGCCCCGCTAAAAACACAAGGAGAACAGAACAAGCCACAGCTCTTTTCACTACACGAGTTACTCCCTCAGCTCCATGCACACTGTTCCTCAAGCAAGGCCCAGAACAAGAAAATATACTGCAACCCAAGTTCCAGACTTAAAAACAAACCTCACTTCGGGCAACCAGTGAGGGTTTTTTACTCCCCAAAACTTCAGTACAATTTAATTTCCAGAATGCAGAACGTGCCCTATTCACAAGTACAAAAGTGTTTCTCATTACTCCAGCAAGTAACAAAACACACCTTCCTGGTCTCATCTTTACTGATTTTATTGATCTGTTTATTCCCAAGACATTCCACAGGTATCAATCACCCATCTTATTTTCCAGTTATCAAAATTTTTCATAAATATTTTCACAGAAGGGCATCACTTTCCTCTATGCTCGCCTTTACTCCTCTCACTGTAATGCTCACCCTTCTGTTACTCCTCCCATCTCATAATCCTCATACTTGTCTGTGCACATCAAGTGAGCAAAGTGATCTGATTTATCCACATGCCCACAGGAAGTCAGCCAAACCCATGAGACAACGCAGAGGTTTGATGTTGAAGGTCATTCTATAAAAGCATGGATTGCCTGTCTCTGCTGCCCAAAGATCTGCTCCCACCAGTTCTTACAGCAACTCACCCCATCCAGCATCCAGGAACTCTGTGATCACATCACACAGCTGCCACCTGTGCTGGATGGCTTGGTGACAACACTGCACTAGCAGAATCAATGTCTATGGATTTGGGGTTAGTTGTAAAAGACTGTTGAATTTCTCTGTTTCACAGCTGCAAAGATTAACATCAAATTTTAATCAATTCCAAACCAAAGCTGTGTAATTCACCTGAAATAATAACAGAAAGAGATTTAGACACATCCATTTAACCCCAGCTGCCCAAACCAGTGACAAGTCACAGTCACCTGCAGTGCTGCTGTTGTGGCTGGTTAAGCAGGGGCCTCCAGGAACCTCTGGGAAGGCTCTTGCAAGTCCCACAGGACCACAGATGACTCTGCTAGGACAGCTGTATCTTGAGTGAGTGGCTTGAAGCAGGGGAAGAGTTAAGATCTAGGTTTCAATTTCCATGGTGATTAGAAGAAAGAGCTTGTCTGAGGAGCTGTTTTGGACCATTAATGCTAATTTTTTGTATTCTCTGGAAAAGAGGCTATTTGAGAGGACAGAGAGAAACAATAACAGGGGGAAGGAGGCAGTTTTGTTGGGGCAGTGTTGTGTTTCTTTCTTTTTTTTTTTTTTCAGATTTGGTGACATGAGTAGCTACAATCTTGTCTATGTGACACTGATGGCAAAGCAACAGAACTGCCAAGACAAGACTCTGGCTAGAAAAAAATTGAGAGGGTAATATAACATTAGTGACATGAATTTTCAGAAAATATATTCTTGCACTAGTGTGGTTTTTAATTAAATGCTTATTGCTAATTAATAGCACAGATATAGCAGGTTTTGTATGACAGTTAACTTGATGCAAAATGACATTTGATTAAGAAAATCAAAATCAACATGACACATCAAGTGGGCTAGAGACTGATAGGCCTCATAATGTAATTGCAGATAAGGCCAAATACTAAATAAATGTTTCCAGCTTATAGCAATTAAATATCAACACAAAAGAGAACAGTTTCTTTTATCCCATCCTCAAGAGCTTGACCCTATGTTATGCAGTAGTTTTGTCTATGCCCTGAAAAAAAAGCACAAGATGATTACTGAACAAATTTACAGATTAGAGCGATGAAAACAAGGATCAGTGGTAGAAAGCAATTTAGTTTGACAGACAAAGAAGACTGGAACAAAGATCCCCATTTTTAATATAGCTAAATGTAAGAAAACATGCCTAAGCCCCACTTCCAGGCTGGCAGCCTCTCCTGAAAGCAGGTACTCTGAAAGGTCACTGTAGAAAAACATTTGTAGGGAGCTTCAAGGGAGATATTGTGGGTAAATAGGACCATGGAGGTAATTTTGCTTTCATATTTCCTCCAAAGCTAAAACTACACAAGTGAGGCTTCAGAAAACAGTTGATAGCAGCTGGTGACAGAAACTCACACAATTAAAAAAAGCCAAACCAACCACTCCCCTAGAAAGCTGCCAAAAGTTTGATTGAAACAGAAGTAAGGAAGTATTTGGGTATCTCATGCCTTCCTTGAAGGTCAGAATGGACAAAACTCCGGTATCTGAGAGACAGTTAGGAAGCAAGTGAGACAGAAGCCAATTCTACTCACAGTTCTCTGGTAACATCCTCATAAGCCAAATACAAGCACTCAAGCTCTCCTGCTTCTTCCTTTCATACCTTGTCTTTGCAGAATATGCAGAGCATTAATATTTATGACCTTAAAGGGAGCTACTCAACACGATGAAACTAAACATCTTGCTTTCTTCAGCAATTAAATCCCACTGCTGCATGTCACAGCTTTTTCCACCTGAGGCTTAGAAGTGCCAGGCAATGCTGTGACCTCACTCACCTGCCACAAGCATTCTGCAATGCCCCCAGCAGGTGACAATCCCATGACAGGGCATGGCCCACACCAATTGCACCCAGAGCATCTGCTGCTTTGGTCTGGTCATGAATATATAGAAAGGAGAGGAAGAAAAACCCTGGAGAGCAATTTATCCTGGATCTCTTTACATCAAAACTCATCTCACCATTCTTGGCTTTTTCAGTTTATCCGTCCACCTTTATATAAAGTTGTATTTAGGCAGCTAAACAACTGAAAGCTCAAGAAACATACGTACAAAGTGCACAAGGACACGGGACAGAGCTGAGCAATTACAGGAATTACCCCAGCTCCCAGCCTGGGGCTCTCAGTCCCACCTGGCAGCACCTGTGAGCTGTGCTGGACAGTGGAGGGGCGACTGTGGCCACCACCAAGGCAGGTACAACAGCCCTCCAGCAGCTGTGACTGACCAAGAGCTCTGACACAAGGTCTGACACGGCACGAAGGGAGGTTTCTGCCACAAGAGGTATCACACCCCAGGACCACCTCAGGCACCTCCAAGCCAAGTCTCTCCCAGCAGAGCCCACCTGCCCATGAGCCAAGACCCAGCTGCAGCAGAGAGATTTGTGGTTTCCCTACCTGCCAGCTGCCTCCTTCCAACATCGGTGCATAGCTTCAAAGTCCAAAGGGACGCACAAAAGAAAGCTGGAGGGATGGAGAGGAATCAATGTCAAAACAAACAAATAGCTTTCAAGTGATTTGGGACTCTAAAAATGAGGGGCTGTATTTTTAGCCTGCACACAAGCAGCTCTAGGTGCTTTTCCTTTGTCCCCATGACAGTAGGTAAGTGAACACACCTGCCTCACCTCGCACCCTGCTGATGGTAAACACCAGGTCTTGCATTCAGGTTACAATGTGGAGTTACTTCAGAGCAGCCCTGTGCCAAAATAGCACATTTCTGAGGGATGCAAAGGTATTCAATAAAAAGCTTTTAAAGGCATATTTTTAAACTTGCAGCAGGAAAGCTTTTCTGTGTCAAGACAGTAATTCTTTTAACAGCATTGATCAAAATGTCATTCTTTTATGAGTGTACAATACCTTTTAATGGCATACAACAAACCATTAGGGTTCTACACCTCCGTGCAGCACAGAGCTTACTGGAAAATCAGCAACACTGGCCAAGAGATAGCCACTGGCTTTTATGCCTCTCATAAGGCTGAGTTTCTTCCATTCTCTGCTGCACCCAAACACCCACAAGTGAAGTGACCTCAAAAAATTAAGTCAAACTTCTCACCACTTTCATCAGAGCTTTTATCCCTACATATTTTCCCCCCAAAATGCCTCTCATAAACACAACAAATATTCTGGCTTTCCAAAGTGGGATTTTGTCACCAGGGTCTATTCTGGCTCTTTCTTTTGCTCACCAATGATCACACTTACCCCAAGACTGCACTGACTGAGGAGTTGGAGGGGGTTGAATTGAACAAAATGAGTTTGATTTTCAGAAATGGGATGAACCTGCCCTTTCCTAACACTGAAGTCTGGGGCAGAATCCATCTACAAATATCTGGTTTTTTTAAGTGCCCAGCCCTTCAAAGGGTGAGCGCACGGGTGATTGCATTTGCTCTGCTCGAGTGGAAGACCAGCCCTGGGTCTCTGCATGCACTCAGCACTTCACAGCCTGATTTTAGTTACAAATACCAACAGGAAAGGGAATGGTTTCCACCAGCCCACATTCAAGACCTTTCCTGTCAATGGCAAGAGAATATTTATGGGATTGAATCATCACTGTTAACTGAGCAATGGCAGCAAAAGACCTGTATTTCACTCTCTGAAATACCTCTGGATAATGACAAGATCTCAGCTGCTTCTGGACGTGTAAACAAATGGAAAAAACAATTCACAATAAAACACAAGGTAAACCAAAAAACAAAATCAAAGACAGGAAAACTGACTAGGAAAAAGAGACAGAAAAAATTGAGGCTCTAAAATCAAAATCTGGAGTGAAATTAACTTCAGTTAAGAAAAGTTTGAGAGGCTGCTTGACTCTTACATGCCCAGAAGCAGCTCTGTGCCTCTGACTTCCAGTTATGAGATGTTACTGTAAGTTTTCTCAGTCCTATCTAAAATTTAGAAATCGAAGTTAATTTTTTTCTTTAAGACCACAAATTCAACTCAAACAGGACAATTTATGCTCCAGAAGATGTCACTGTCTCAGTTAGAACAACACAAAGCCAATGATGCTTACGTTTTGCCAGCATTCATTATTAAACATACGGTCAGGCACAGGGAGGTCACCCTCCAAAAAGCTGTGCCCCATGACCCAGCTGATAACCCAGACCAAAACCTGGTCAGTCAGAATTTCATCGTTATCAGGGAATGGTTTATCAGTATCACACAACTGGACAGTTCAGAGTTGCTCCTTCATGGCCGTTGTAGTCAAGAGAGTGAATGACCATTCAAGCACACATTTGGGATTTTTTTAATCTAACAGGTGATTTTCTAGGTTATCCAAAGTATATCAGCTAAAACCCCCGCATTTTACAATAGCAACTAATTTCTTGTTGACCTACAATACATTCTGTGCAATAAACATTGTGGCAGCATAGAAGAGATGTTCTTGTCTTTTTTCCCCCTATACCGCTTGATTCAATAAAAGCAATTTCTTTATCTCATCAGTGATGTGGAAATAAACTAAGGTCTTAAATTAAGGAGGTCAAACAGGACCACTATTAGCAGGACCCCGACTTCAGCACCTACCAGCTCAGCGTTTCCCCTTAAACCTCCACCCTGAAGGCTTTTAATAGCAGGTTCAGCGTAGTTTGTCAGAAGCCACAGCGACGCATTTGATCGCGCTTTCCAGCAAGGAACCAGACCAGAAGATGTTTCCTAATGCCCCTGCAGCACAGCTGCCCGGACAGAGCTCTGCACGCAGTGTCCAGCGAGCGGCCGTGGCCGGCGAGGCTCCGGGGCGGCTCCGGGGCTGCTCCGCTCCGCGCTCCCTCCGCCCCGAGCGCGGCCCGGCCGGACAGGATCCCCCCGCACTAACCTGCTCCGCAGCTCGGCAGGGCCGGCCTTTCCCAGGGCCCTGCACCGCAGAGTCCCGCTCGCCGCCTCTCCCGAACGGCAGCGGAGGGGCCGGCGGGAGCGGCGCGGCCTGTCCNCTCAGGCCCCGCCAGCCCCGTTCGAACGGCCCGCCAGCCCCGCCCCGCCCCTGCCTGACGGGGCGCTCGCCCAATCCCGAGGCAGGAAGGGTACCCCGCCCCTACAGGGACCAATCAACGCTCGACAAGGGCGGGGGCGGTGCCGCCTGCGCGCCCGGAAGGCCTCACGAGCCCGCGGTTCCCGCAGGCGTTGATTAACTTAAGGACTGTCCAATAGAAGCTCGGCTT
>VWZP01010438.1:29090-42542 GCA_013396995.1 Dicaeum eximium
GGGGGGAGGCCAAGGGGGAGGCCAGGCGGGAGCTCCTCCGGCAGCGTGTGCCGGGCTGCCCGGGGGCACGGCGGGGGCACGGCGGGGGCACGGCGGGGAACAGCGCCCGGAGAGCGCCCCGGGCCCCGCAGCCNTTCCCGCCCCTGCGTGACGGCGATTGGACAGCGGGGAAGGGGCGGACACTCGCCGGCGCCGGGGCGGGGCGTTGCCATGGGGAGGGCGTTGCCATGGGGACGGGCGGGCCCCGCAGCCCCTCAGGCCCCTCAGTGCCCGCAGCCCCTCAGGCCCCGCAGCCCCTCAGGCCCCGCCGCGCTGTGGCTGCGCTGCCCCCGCCGGCCACCGGGACTGGACCCGGAGTTAGGTGTGTTGTGAGCCGATGAAGGAGCTTCTGCTGCCTCCGAGCCACACACAGATCTGATTTGACACAGGGGAAGTCTCCAAACCCAGGAGATGCTGGAGCTGGTTTGCTGTCTCCTGTGAGGGAAGCAGCCACTTTGGGAAACAGGTGGATGGGTAAAAAAGGTTCCATTGGCACAGATGATGCATAAGCCAAGCTTTACATGACTCAGACATTTGTTTGTGAGACCATACAGAAACCAAATTGCTGTACGCAAAAAAAAGAAGAAAAAATGCACAGACAAATGCTAAATCATAGGAGCAAGGAACTGCCTGGCTGTTGCAGTGCTTGGTGGAAAAGCAGGAAGGGAATGAGCTCACTGAAACCCCAGAGGTGTAGATAAGGAGAGGAGAGCTGGGGTTCCTCCCAGGCCGGCTCCGTGCTGGGCAGGGCTGAGCTGGGCTCCTCCAGCCCCTGCACGGGGCCTGACCTGGAAACAGGTGAGGCAAAGCTCCAGGCTGCCACCTCTGCCAGCAAAACTCAGAAATTCACTTCCTCCCCTGCTTGGAACTGGACTGTGACCACAGAGCCAGAGAATGCTTGGAATTTTGGCTGCTGTTAGAAGAGGAATGAAGTAAACCAAATATTTTTGTAATAAAAATTTAATATCCTTTTTTTGGGCTTTGTAATCAAAGCAGCTCTCTAAGCTATGCGCGCATGCACAGTAATCCTCCGCTAATCCTGCTCGCCTCAGGCGTGCGAGATGCTACAGAAATAACAAGGCAGTGCATACTACAGAAGAAACTTCTAATTTGTTTTTGTCTAGCTCAGCATAAGGCCAAGCCCCAGGTGCAATAGACCATCACATGAAAAATGTAACAGAGCTCAAATGTAAAATACTCCTGCAGACATGTATATTGATCAAATACCAGATGGCATGGACGGGGTAACTGTGGGATGGTGCTGGGGATGGAAGGCAAGTTCCAGATTCCTTTTCCAAAACAAGATACCACTTAAATTTGTGAAATCCAGAGAAACAGCAGGAAAGCCTGAGTTTTGTGGGGACCAAACCCTGGTGAACATCACAACCCAATTTCCTCAGAATTTTCACTAAACTTTTACCTTTTTGCCCTCTGATGAATTCGAGTATTTCGTTCTCATTCCTGGCTCAACAGCAACAGCAACTCTTTCCCCATCACTCATAACTTTGTAATAATTTTCGAACCAGAAATGTTCCTATTTTAAAAAATACATTTTAAACGTTTTTCTCTTAGTATTCTTTCAGCTGAAATGCACACGGGTCAGAAACCTGACATTAGGAGCAGCAATAATCCACACCAATTTGTGCTTTTATGTAATTTAGCTTTGATTCACCACTCCTGGGTGTTTGAAATGGGGACTTTTTACTGATCCTACAGCTGGGGATGGCTGCTGGTAGGTGTAGCCGGCGTCTCCATGGGGAAGATCCTTTTTGCTCAGGGGGACGTGGGTTCCTCCCGTGTCCAACCCCCGTGTCCTAGCAGGGGTGTGAGGGGTCTCGTAGAGGCCAACTCTGAGTTTATTTTATTGTGACTAATAGACTAAAAGACCCATCCTAGTTTGGAATCGAGCCAGGGCCTGAAACTGAAATTGTTTCCTAGTAAGTGACTTGCTGCAGCTGGTGAATGGAGGGAAGCGTTCCGTCCCATCCTGTGAATAAAATACACCCCGACCAAGGAGAGGTGGCAGGATGCCAGAACAACACATAAAATCTGCCTTTCCTGCAGAGAACATCCAACAGGTTGTCAGCAGGCACTCCTCTGAGGAGCCCTGTGGTGGCACACGAGCCGCCAGCAGTGCGAGCCAGCGACACAAAGCCACGTGCCCGCGGCCACCAGTGACACGGGGGCTGGCCCTGGGCCAGGAGGGGCATGGCCCACTGCCACGCGGGAGAGCAGCTGCCGTGCCCGGGGCAGGGCAGGGTGTGCTGACAGGCCAGGAGGGGCACACGGACCCGCCCGGCTGGGAGCCGCAGCCCCGGGCTGAGCCCAGGCGGGTGTCGAGCCCTTCTACCCCTGATCCCTGCAGCAGCAGCTCCGGCAGCAAAGCTGCTCCTGCTCCGGAGCTGGCAGAGCCGTTCCCCTGCAGCCCTGCAGCCCTGCAGCGGCACCTGTGCAGGGGACAGGGGACACCAGCTCCCGTCACTGCTGAGGAGCTCAAACACTGCCCTAGGCCACTCCCTTGAGGGCACCCCGTGGGCCTTCGTGCCCCGGGCGTGCTGGAGCTGAGCAGCCCCTTCACAGGTTACAGTGGAGCCTGCCTGTAGCACCTGTGTCACAGCTGGGACAGCTTAACACGACTGTTCAGCTTGGAAAATACCTGCAAGCCACAAAGTCCAACTTTCAGCAAAGCACTACCACTGTGTTCACCACTAAATCATGTCCCCAGGTGCCTCATCCACATTTTCTGAAAACTTCCAGGTAAGGTGATTTTACAGCTTCCCTGGGCAGCGCCTGTGCCAGCCCTTTCCATGAAAAAATTTCCCTAATATCCAACCAAACCTCCCCTGGCTAAACTTGAGGCCATTTCCTCTCGTCACTTGTTACCTGAGGGAAGAGACTGACCCCAGCTGGCTCCAGCCTCCTGTCAGGTACTTGTGGAGAGTGAGAAGGTTCCGCCTCCAGTGCTCCTGCATTTGGGGTGAGATTAAAATTGTAATGTCAACTATTAAAATATTAATGTGATCCTTTCAATTTCCTTCTGCTTCGTGGGGAGCAGTGGCATGTGGAAGGAGGTTTGCTGTGATTCCTCTGAGATGTGAGAGAGTAACTAATTACTGGAAAAGATGAGATACAGTCCTGTGATTCCCTGGAATATCTGCTGAACCTCAGGACAGTTTGTATATAATGGAGGCACTCTTCTACAAAGAAAAGATAAACAGAGGAGAAAAAGGACAGCACTGGAGCAAACGGCAGCTCTGGATAGTCACTGGTCTCAGAGTTAATCCAGAACCTGGTAAATAAGGCTGCAGACAATTAATTAGAGGAATAATGCCTGTAAATAATATTTTACGGTAGGATTAGTTCATCGGGAGGGTTCCTGGTGAACTCATAGGAAGTGTGGGGAGAAAGGTAACGAAGACACTAAATTGCCTTCAGCTGTTTAAATGATTCCTGCAGATCCTATTACAGAAGAGAAAGGGAAATGGCTGCAGAACAGGTCATAGGAGTTCCTCTTTCCAGTGGTCCAGCAGTCCCTGTAAAAGAGAGCGAAAAGGCCTGCGTGCCTTGAGAGCAGCAGAAGGCACATTTGTCCCCATCCATCTCTGCGCGTCCCTGCCCCGGTGTCCCTGCCCCGGGGTCCCTGCCCCGGTGTCCCTGCCCCGGGGTCCCTGCCCCGGAGTCCCTGCGGCTGCCTGGGGACCGGCGGCACGGGGACAGGACGGGCTCCGCGCCGGGCAGCGGGCAGGGGCAGTGGCGTGCCCCAGGGCCCCCCTGAGCCGGGCTGGGCCCCCCTGAGCCGGGCTCGGGCACGAATTTGCCAAAGGACAGCACCGCTCGCCGCGCCTCTGCAGGAGCGCGGGCGAGGCACCGGAGCGGCCCCGGGCGAGCGGCAATCGCGGAACACGCCCAGCTGAAACCGCGATCACCGAGCCCACACCTGGGCCTGCACCTCAGGAATCTCGCCGTGTGTCTGAGAGCATTGTCCAAAAATGCTTCTTGAGCTCTAGCAGCACGATTGTTGCATATTTCTAGATGCTGCCAGGCCCTCCCTGTTAATTGGTTTATGAGGGTAATTTTACCTGGGAATTTTGTTATTTCTCAAGGTCATGTCCTGTATCGTGGGATACTGATGCTCCTACCCCATTCCTGCTGTGATCTCTCCAGTCCTCAGCAGCTGAACTGTATGTCCAGTACAATTGACAAAATGATCCACCTTCACCTGCAGTGCTCACGCACACCCACACCATTGCCTTTGGAAAATAATTACTGCACAGAGACCGATCCTGTTAGATTAAGACAAATTAAGAATCTAATATATAGGTTTGCTGTCAGGCTCCCAGGGTCAGGGGTCGATACAGTATATTGCTGGGAGGCTATAGGTTACCCCTGCCCCAATATTTTATCATAATAAACCAAATGGGGACAAAACACCCAGCAGCAGCCCATAAATCTATTAGCAGTGAACTGTCAATGTCCCACATACCCGGGTAATTTGTTAATTCAGAGCTGGGGCTCTTTTTTCACTAGACCTTGTAAACTCCTTTTTGAAACATCAATAAACCATCTGCTTTGACTTGTTAATCAAACGACTTTATTCAGTCCAAAGCAATTTTTTCCTAATAAAAACAGAGTATTTATCTCCATGGCTATAATAGAGGATTGTTTTCAACTGTTCACTTATAGTTAAGAAGCACATTTAGTTTGGATTGATTTCCAATGCTTCGGTCATATCTTGTCACTTCCCATTTCTTACACACAGCATCTCAGTTTAGCTCTCTAGCAGGGAAAACACAACTTGCCCCAGTCAGTGCTGGGAGTGGCACCAGGGGAGCGGTAACCAGCAGCAAAAAGGTCATGGAAATCAAACTTTAAAGAGCTGAACGCATCCTCGTCAGCTCTTGGGCTGCTCCCACCTTTTCCCAGTCTTTTCCTGCAGCTGCACCTGCCTGGTTCCCACCTCCTCCCAAGCCAGCCCAGGATTCCACCTGGGACATCTTCCCCAGGTGCCCCGTTCCCTTGCCATGGGTCTTGCCAAGGCTCTCGAGCAAAATCTTGGCACAGTCCCCTCCAGCTTCTTCACTGGTAGCAGCTGGTGGCGAGGAGTGCTCTGGTGGCTGGGAACGGGGCTGTGGTGGGTGGGAATGGGGCCGTGGTGGGCGGGGATGGGGCTGTGGTGGTCAGACACGGGGCTGTGGTGGCTGGGAACAGGGTTTGGTAGTCAGACACGGAGCTCTGGTGGTCAGACACGGGGCCGTGGTGGTCTCTCAATCCCTGCTGCCCCCCAGAGCACAGGCTGCCAGGCATGGCCATCGCCACGGGCATGATGGCATGTGCCACATTCCTTGCTGCTCTCCAAAGCTCCGGGGGTGCGGGGAGCTCCATTAGGACGCGATTTCTGCGGGATGCGATTTTCGAAGGATGCAATTCCGCGATGCAGCGCAGAGGGGCAGATGCAGGGCAGAGGAGCTGGGGATGCATTAGGGAAGGGAGGCGCGCGTCCAGCCCGGCTGGTGGCTTTTCTCCAGCCGTCTGTCACATCTGCAGCAGGCGAGGCTGAGCTCCAGCACGGCGAGAGCCGCTGGGTGAGGCCAGCGCCAGCCGGCCCCGGGCCCGTCCCCTGCAGGGGGACAGCGCTGTCCCTGAGCCCTCCGGGACACCAGCACGACGGGCCACGCTCCACGGTGCTCGCAGGACTCACGGAACCATCTGCCGTGTCCCCTCGCGTGCGCCTTGGCTGAATGGTGGCCGTGACACGCAGGCTGGGGCTGGGACCCTTCCGGGCACCCCAGGGTCACTGGTGGCACAGGCAGAGGAGCGGCCCCGAGCCCGCCGGGCTCCCGTGGCATTGCCCGGGGACAGCTGTGGGCCGTGCCAGGACACATCTTGGCAAAGCCATCGCTCAGGCACATCGGGGCGGGCTGATCCTGGCCCACGGAGCGCGCCAGGCTGGGACAGAGCCCACCTGTGCAGGAGCACGGTGTGAACAGCACAGCCCAGCTCTGCCCTGCGGCGCTCCGAGGAGCGGGGGGAGCCTCTGCCCACCCAGTCTGAGCCCAGCCAGATTCTGCCCTTGTCAAACACCTGCTTTAGACTGAGGAACTGCAGATCTTGTGCCTGAAGCATCCCTAGCGAGCACCTTTCCCTGCACACAGAGCCCTGTGAGCGGCGAGCAGAGCCACGGCTGCCCGTGGGTGCAGACCCTGGCACCAGCAGGGCCACTCTCGGTGCTGCAGGGACACCCGTGGGGCCATCGAGGCAGCCCACACTGCGCTTTCCCAGCCGTTCTCACACGGGCTGCTCTGCCCCAGCTCCTGGGTGCCACTTGCCACGTGGCCCTGCAGCCTGGCCCGAAAGAGTGTCCCCAGATGCCTGAGGGGCCCTGCTGCCACACCAGGGTCCCCAGGGGCTGATGGCAGCGGCAGAGCCGGGGCTAGGCTGCATCCCAGCCCGGGTGTGGCTGGCTGCATGTGCTCGGCATCCTGTGCTCCGCCAAGGCCCCGCGCCCGCAGCCTGCTCGCCCCGGGAAGTGGAATCAGCAGCCCCCAGCCCCGTCCGAGCCCCCGTGCGGGGGAAGGGGCAGAGAAACAAAGTCATTTATATAATGTATCTCCCTGCTGAGCTCCTAATGGCTGGCGCTTTTGTTCTGCAGTGGCTGCCTGGCTGTGATGGGCAGGAAGCCGCAGTCTCCCTTTGTTCCACGGCCTTATTCAGCAATTTAGATCCATCATAAAAATCAAATATGCATGTTGCAATCGCCTTGCGTAAAACAGCTTCAATTTTCGCCTTTCTTTAATTGAACTCCATGGGAGAAAGAGGCAGGGCTGGGGAGCAAGGGGCAGCAGGAGAAGCGCTTTGTGTTTTTGTTCAGCGGGCTGTGAAAATGGGTAGTAATGAAAATACAGAATTTTTATCTTTGCCTCATTATTAAAAAAAAAAAAAAGGACAGAAATCCTTGATAAGGCATCCCTGGTAGAGGACAGTAGGGGAGCAGCCTTCTTTTCCCTGCGTTGTGGGGACGACAGGCTCAGCAGGGCTGGGGGTAAGGGATGGCCCTCAGCATCGTGGCAGGGAAAGAGGGTTTGCCTTCTCTCTGCCCCAGTGATAATTTTCTGACAATTCTGATTTGGCACTGACTTTCCTCACCCTCCCAGTGTGCCCAGCCCTGTGCCTCGGCTGTGGTAGGGGCCAACCCCACTGACCCACTGCTGCAGCCACAAGCTGTGCTAGGGTGGCACCAGTGGCTCAGGAGGGTGGAAGCACTGGGAGAGGAGGGTGTGGGCACTGCACACGTGTGTGCATGTGTGTGTGTGTGTTTGTGTGTTTGGGTGTGTGTGTGTGTGTGTGTGTGTGTGTGTGTGCGTGCGTGCATGTGTGTGTGTGCCTGTGTGTGTGCAGGTGTGTACCCAGCCTGGCCAGCAGCAGTTTGGCTGAGAACCCCCTCCCCCGTGCTGAGAAAAGACCCTTTTTTGCTGTGACAATTCAATATAATTGAAAGTTTGCTTAGGAAAGAGAGTCTTTTTAACAGAACATGCTCACAGCCGAATCGATATGAATTATACGGCACAGAAGATGCCTAGGGTATTAAAACATTAATTAAGTAACATCATGCTCCCATCTAACCAAGAGCACAATACCATTTATAGGTACCGCTGTCTTCTCTCTGGGGCAGTGTGAAGTCTCTCCTCTACCACCGCAGTGGCTGTGAGAGACCTGGAGATCTTGGGCTGTGGTTCCTTCCCAGCTCAGGCAGGCGCCGTCCCTCAGGGTGGGACAGAGGGCACAGCCGGGTGGCCCTGCCCCGTGGCCCCGTGACTGCACGGCTGTCTCTCGTTTCTGGGGTGCTGCCACCCCTGTGCGCTGCTGGTGGGTTGGGCTGACAGCTGGGTCCTGCTGGGGACAAGCCACCAGAGCCAGCCCCAGGTAGCCCGGCCAAGGGGCGGTGACCCCGACTCATGGCGGGTGCCAGCAGCTCAGCACTGACCTGCCCCGGGGAGCCGAGCAGCGCCTGTGCCCGTGCAGCAGCGGCTGGATCAGCTCGCAGCAGCCCGGGGACTAACGCACTGATTCTGCAAAACACCAAAATAGAAAGTCATTGGAGTGAAATCAGTGTCTTCACCACATCCCCTCTGGCAGAGCGTTAATTAAAATGACTCTCTAGTGCTTTAGATCATCAGGTGTACCTTGTTAACGAGCTTGGAACAGAGAACCAGCTCCACACTGGAGTTGAAGCGCTCATGGAGTTAACCCTTCCCCACAGCTGGCACCGCCGGCCCGGTGGCAGTTTCCAGCACATCCAACTGTGTTAGGGACATCTCAGCAGCCTTCCAATGTCACAGCCAAGGCGTGAGCATGGGGCCCTGCCTGGCTCAGTGGGGACCTGGCCACAGCAGTGGTGTTGCTGCAGCCGCCGCGCTGTGCCGGGGATGAATTCCCCGGAGTCTGCCGGGTCCCTCCAGCTGGAAATGCAGCTCCAAATCCATCAGCCAGGCAGGTCCTGTTATGGTTGTATAAATATGCAATTTTTGGCTTGTAAGAGTGCACTAGTGAGAGCTGAATCTCTTTGAGATGATGGCAATGAAAGGTCATTAAAAATCACTCCCGGCCTTCTCTTACCAGAATCACAGCATGGAAAAACCTTTTTATTCCTGTCAGAGGTTTGCACAATTCCCATGGATGGGCTGCTCTGTGCAGGATGCTGCGCAGAGCTTTTTAGTTTGCAGCTTGTGCAGCTACTCGAGGCCATTTACACCTTCCTGAACATAACAAGGCACTTCCTCAAGCGTGGCTGTTTTACAGTGGAATTCAACCCAAGAATAAATAGCAACATTATATAATAAACTTACAAAACGGCTGGTCTAGGAACAGGAGAGACGTTAATGCAGTGCAGTGCAAACACCAGCAGCAGGAGGGTCACACTGGCGACCCTGTCACTGCCGCAGTCCTGTCTGCCTGTTAAAAAGGCAGGATGGAGTTTTCCTATTAATAAAACCCCAGCCAGCTGAGAGACAATCCAGATCCCCATCTGTTTAGACTCATGCCAGAGGAACAGTGCCCAAGCCAGAGACAGGACCCGGCAGGCTGGCCAGAAGCGAGTTTTAAGAGTCCTGAGCTGCAGCGTGTCCGGGTGCACTTGGCCTTGCCACCCTGGGTGCCCTCGGGGCAGGGGTCGCCTTTTGAGGCTGCTCCTGGGGCAGAGACGCCACAGCATCCGGAATCACAGGGACCTTGGTGATTCTGACACACTTCACTTTGTGATTCACTGGGCCTGTGGAGCCCAGGTCAGTCAGTATGAATGTTAACCAGGGAATGTTCCACACCCCTGGGAGCTGCCGGGTTTCCTCCCTGTGCCCTCTGCTCAGCCCTTCTCCCGTGGAGAGGGAGGCAGCCCCTCGCTGTCCTGGCAACTGCACCAAGGACACCCATACTGGCAGATGCTTGCCTCACCTGCAGTGGTGGGTGTAAATTATTTATCACTGCAGTTATAAATTAGAGATGAGCTGTGGCCCCTGTGACTCCTTTTAGATATGGTCCCTGTTAGAGGATTTCAAACCTTTTCTCCCGCAAGGGGCAATTTTTGGCAAGAGAACTGTGTACTGAACACTCAGCAGTTCCTCTGGGTTTCCTCCCTGCTTCAGAGCGAGTGCAACGAGTTGCCTCTTACCTACTTACCTGCATCTTCTTTCGATTTATCAGCAGAAACAGATGTGATTTTTTTAGTTCACAAGTTTCAGGATGGACCATCAAGGCATTGCACCTTCCCTTGAACCACTCACTACACAATCATGCCCAGGATCCTTTTGCAGTCATTTCATAAAATTAAATGCACTTATAACGTCCTTTTCACACACGAAGCATCCCAAAGCTGCAGTACGGACGGCGCTGCTTGGCTCCTTGCTTCCCCTGGAATGGGAATTCACAGCATCAGCCCCGGCAGCGTGGCCCCGATGGGAGGGACGGGGCGTGCGCGGGCACAAGGACACGCGTGGCACTGCCCTGCTGAGCCACGCCACGCCACGCCACGCGGCACACACCCACCCAACACGGACCCAGCACCGCACACGCGGGACATTGAGACTAGAGCTTTTGCTCATTTTTTTTTTTAATGTATCACAATGAGCAGGAAACATACGTGATGAAATAGTTCCAAAGGAGTATATTCAATTACCATCTACAGTCAACTCAACTATGACAACAAAGTCTTTTGTGACAAGTTTTTTAAAGTTTTGAAAGTTCCATGTGGTTTGTTTCTGTCAGTCTCATGTATTTTGGTACAGTTCGAGATCAGCATTGTTACAGTAACAAAAAAGCTAACAAGACTACAGTATAGAAAAACACCAAGAACATCATTTTTGGTTTCACTTGCTCTAGTTTTTGTACATTGCAAAGGCTGTTCATAACCCTCTTCACTTCATTTATGCTTTCTGTTCTACCGAAACTCACCCCCCCCCAAAATAAAACCAAAAAAATAGTCAAAGTTTTGTTTCACAGTGGGCAGTATCAGCGCCAACCAACCGACCAACCAACAATCAAGCGACTGACCAACCAACCAACCAACCAACCCAACAACCCAACTTCTGCTTCTATTTAAAAGCTTTTATTATTTTTTTTTAAAGCAAAATATATTTTGGTGAGCGTGCTGGCTGTGTCCACCCACCTTGTCCCGCACCAGCCCCAGGTGGCCCCGCACACCCCTGACGCTTCTCTTTATTCTCAATTGTATGAAACTTTGGCCATCTTCACCACTTAAAAAAGCTTTTTATTAAAAATAAAACAGAAACCTGCTTAATGCTAAGTTTGAAGTGTTTTCCTCGTGCCCAGCCTGGCCCTGCCCTGCCGCTCGCTGGAAAGGCCACGCGTGGGCTGGGGGTGCACGAGGCTGGCGCCGAGGAGGAGGCAACCCCGCACTGAAAGAGTCTCTAGAAACATTTAGAAAAAATACAAGGAAATGAATTTATAAAACCTTTTAGTGGGTGGGAAGGAGGAGGGGGAAGGAGGAGAGAGAAATTGCACTATGACCAAGCAATATAATTAAAAAAACAAAACAAGACATAAGAAAAAGATTTCCAAAAGAGACCTTGTAGAATTGGACAGATAAAGCTTATGTTAAACTGGGAACTGGCATCACAGAGAGAATCCAAAACAAAACAAACCAAAAAAATTTATATATGATACAGACAGAGTAACATACAACAGTTAAATGGCAAAAAATATATATATATATATATTTCATAGAATTACAAACAAGATAAAATAATGGAAAAAAAAACTGTACAACTTTAGAATTTAAAAAATGTTCATCTCAAACACAGGGAGAAATACAAGAACTTCTGTTAAAGAAAACAGTTAAAACAGCAAACGCTCCATGGGTACGTGGTTCTGTTTTTGACACCTTATGCTACAGCTGGGTCCCGGGAGGAACATCCGGTGGTTCGCGCTTTAGTATCAACTACTTAAAAAACAATTAAAAAAGGAATTTGCACTGTGCATTAGCCTAGTCAGAAATATGTACAACAGTTCAGGATCTAGTCTTTCATCAAACTAAAACCAAAACTCCATAAAAATATAAGTGTCCCGCTAGAAACCGAGCCCACACTCGTCTCTCAGATGCTGCCGTCTCTCACGGAGGTGGCGAGTGGCTTCGGCCCGGGGAGGAGCAGCCGGAGGCGGCGGGAGGAACCTGCGTTCACAGTCTTCGAAGTTCCCTTTTGAAAGCAGGAGGAGGAGGATGATGGTGGGCAGAAGGCTCTCGTGCTTTTGGGCAGAGGAAACACGGTGGAAAGAGGTTGTTTCTGTTGGCATTTGGTTATGGAAGGGAACAGCAAAGTATCTACGTCTCCAAAATCTACATTTTAGCAGCATAAAGTTTTCCTTTCAAAGTCTGGGCCAGTTGAGGTGCGTGCGGGCTGGGGGGGCCGGGGGGCTCCAGGCCTCCCTGAGCCTGGCACCCGGTGCTGCCACGGAGAGATCTTGGAAAGAGAAACCTGCCTGGGGTGCACTGGGTGCTCACTAGGAGTTGTCTCTCTGCTTGCAGAAGAAGCACAGATAACAACCTGGATACGTTTTTTTATTCTTTATTTAAACTTAGACTTGTTTGTTTAAATCAGAAACAAATTCTCAAGTAAAAAGAATCCTTTTTGCTCATTCTGCACCAGTGGTGAAGGGTATGTCTTTGGATTTTATTTAAAGCATGAATTTTCTTTAGAGAAAAAAATGTAACAAAACCTTTTTTTTCCAAAAGAAGGAACAGAGTGCAGCCTAATTACACAAACAGAACCGATGCTCAGAGGTCAGGAACAGAGTCTTTGAAGCATTTACAAAATGAGTAAAGGAACAGGGGAAGGAAAAGAGAAGAAAAAAAAGAGAAACGGAAAATAAGAATAAAATAAGTGCACAAGGGTAACAGACATAGGTAAATCGCATGTATATGCCTTAAAAAGTTTCAAACCCCCAACAAAAAATATTCTGCAAGGGATCCTACTGACCCCCAAAACCCTTTGAACTTCTTTCTTTAGTTTTTATAAAATAATTATGCAACCACCCTCTAAGAAATGAAGGTAGCGACCATAAGTGGAAGATTACAGGACGGGGAACGGGGATAAAGGTACAAAGGGGAGAAAAGCTCAGGCGAGTCGATGGATCGCAATCTATCTGTCTAGGAATGAACAAGACAACATCAAATGAGAAGCCGTCAGCTGGACCATACAAAAGCTAAATGTACACAAAAGGGTTTTTTCTTTTAAATCTACCATACTGCTTCAGTTCATTTCCAATGCAACAATCTACTCAACACCAAAAATGGTCATATCTATCATAAATACAGAAAGTCAGTTGTTTTAAAACTTATTTTTTTAAGCTCCAAGTCCTCAACACTCTTTGTGTGTGGTTTTTTTTTTTTTTCTGAAAAGTGGGAGTGCTTAACTTTTCCCCTTGGAATTGGCTTCAGCAGAAAACCTACCCTTAAAATCCCCGAAAAGCTAAAGCAGTTCACATTGTTTTTCTCTTGAATACTTTCTGCCCATCTTAAATTAACAAAACCCCCCCCGCCCCCAAAACCAAAAAACAACAACAACAAAAAAATCCTTTTCTGGAACAAAACCAAAACCAAAACAAACCCGCCAAAACAAACGAAAGAAATTATATATATATGTATATATATATATATATATATATAAAACAATGATTCTGAAAACAGAACAAAGTGTGAGCGATTGACCTGAGAATAAAAAGACATTACATTTCTTTTTTCTTTTAGCAAGCCATTGGTATCTGAATGCTAAGATAGCAAGAAATTTAAAACTGTCTCCAGGTGGGCTGCTTTCCCATACAGCGCTGCCGGGCTCTGCTGTGCTATCGAGGGGGATCAGACGGGGCAATGTACAGGGGTGCGAGCTCCGCAGGTGCGAGGAGGCAGCA
>VWZP01010438.1:43426-76972 GCA_013396995.1 Dicaeum eximium
CGGCCTTCGTCTCCCAGACCAACAGTACCTTCCAGAGGACAAATGTAACAGATTTTTTTTTCTTTTTTTAAAGTTTTATTTTATTAAAAGGAAAGGAAAAAAGAAATGTAAAACCCACCGGCATCGTTATATGGGAAAACAACCCACGCTTTTTCTTTTTTTCTTTTTTCTTTTTTTTTTTTTTTGGTTAGAAGCTTTGGAATTGCAGTTAGTCTATTTTTGAAATTGGTTTGTTATTAACTTTTCTTTATTTAAATTCATTTTCATTGTTCATCTTCAAAGCTTACAATCTGAAGGTGTCCATTCCTATGCTAGCTAGACCACTGTCCTTAGGGCAGCCGGGGTCCTGGGGCCCCTCCGCCGGGCTCGCCGGTCCATCTGACTTTTGGCTAAGATCCGTGTCAGACTCCTCCGAATAGTCGTCTGTTGGCATCGAGGGCTGAACCCCTGAGGTGCTGCATGAACTTGAGGTAACCGTTGAAGATGAGGAGAGAGGAGGGCAGGGCGGCGGCCCGGGCGGGNTTGGCGTTTCTTGCTGCTCTTGTGATTGTTCGATGTTTGTGCGGGGCTGACTCGAGATGCTGACTGAGGGCTTCGTCCCCACACACCGTGCTCTCGCACGCCACGCACTGGTACGAGCCGCTGCCCTGGCCGCTGCCCGTGGGCACGTGAAGCACCATCTCATGCAGGTTCGCCACAGACTGGCCGAAGAAGCAGAGGGACTTCAGGTGGTCGCTGGCCGCCTCCTGGTCGCCAAAGCACGCCTGGCACTTGCGGCAGACCAGCTTGTACTGCACCTTTGGGACAATGAAAGGGTCGCAGAGCGAGTCCGCGCCCTTGCCTTCCGCTTCGGGCTCTTCTTGGGGTTTGGGCAGGAGGGGGGACACCTCGCGGGGTGCGTTCTTCTGCTCTTCTTGCTTGGGGGGTTCTTTGGCAGGGTCTTTGTCCGGGGTGGCAGCCCCCGCGGGGACGGGGGTTTGGCTTCCTTTGGGCTGCTGCGGTTTCTGCTGCTGCTGCTGCTGCTGCTGCTGCTGTCGCTGCTGCTGCTGCAATGCCTCCTGCAGACTCTGCTGGTATTGCTGGTACTGCTGCAGCAGTGAGCCAGGAGACAGCCCCAGCAGTGCCTGTGACAGCGCAGGGCTGTAGGGGAACAGCCCCTCCATCCCGTACATGGGCTGCAGGTACCCGCTCTGCAGGGCGCCAGGGATCTGTGGGGCGTAGTAGGGGGAAAAGCCGGGGACAAAGTAAGGAAGGAACTGGCTCGTCAGCAAGGTGGTGGGGTCCGAGCTGAGGGCGGCCTGCAGCGCCTGCAGCTGGGCAGGCTCCACCGCGTACTCCATGGTGGGCAGCGGCGCCGCGAGGGTGCCTGCCGGTGCCTCCCCCTTCTCCTTCTTGGGCCCTGGCAGGGTGTCCCCCTTCCCCTTGGGTGCCTTCTCCTTCTCTTTTGCCTTTTCGTTCTCCTTCTCCTTGCGCTGTGCGGGGGGTGGCTGCTGCGGCTGCGGCTGCGGGGTCGTAGCTGGCGGCTGCTGTGGGGCCACGGCCGCCGTGGCTTGTGCTGGGGTGGGTGAGCTCAGTGCGGCCGGGGGCTGCTTATTTGGTAATCCAGAGGTGGGGAGGCCGGGTGAAGGGACGCTTGTGCTGGGCAGGCCCATCAGGTTGGGTTTGGGAGAAGTTAAAGCTGCAAGAGGAAGAGAGAGAGGTGAAAAGTCGCTTTGTGCTGGGCAGGCAGAAAGTATGAGGAGGGTGACCCCAGTCCACCCCACGACCTGGAGCCTCCATCTCCTCTGTATGAGGGCAGCCACTGGCCTGAGCTCAGGCGCTGCCGCAGCACAGGCACGGAGCCCATCCCTGCTGCCGCTCCCTCTGGAAAACAGCTCCTGTCCCACTCCACAGGCCCCGCACGGTGGGGACATGCCCCCTGACCCCCACTGCCTGCAGCTGCCTTGGCCACACTGCCCGGTGGCACTGACTGTGCCACGGGCGATGGGGACACCCACCAGCACCCAGGGTGCCCCGCACAGCCGATGCCTTCCTGACTCCTCTGAAATTCCCAAATGATTAACCCTTGTGTCAGCATCTGCTCTAACAGGTCCTTGGGCCAAAGGACTCCAGCAGCAGGATGGTGCTACACCAAAGGGTGAGAGCACAGCACTGCTCATCTTGTAGAAATCTTCACAGACTGGGATGCCCCAGTCATGGCAATGAGACTGAACAGGCTAAATCTAATTTATTTTGTCCTTATTAGGCCGATGTTCATGAATCCACAAGCCTTTAAAGCAACCCCTTCCTCCTTTCCTCCCTCCCTTCCTTCCTTCCCTCCTTCCTTTCCTTCCCTCCCTCCCTCCTGTCCTTCCCTCTAATGTCAGGGGCTCTGGATGCTCAGCTTCTGAGCCATTCCAGAGTTTATGTGGTGTTCAGACACCTCCCCTGGGCATAAGCATCGTGTTCTGGGTGGAATTAAAAGTGTAGTGATGCTTCCTCATAAAGGAGATAGATAATTAGTGGAATGTGAAGTTTGTCCTTCTTCCCAGCAGCAGGAATAGCCACTAACAACACTGTCCCTGGTGCCAGTTTCTGCTCTCACAGTGGCTGGGGGCAAGAGGAGTGGGCCTCCTGGAGTCACCTCCATTAGTCATGGCTGCTGCAGCTGGGAAATGTGCTCCTGAAGAGGAACGTTTTGCTTGGCAACTCTCGTGATGCCATTTGGGAAAAAAACCTCCAAGATAAAGCTCCAATGTCTTGCTGGCACAGCCCTGTACATTCCCCAGCTCCTGAGCAGGAACCTGCTGTAAAACCCACGAGCAAAACCCAACAAACCTGAGTCCCACCACTGCAGCAGGGGCTGCTCAGAGACCAGCCTGGCAGGAACGGTGGCAGAGCCTGGGGCCAGCCCTGGAGGCATGCTGGCTTTTATTTTAGGTTGTTCTGCCAAGGAGCTGCAGGAGGGCTGCAAGGAGGGTGGCTGCAGCTGGGAAACCCTTCTGAAACCTGTGTCTGCTCCTGATGGGGTGCTGGGACGAGAATGATTTGTGATGGCAGGACAGGTATGGGGTGAGGCTCCACGCAGCGGCCCTGGAGATCTCGGATAAGGGCACGCTGTATGTGGACACCACTGAAATGGATGTTTCCCAGCTGAACATCCCTGAGAGCTTCAAGGGAAGGAGCAGGAGGTAATTCACAGTGTTCCTGGATGCATGGCCTTATCTGCTCTGACAGGCCCGGAGCTGCTGTGGCCTGACCTTTGGAGCTTTATCTAAAGGCCACAAACAGACTGTTTGACTTTCTAAACAGTTCAGTCCTGTCTAGGCAGTCACTGACAGCATTTAAGATTCATCAGATGCAGTCCCATCTCCCCAGGACACATCCTGGGCTTTGGAGAAAAATAAAAGCAAAGTGCACTTTGCTGAAGTGAAAAGAAGTAATTTTAGTTTTTGTTACAAGCTTGGGGCACAAAGCAAGCAGTGCAGAGCAACCTGTGACAAGGTGATGATACGATTTGCCAAAGAGATGCTTCTGGCCGAGTGCTCTGAAACAAGATCTGTGGTGAGAAGGGTGACATGGAAAACCCCTTGCATGTGCAGGGGCCCTTCAGACACATAATGAAACAAGGCCTTTGGATCACATTTTTTAGGTCACTGCTGGTCATTGAGCTGCACCTTCCACTGCCAGTGTTTGCTGCATGGCTTGGATTTTCCACCTATCCACAAGGTAAAAAGGAAGGAGCATTCTCAAAAGATGTAGTCCAGTATCTGAGATTAGGCCACCCAAAGGATTATGACAAATTTCATTTGTATGTAGCATTGTTAAGAAAAATCTTATTAAAGTACAAACTAGATTTGTCCCAAAACTATACCATTTTTTGTTGAGGACGTGCTTTCAGGTCATACCCAGCCATTACTCAAAACTGATCCTCAGCTGCATTGGGATTTGTCCCAGAGGTCACCTCAGGGACACATAAAGATGCTCTGGGCATCTGTCACCAGTGCTACTACGCACACCACACCTTTCCATAGAAACAGTTTGGATTTTTGAATGCTTGGGATGGCACCACATAAACTGAATGTCAAAAGGAAAGGAATAATGAACAGTATATTCAGCACATTAATCCTTCTGTTCCATTGGATAAGTCTTCTATATTCCACTTCCTTGAAGGAGCTTCGGGATTTTTGCACAGGGATATGCAGCATGTCTAGATGTTGCTCTAGTTCAGACTTTGCTATAAAACTTCCTGAGTCTGGGAATTAAATAAAATACCTACTGCTTTTTTGCTGTGAAGTCAACATGCTGAACTAATGGGCCAAGAATCCTGTTACCAGTCATTCCTGAGGGAACAACTGCTTGTGCTAGGTATGTGCCAAGTGAAGGTGTGCCTAACACCCTTACCCACCTGTGTTGGATGGAGTGAAGCCAGGTAAGGACGGGCTGTTGAGGCCTGGGAGCAAGACTGGAGGGATGCCCTGTAGCGCTGGGTACGCAGCAGGAAGGTTCAGAGCTTGCAGGGGCGTGTTGTCAAACATGCCCTGCTGTTGAGCTGCCAGACCAAGAACCTCGTTGGCTTTTTTGATTCGGTCCAGCTCCTGCTGAGCCATCAACTGACGTACAGTAGCTGGGTCAAAATACTCCTTTTCCTTATCCAACTGACTTCCAATGGTTTCTTTAACTTTGGAGATATGCTGTTGAGAGAAGATATGGTCACGTACAGACAGCCGAGCGCTGTACTTAATGCCACACAAAGTGCACTCTGTTTTGGGTCCCTCATAACTCGTTTGGTTTATACCAAAATGCTTGGCCATGCTGAGTTTTGACTTCTTCTCTTTCGCCCTCGCATTCTGGAACCAGACCTGAACAACTCTCTTTGGCAGTCCAATGTCATTGCCCAGGACCTCACACTCCAGCATGGTTGGTGTCCTGTAGTCATTAAAGCATGACTTAAGAACCTTGAGCTGGAGATTAGTCATCTGAGTGCGAAAGCGTTTCTGCCCGGGCCGGTCCCCGCTCTCGCCAGACTTGCTGGCTGAACCGCTTGCACCAGGGCTGGGCGAGCAGGGGTCTGCAAGGCTGGAGGTTTCACTGTAGTCCACGGTACCTTCATTGTCGTACTCTTTGCTGTAGAAGCTGGGAGCTGGGCTGACCAGGCCAGAAGACAGACGATCTTCATATTCAGACATGGCTATCATGGCTGCTTTAGTCAGACCTTCGCTGGGTCCCGATGTGGATTTGGTTTCGGTCGCAATCCCTGTTGCACTATCGTTGTCTGCGTTCCCTTCGTCTCCCGTGGTAGTGTCTGTGATCGCGGTATTGACGGAAGAGCAGTCGTCGTTGTCCAGCTTTGTCTGGTCAAAGTTCAGGTTGACTGAGGACATGGAGGGACTCTCAAAGTCTTCAACCCCTTCCACCTTAATGGAGGATGGACTCAGCAGGGTTCTAGGTGACAATTCCATACTCTTGTTCACCGGGGAGAGGGGAACGCTCTGTCCGTCGCTGCTGGTTGGTGGCATGTGGGAAAAGCTGGCTCCATCAAAGATGTCTCCTTTCATCTGGAGCCCCCCGTCGCAGTCCAGAAGCATCGCAGACAGCGTCAGGTTGTACCCAGCTCGCTTGGCCTCGTGCCAGTGACGGGATCGGATATGAGCTTCCAGAGCTGTCTTTGCTTTGAAGAGAGCTCGGCAGAAGGGACACCGTCTGTGGGCTTGGGCAGGCCCCACAGCTCTGAACTGCCCCTTCCTCTCTCGGGCACGGGTGTTCTGGAACCAAACCTGTACCACGCGCTTCTTCAAGCCCACTTCATGTGCGATGTGATCCAGCATCTTCCGTGTGGGGTTGGAGTCGAGCAAGTATTTCTGGTACAGGATTTCCAGCTGCTCAGGGGTAATGGTTGTCCTTAGACGCTTATCCCTTTGGGGTTCTTCTCCCCCAGTCCCACTGTCATTCTCTCCAGGGCTTGCACTGGCCTTTTCCTCCAGCTTTCTCTTCAGCGTGTTCATGGTGGATGTTGGAGTCGATGGTGAGGTGGCTGAGCTTGCTGGAATCTGTGGTAACGTTCCAGACAGCAGCTGGCTTGCCAGTAGTGGATTACTGGGATCAAAAAGCATGAATGGCATATCCAGTGTTCTGTCCAGGAATGGGGGGTGGATAAACTGGTTCTGCGCACTCAGGAAATGGAGCTGCTGATGCTCTTGCCAATGCTCAAAGGAAGGAAATGCCAGTTTACACTGGTCACACTGGTACGGGATTAGCTGAGGAGGTAGGTTTGCCAGCTGCTGAGGGGTGGATGTGTGAATGGGTTTGAGGGAGAGGTGTGAGAGCTGAGATGGACTTGGACTTGACTGTGACAAGGAGCACTGAGGGGGCTGAGGAGGAGGTGGCTGTTGCAGCGAAGAGGGGGAGGATAACTGTGAAATCTTTTGGTGTGCTGAACTTGTCTTTTGTTCTCCTTGGTCCTGTTGCTGCTGAGGCTCTTGCTTTGGTTGCACTTGCTTCTCTTGAGTTTGGTTTTGCTGTGTACTTGGAGGTTCAGACTGCTTTGGTTTCTCATCTGTAGCTTCGACTTTAGAACTAAAGGTGGAGGAATCGTCTGCCTCTGCCGTGAGCTGCAGAAGAGCTGAGGAGGTCGCATTGGCTGAAGATGTAGGTGTGCTGTAAGCTTGTGAGGGCATTGGGGTGCTGCAGGAGGAACTGGTTGGGGTCAAGAGCTCTATTGCATCCATAGAGTCTTCGTTCTGGCTATCATCCTGTCCATCCTCATCCTCATCTTTGTAACAAAGCTTTTTCTGGTGTTTAATGAGATCAAAAATGCGCTGAAAGACCAGACTGCACTTTTTGCACTGGTAGTTCAGGTTGCTTGTTCTAATGTACCTGTCATTTGTGAGCTCTCGTCGCTCCCCATCTTTGCCTTCTCCCTGATTCTCATAGTTTTTCCTAGCTTTCTGACGGGCATTCTGAAACCACACCACTATAACACGTGTTGGGAGGTTCAGCAAGTTAGAAAGCTGCTCAAATTCATCATCCTTTGGGTAAGCATTGGCATCAAAGAAATCCTGCAGGACTCTGAGCTGGTAGTCAGTGAAGCGTGTCCGAGAAGACCGCTTGCTTCCCCAGTACTCCTGCTTTTGGGGCTCTGGAGAGGGAGGCCGTGAATCTATCTTCAGCTCTTCCAGACTGGTAATGGGAGGGTTGCTGAAGTTGTATGGGGAGTCCTTGTTGCGTTGGCGCTCCTTGAACAGGGTGTTTCTGAACCAGTGCTTGATCACTTTCTGGGGCAATCCAGATTTGTCTGCCATCTCTTTGATCTGTTCCTCACTTGGGGAATTGTTAATATCAAAATACTGCCGAAGGACTCTGAGCTGGTCATCGGTGATGCGTGTGCGTGGCCTCTTGTTCTGCTGCTGCTGGAGAAGGCTGGGGTTGAGCTGATGCTGGTACAACTGGGCCAAGTCGGCGGGCAGGGGGTCTACGGGGCCCAGCTGGGGCGGCAGCTGTGCTGGTAACGTCTGCAGGGGCATGGTTTGCATCATGAGTGGTGAGAAGATGGGGAGCTCCATAGGCATGGAGAGCTGGGTGAGCGGCACAGATGGCTGGGCTGGTGCAATAGTGGGAGAGGTGATTGGTGGGGCAGAAGTGGGGATGGCAGGAGCAGCAGGCGGCTGGGGAGGGGCTGGANCGGCCGCAGCGGGTACAGTTTGTCGTAGTGTTCTCTGTACTGCTTGGCAAATCTCTCTAACTGCTTGAAGGGAAAGTAATGTTGGTGAACGTGCTCTTGGTGGCTCTTCAGGATGAGGATGTTTGAGAAGAACTTGCCGCATGTGTCGCACTCCAGCTTTTCCAAGTTCTCACCTTGCTCTGTCTTCCCATTTTTCTTCTGCCCCTTTTGTTTGTTCTCATTGTACTGAATGACGAGCTCAAAGCCAAAGTTTTCCAGCAAGGCTTTGGTGGCGTTGCCCCTCGCGTCGGAAGCAATCCGTGGAGGCAGTATGGAGGCCTCTGAACTGCTGCCTGGCACAAAGTCCTTCTTCTCTTTGGGCTTCAAGTTATCGGGAAGAGACTCCTTCAGTGTTACATTACTGTCTCCTCTCTCTGCACTTTCCCTTTCCCGTGGGGTTTCTTTATCTTTCTCCTTCACTACAGATTTATTCTTTTTCTCTGGGTGCTGGCTCTGCTGTAATAGGACGGAGTGGGGTTGTGACAAGGACAGCTGACCTTGCTGCTGCTGCAAGAGCTGCGCATGGCTCTGCTGAGGGAGTTGAACTTGTGCCTTCAGGTCCTCCAGCAAACTTGGACCCGTCCCGGTCAATGTCAGTGCACCACTGGTGACAGGCAAGCTGACTTCTGGATTGAGCTGGAACTCAGCACTGGGGATGTAGAATGGGAACAGAAGATGCTGCTGCTGCTGCAGCTGCAGAAGGGTCTCAGTGGTCATTGGAAAGTGTGGCAAAAGTGCTGGGTTGAAGAGCTGGGACTGCAGGAGAGCAGCTTGCTGCTGCAGCTCCTGCTGCAGGTGGGCCTGGACCTGTGCCTGTGCCAAGGTGTGAGCTTGTTGCTGCTGCTGCTGCTGTTGCTGCTGTTGCTGCTGCTGCTGCTGCCTGGATGCAATCATGTCTGCCAGCTTCTTGCGGTTCACCTCTTTGGGCTCTGCAGGGGAGGAGATGTTAGTGCTTACAGTGTTACCCAAGGGAGGAATTCCCACACTGTCACTGGAGACCTGGTTGAGTAGACTGGGAATGGGAGTAGTGCCTGAAGTGCTCGTGCTGGTGGTTGCAAAAGCATTGCTGTTGCTGGCACTCACGGGGCTCGGCGTGGACGAGCCCAGGGAGAGGCTGCTGCTGCTGCTGCTGTTGCCAGCTCCGTTGCTGCTGCTGCCGGCCGCCTCCAGCTTGGCCGCGCGAGCCTTGGTCTGGTGCAGGACAGACCTCATGTGGATCTCCAGAGTTGAGCTCTGGCTGTAGGCCACGTTGCAGGTGTTACACTTGAAAGGTTTGTTGTCTGGGCTGCTGGTAGGCTCAGGTTGCCCAGTAGCAGACTCTTGGAGGGCTCGTTTCAGTTTATGCAGATGAGAAACAGAATTATAATGTACCAGGAGAATGTTCTTCTGCGTGAAGGACTCCTTGCAGACTGTGCACTTGTACGGGCGAGACGGATCTAGAAATTTCTCCATAGTGAAGTTAGGGCCCTTCCTGAAGGGTAAGGCCCTTTTTGGTTCTGAGCCAGAGTCCTCTTGCACTGACCCTGAATCGCTGCCTGTTGGGCTCTGCTTATCTTCCAGGTCGCTCTCCTCTTCCTTGTCTTCCTCGACTATTATTGTGTGGTCCTCGGCAAGTGAGGGGTCACCCATAGCAAGGAGGTCCCCGTTGACCAAGAGGCCGCCGTACAGCTGCTGAATGTCAGCCTCGCTCAGCTCCAGGTGGCTGGTTTCCAGGTGCTTCTTCAGCGCCTGGAAGGTTCGGAAGCTGCGCTGGCAGAGGCAGCACATGGTGGCTGCCCGGATGACGTGGTACTGGGAATGCAGCTGCAGCTTCTCAATGGTTTTGAAGGCCAGGCTGCACTGGTTGCAGCGGTACTTGTAGACGTGGCGGTCAGACACCGGCAGCTGAGGCCGCTTGGCATGGACGTCGTTGAAGTGTGTCTGCAGGGCTGCTGAGCTCTTGAACACCTGGCTGCAGCCCTTCTTCCAGCACAGGAAGCCAGAGTCCTCCCGGGCAGTGCTCGGATCAGCTCCAGTGGGCTTGGGGTCCCCACTGTGCTCTGCACTGTCCGATGACAAAAGGGTCTTCCCCACATCCTCAGAGATCTCTGTGGAAACAGAATGAGAGCAAACCCAAACATTACACCAGAAAAACCACAGTAAATCAACACCCCCTTTCAGTCCTGAATACTCTGTGGTTTTTAATCTCCAACATGACAAGTATTTCTAACATTTCTCCTCTATCTTCATTCATTTGTTTCAATACCAGCCCATTAACCTCATCATAGCCCATTGCATAAACCTACACAATTTACTTCCTTGCCCACTTTGGATATCTGGAAATTATTCACACACACATCTCTTAGCATTTATCACCTTCAATTCTCCCTTTCAAGCAAAAGCCCTTCAGTCACCTCTGTCTTCACTGTTCCTTTTTGATGTCCTGCCTATTTTCGAAAAAGAAGGCTCATCAAACTAAACATAATATTTGAGTCTAAGTCCTATCAAAGAGAGGATTAACAGGAATGAAACTGGTCCCTGACCAGGTGATGGAGCTGGGGGAGTGGTGGGACCATGGATCTCATTGACCTGCACTCACCAGACGGTTTCCCCTCCCGCTCCTCTGCGCCTGAGCTCCCATCCTTCTCTGGAGCAGCTGCTGGGAGGAACATGCTGCTGGGCATCATCACCTCAGGGGTCGTCACCTAGAGACACAGGGAAAGGACATAGGGAGAGGAAAAACACAGAAAAATATTTTAAACATCCCCAGTTGCAAAACTAGATATCAGTATTGTGAAGTCAGCGGCGTCATTTTTCACAGCTCACTGAAGACTTCATATTTATTAGACAAAGCTCAAATCAGTCAAAAGTGTTTCTACAGTTACATTCTGGACATAATTAGCAGTGCACACTTGAAGAATAATCTTATTATTAATATTTTTCCTTTATGTGGAATTCAGACTTTGATCACTGACAATGTTTTGTCATGGGCTGTGAAACTTCTTGCGCAACCAATTAGGTAGATAAGTTGAAAGGCCCACCTTAAGCTGCTGAAAACATAATAAGGCCCCTAATTAAATCATACCTAGTAAAGTACACTGTAATCTTGAACCAGGGAGCATTGCAGCACTGTTTTCAAAGTGTATCGATGCAGGGAAAGGAGGGGCATGAGAAAGAAAAGTACAAATAAGGAGAGAGGTGACAAAGGAAAGGATGAATAAGAAAGGACTAAAGAGAAAGCAAATGTGAAATAAAAAGCTTTTGGTAACCCTTTCCTTGCTCTGACTGATGCATTCCCTTTGCTCCTCTTCAAGTATTTGGCTAGATCCTGCACCATCAAAACCAGTGCAGTGCTGAGACACCACTGCTTCTACAGAGCTGGAGAATTTGCATGGCTCAGCTGGAAAGGCTCTTTGGAAGAGCCAAATGTGCACACTCATCCTGTTCTGAAAACTGTTTCTTTGGATATACCTGGTCACAAACCATCTCCCCAGCAGCCTGCACATGGCTGGCATCAGATGCAGGACAGTGAATGTCCTTCTGAATGTCTGGAGACAATGTCTCACACTGCTGGAACGTTGCCTCACAGCACCGGGACAGACAGACCCGTGTCACAGTCACCATCCCTTGGTTTTCCAGCACAGGGCTTCCAGTGCTGGTCGATGCCTGTGGCAAGTGAAGACTCCTCTGCAGCCTTGAGCAGCTGTCCATGCCACCTTGCTGACACCCAGGGAGCGTGACCCTTTCACCAGCTGCTCCTGGCGATGCCTGTGGTGCTCCTGCTCCCAGCCTCCCACTGCTGGGAAGGTGAAGCACAACTTCATACTCCCATTCAGGTGTAAGGCAAAACAAGCCTCTCCATCCTTCTGCTGGATATGGAGAGGGCATCTGAACCCTAGATTTCAGGAGAGACAGAAAGTGTGTGGCTGCTGCATGCCATGTACCCGGCTTTCTGCACAGCCAAGGACCACAAGGCTCTGAGTGAACTGCAGGACACAGAAGCACACCTGTGGTGAAGCTGAACCTCATGGAAAATCTCAGGATGAAATGGTGGCACAGAAGTGGCTGCAGAGCCGTGACCTGAGCTGTGAGGGACACAGAGCTCCCTCCCCTTCCTGGGCCAGCCCCTGCATGGCAGTGAGGGCCAGGTCCCATGGAGCAGCAGAGAAGGCAGCTGACACATCCCAGAAGGGGAGCTGAATGCCCCAAACTCATTCCACCTTCTACTCTAAACAGAAGCATCTGATGGCTGTGGGTGGTTGGTTGGTAGACGTGAAAGGTCACAGAGTAATTTCCAGTAGCTGGGCTTGGAGGAGGGGGACGAGCATGGATGCCGAGAAGGGGAGGCAGGAATAAACCGTCCTTCTCAGCTCTAGCAGCAGGAAGAGCCTGCTTTCCTAGGATCTTTAGGAATTATAAAAAATAAATCGTGAGAAATTAAAAAAAACCCCAACAGAGTAGAAAAAGAATAAAATTATCTAACACCTCAGCTGCACATCATTATAGAGCTGTGGCTTTTCATAGGCGTTACAGTACGGCAGCCGTCCCCACCACCACGCTCAGTACGACGGATCAGTAATTGTTTTCATACACTTTAATTAGAAAAACTCAGATGGCTATGAATAATAATGGAAAAGAGAGACTTTTGCACTTGAAAGGTTGAAGTCAATCAAGTGTGAATGACGGCAAAAAAGAAAAAAAAAAGACACCAATTCATCAGGCCTCTGTTGTCTCGCCGCGTCTTTAATCATAATTCCTGATTGGGATTCAAGAAGGCAGTAAGCAGCGGTTCTTTGTCTGCCTTCACCTTCCGTCAATTAACTCTCCCCGAAATATAATCATCAACCTCACATGCTCCTCTGCATCTTAATCTGGGGCTCCAAACCTGTAAGTCCTGCCCTATATGTGTTTAAGTAATTACCTTTATCTACCTGTATCTCCACAGCCACCATTCCTTCCCTTCCTTCCATCCTCCCTCCACGACAGGGGAAAAAAAAAAAAGGAAAAAAAAAAACTGAAAAAAAGAAGGAGAAAAAAAAAGGCTGTGGTACATTAAATTGCTACAGGCACAAAATTCCCAAAGGCAAACAGAAAAAAAGCTTGGAAAAAAGAGCAGGGAGCTAGAAATTCTGGGTACGGACATGGGAACTGTGGCAGTGCAGCCATGGGCTGGGGATCAAACCACTGGAAAGAAGGCACTGGTCAGCAACCGGACTGACTCCAGTCCTCTGGCTCCATCCAGGCAACCTCCTGTCCCTTTCCTACAACATGATCCAGGGCAGGACCCTCCATCCCTTCATCCCCACGGACCAGCCCCGAGCAGGTGGCAAACATACAAGGAGTGCAAATGGGCTGCACATCCCAAATCACTCTGCACTGACACGGAATTCCAGACTGCCTTTTTAGAAGGGTATGTCTTTTTGCACCGCAAAAACATCCGAGGACATCTCATTTCTTTGGCCCTGCAGAATTCGCCCCGCACGCTGGGGCTGCTTTTCGTGTAACCCAGGAGTGGGGGCATGCTGAGGAAGGTGTGGTGGCCCGTGGCTCCTGCAGGCTCTGCCCCACACGTCCCGTACTGCAGCTGCCTTTCCTGGCAGGAGCGTTCAGCGGAGCACAGCCCGGCTGTCACATGCTCCCTGCCTCCCTCTCACCTGCACAGGCCACACCTGGTGTGCCATCCTGGCATCCCTCCTCAGCTCGGCAGCCCCTCCCTCCTCAGTTCCTGCCTACCCGTTTAATGGCTCCAACACCGTTTCACAACAGCAACACATCAGTCAGCGTGAGCCATTACTAAAACACAACCCTCAGCTGCGACTCCAACAAACGTGGTTTGTCTCCTCTCTCCCCTTCTCCTGCTCATGCCTGCTCTTTTCTGTCCAACATCAAACCCTACCCCCTGTGTGGCTGCAGCTACCATCTCCTGGCCCACAAGTCACCAGCAAAGCTCACTGCAGCATGGCACCTCTGCCTCGGTCACCCCAGACCCACCCCTGTGCACAGCCTGAGCACCATACCCTGCAGCTCCGACGGCTAAGGTCCCTCTAAGTTCTCCTCTTGTTTCCACGCAGAAGCTCCTTAGAGGATGGAATGTTGCTGGACAAGCCTCTCTTCTTCCAAGAACCCCATCTTTTGGGTGAAATTCAGACCCCTTCAGCAGATAAAAAGTCTTTATGATGATGAGATCCATGGAGGCAGGTGCACCCCACTTCGGTGGCCATTTCTATGGACACAGTGGCCCGGCAAGGGCTGTTACAGAGCACCTGAGGGCTGATGGTCTCAGGTCTCCTGCCTCCCTGCCCCACCAGTATCCACACACCCTGAGACCTACAAACCTGTCACCACTCTACAGAACAACCAGTGGCCCCACTCCTCACTGGTGACAACCTCCAGCAGCAACACGCACAGCTCTGGGCACCACTGGACCTACTGGATTTTTAACAACCAACTGCAGACCTGCTTGTGTGCAGGGCTGGAGGCTCAGAGCCCAACACCCATCAATGTTACACCCACATATTGCTGACATGTCCAAAAAATGACTCCTGGCTGGTGTGAGCAGCCAGCTCCTCTCACACCACACTGCCTGTGCTGACTGTCTGTGGACACCAAACGAGGGGACGGTTCCCCTGAATATACCCCAAAATGCTGGAATCATGTGGCTCTGAAAAGAAAACCTCTAGAAGAGGTCTGAGGAGATACATCACTGTCCCCATGTCTATGAAACCAGGGGAATTATAGACGGGAGGGAAGGTTCCCCACCAGACAAAGGAGGTAATTTCCATTACAAAGAGAGAGAGAGAGGGTGCTGGAGTGAAAAGCTTCATTAGACTCTGAGAGGCAAAGTGATGGCAGTATACCAAGGTCACTTCTAATTTAGACCATCTAATTGGCAAACATGGCTCCAAATGGCTATCATCTCACAGGGCTCAGAATTAATGAAGCCCGATTATTTTCATTACCTTCATCCGAGATGGAGAATGAGACACAGAGTGAGAGGGAAAGGGGGGAGAGGGAGGGGGCGAAAAGGAGGGAGAGAGAAAAATTGAGTGACAGCAGAAGGGAGAGAGCAGTAAGAAAAGACAATGGGAAAGAGGGTAAAAATGTAAAGATAGCAGGAGGGGTAAGTGAGATGGTACGGATGGGCAGGAATGACTCCTAGAGCAAGGGAGAAAATAAGAAGATGGAAAGATGACTGGAACACCGGGAAGATGCCCTAAACCAAGGAAGAGAAAGCTGACAGCAGAGATGACGAGACAGAAATGTGCAGAAGGATAAGGCTGGCTGCGGGAGGAGGGAGAGCTCCCATCCCAGAGGCTCTTGGGAAGCCGTCCTCTCTCCCAGCTCCAGCCCACCCGCCTCGCAATCGCCTGCGCGGGTGAACCGCACCTCACGCTCCTTACGGGCCCTGCGAGTCCAGCAGGCCAGGCAGAGGCTGGGGTGGGAAAGATGGCACCTGGCCCTGCTCAGGGAGGCCGAGATGCCACCGAGAGAGAACTTGACTATGTCCATTCCACATAAGGGAAGCTGCAGGACATGGGGGACAGTGTGAGCCCCAGGCTCTGTCCCTGTGGGGCACAGCATGTGCTCTGCTCCTCAGGTAGCCCCGCCAGCCCCTGTCCCTGCGTTGGGGCCAGTGGGAGGACGTGGGGGTCCCACGGGACAGCCAGCCCGGCTGCTCGCTGGTATGAAAAGGAGGGAGCGCGACCAGGCAGCTTGGAGATGCTGAGCGCAAGCAGGAGCCGTTACCATGGCAACAGACATATTAGACACTGCAGGTTCCTGAACGGCGTCTGATAAGGTGTTATTAACTGGAGCCTCCTCCAACGCGGAGCAGCCGCTGCGTCGGGAGGGCCCCGCTCTCAGTCACGGGGCTGCGGGTCCCTGGCCGCGCCTCAGACCGGGCGCATCCTCCTGGGAATGAGCACAGCCAGGCCCTCCCCTGCTGCCCTGCTCTGCACAGACCACACTCATGTCTCAGAACATTGTAACAGAATACAAAAAGACCCACCTTCTCCATCCCGTGCTGTGAGACCTGGGGGACGAGAGGCAACCCTCCCATGTGTGTCTCTAGGTGCCAAAGGGAAGAAAGGTGGGAAAAGCAGGAACACGCACGAGGATGAGCATCATGGCTGGGCCAGTCTCTGCTGATCCTTGCAGAGCCCTGCAGCCCTACTCCAGCACAGCAGCTGGGCTCACCTAAGGGACCCTGCCTGATCTGCTCTGCAGAGTGTCCTGAGCTCCATCACAAGGGGCTCCTCCTATTCCCTCATGTCCTGGAGGACACAGATGTGCTTGAGGACAGACCAGCCCAACACTCCTGCTCCCAACCATACACCCTGTCCAGGCACCCTGCCTGGCTCAAAACAAACCCCTCCACACCAGCATGACAGCTACCCTGAAAAAACTGGTTACGCCCGCTGGCCTAGGGGAAGGGGCTCGGCTTCTGCTCGCTGCTCTCACAAAGCCAAAACACCTGCCACCAGTGTAGCTAAGAGATGAACAAGGGCCGTTCAACCCTCAGAAGGTATTTACACACTTGAGCAGCACCAATGAAATGGACACAGGTCACAGAGGCCGTGGTCTGTGGGATGGGACAGCTCCAGGTGCACAGGTGGCCGGCAGGGCAGAGCTACATCTGGGAAACCCTGAGGGACAGGCAGGTAGTAATGTGAAGCAGGAAGGTAAGAGCAGAAAGGTTCTTATGGAGTGGGAACTGGAACAGGCTGCCCAGAGACAATCTCCTTTCATGGAGATACTCAAATGCTGTCCAGACACAATCCTGAGCAGCAGGCTCAAGGGACCTTGCTTGAGCAGGGAGGTTGGACTGGAGCAGCTCCAGTGGTCCCTCCCAGGACTACTCATGATTCTGTGACTCTGTGACCCCTGTCTTGGAGAAGGAGTCAGAAAAGGAATCACAGAATCACAGAATCATTAAAGCTGGAAAAGACTCTTAGTCTGCCAAGTCCAGTCATCAACCCAACACCACCACTATGGTTAAACTGTATCCTCAAATGCCACATCCACATGGTTTTTGAACACCTTCAAGGATGGTGACTCCATCCATAGTGGTGACTGCTTCTGTAGGCAGCTTGTGCCAGGGCTTTCCAACTCTTTACATGAAGAAATTTTCCCTAATATCCAATTAAACCTCTCCTAGTGCAGCTTGCAGCTAGTCCTCTTGTCCTGTCACTTGTTTTGTGGGAGAAGGGACCTACCCCACCTGGCTCCAACCTTCTTTCAGGGAGTTTTAGAGAGGAAGAGTGACAGAAAGAGAAGACAAGAAAACTGTAAGAGAATAGCTGGGCCCTGCTGCGTGTGCTTGCTCAGAAGATGTCACAGGAGGGAGCTGGTGAAGAAAATCAGTGTTACAACAAACACTGTGTTATTCACCCCCAGTGCCATGAGCCAGCAGGAATCAAAATAAACACTTATTTTATATACTTGATGACAAGCCCTTAAAGTCCTAAATATCCTTGCAGATACAACCTTGCATCAAGTATTATACCAAAGAAACAACAGGGACAATATATCCCATCAGCTGCTGGATCTTTCAGAAGCTTTTGCACAAGCTGCCATCCCATGCACTGACCTCATCAGGTCAAGGAAATTGTATTTATCCTGGTTGAGCTTCACAGGGCTCAAGCAGGGACACAGTACACCAGGATGCAGCAAACCCCGGCGGCAGAGCTCTGACAGGCGAAGGAGCCGCCCAGCACAGCAGCTCTCTGCTCCTCACCTCTGTGGGGATGACAGCAGACAAGCAGGACAGCAGTGGACATGCTGGGCTGGCAGCAGCCACGCTCGCCCACGCAGCCACTTACCGTCATGATGAGTTTCTCCACACAGTCAGGTGACACGCTGTGCAGGTGGGTGAGGTGCAGCTGCAGGTGGATCTTGTTGTTGAGCATGTCCTGACAGAGAGGGCAGCGGAGCATGGGCTGCACCGAGTGCTGGGTCATGGCGTGCACCCGCAGCCGGTTCACATCTGTGTTGCTGTACTTGCAGTACGGACACTGGTACATCTGCAGAGCAGACACATGAATCACAGCTCTTACAGGTGCTACTTTCCTCTCTTACAGCCAGGCTTCAATAATTTGATGCTTTCTACCACCAGTTATCACCTTTCATCCTCTTTCTCCCATTTTATTCTTTGCTTTTGGCACATTGGAAACACATTACCTGCACAGAGAGACGGGTTCTTCCGCCTTACCTGCTCTGATTTGGTCTCCTCTGAAATTTTCGACCACTTAAAGGAGAGAGGCGACTCAGAGCTGCTGGGAAACGAAATCCGCTTAGAGGATGCTGGAGGCTCTGCCAGCTCCTTCTCTGGCTGGCTGGCTGGTGCTGCAACAGAAAGTGATTAACATCAGGACACCCCAAAGAGGCCTGGGCTGCACAACGACACGGCTTCCACTGACTGCCTGACACACACCCTAAGGACTTGGAGGAGGATGAATCTGAGGACTGAATTATGTCCTGCAATGCACACCTGGCCAAAACCAGTTTCTTCTTGCTGATCTCCCACAGCAAGGGAACTGTGTCACTGGTGGCCAGAATCAGAAAGACCTCAGCCGTTTCTGGGGGATGCTTACAACCTGCAGGTGCAGAGACTCTGGGCCTGTGGCTGCATTGGACACACAAATGCTTGGCCAGATGTGAAGGCCCATGTGTCACCTCCAGGAGCAGCTGGACTCACTCGGTAAGGTAGAACTCATGCCTCTGTCTGACCCAGGACATTCTACATACAGACACTCTGAAATGTGTTTGCCCTGGAGAGGGCTGGTGCTTGTGGCTGTCAGACCAGTTGATGGCACCCGTGCTGGCAGCAGTGGTGCTGCTGGGATGGCTCTGGCTCTGGCTCTGGCTCAGCCCATGCCTCCAGAGGAATTTGCATATCTGGGGCTTCCTAGCACATGGTCCTGCCAAAATCCCAATTTTAGCAGGACCTGGGCAAGGGGACCCAAACACTCTCACTGTGATAAGCTGAGAAAAGGCTATTTTATTCAGCCAAACAGATAAATGCAAATGAGCCCTAAAGTCAACAGCAAAACACTCCACGAGTTGTGGCACTGGGAGAAGCACATCCCTGACCTTTCTCCTCCTCCGAACCCTGCCTGCCTTCTGTACATAAATTTGTGAGACATCTATTATTTAAAAACTGTAAGGACAAGTATATTATACACAGCCCCCGTCTCCTCCTCCCCGAACACACATTCATAACAGTACTTTAATCTGTCTCGAATCGACTTCAAACCCATTTCGCCCTTAATGGGAGTTATTCATTTTCACTTGAAAGGTAATATCTGACAGCTGGATATTTAATATGATGGATCAGCTGCCGATTAACAAGGCGCTGTAGCATTCTCAGGCCAGTCCCCCATACTCTTCCCCCTTTCTCCTACTCAACTTGTGAACCCGCTGGTATCTGCTCCTTGTTTCGGACCATACCGTCAGGAGTCGGATCCCAGCAAACTGCTTCCTTCCCAAAGACCCTTCTGTGCACTGGCACAAGCTGTGTTTCCAAACATACCACATCAGAGCAGAGAATACAATTCCCATTTCTAACCCCCTTCCCTGCCAGTCCCCATCTCTGCATTCAGCTGAATAGAGGCAAAGTAAGTTCTGGGAGAGGAAAACAAGTATTACAAACAGGTAGTGGTACTGCCAGAGGATGTGATCTGGGACTGCTGAATTTCTCCTGGTAGGCTTGTCCATGCTGAATGGGCTTGGAAGTGCTCTTGCTCCCCGCTGCTGGCTGCACGCCTGGTGCTGCATGCCTGGCTGGGCAGCAGCCTCCACGCGGGCATGCACAGCCCTGCCTGTACCCGACACCAGAGCCCAGGACTCTGCTGTGCTGCCAGCCCACAGCAGCAGAGTTTGCAGTGCCAGTGCTGACTGATGGACACCATCTCAGAATCTGCTCTGCCCTCCCAGAATGACGCGCTGCTCTGTTCAGCCCCTGCTGGAACTGAGACTCTCTCTGGCGTTCAGAACTGGGAACGGCTTTAGGATGTCTGCAGGACCAGAGCTGACCTTCCTTGCTTCCTATAATAAATGTGCTTGGAGCATTAGGAGCATGGCACCACTCTGCTGCTCCTCTGTTGAGGAACACAGTCCCTCCCAGAGGGTCTGGGGAGGAGACACCACCACCAAGTGCCAGTGCTGTGGTGGGTGAAGGACCACCCTGCCTTAAAATGCCCTGCCCGAGCCCTGTGTGATGTGAGTGGCCCTTGTCAGGAGCCTGATCACTGCTGACACTGTCCAGCCCTCAATGCGACCTCAGACACTGACAAGCCAGCCCCCATCAGGCTGTTGGGTGTTGGGGTGAGCAGCTGGAGACCCCAGGTCTGCCAGGGTGCTCTGGCACAGCCATGCGACTCCTGCTCTAGACCTGCACTGGGTGGGGATGACAATGACTGTGACAGTCATGGCTTGGGGTCCCTTTAGACCCTCTCTAGGTGGTGACTGTGGCTCCTGTTGGTCCACACTGTGTCCCTGCACTGGGAGTGTTTCTGGCTGCAGTGACTGAATTCAGCCCAACCATCAGCCACCCCCGGCTGCTGAACACCAGCTCCAACCTTGGGAGGCACAACAAGGTATTTTCTCATCTCCTTTCTACTGTGAAGCAGCCTGCTTAGAATTAGTAGCAGGTAATTAAAATGCACCATCTCCTAAGTGTCCAATTTCATTAAATCACTTGATCCAACCCCATAACCTTAATCCTTCAAAACTAGAATTATTGATGATTGTCCAGACCCAAGAATAACTGATTTGTTGCGCATAGGATATTTATTTTAAGTATTTGTTTTTGAGTTGACAGCTCAGCTGGGAATTTTAACACCAAGACTGAAGTTTATTGTTGATAAACAGTCAAATGCACAAAATGACACATTCAGTCCACATCACAGATGATCAGAGGAATTAAGAACTCTCTGCTACCAGGAGAAATGAGGACACGGCTTGGTGTCTGCCTGCAGAACTCTTAGCATAGCCTGGGACCTTCTGTCTGTGCAGAGAGGCCAGGACAGAATGTCCTGAGCTCAAAATGTCCAGAAGGCCATGGCCTTGAAGGGCTGAGTGGCACTGGAACCCACAGAGACACTGCCTGTGCCGTGACCATGGCCAGCATCCTGCTTCCAGGGCCAGGCCTCGCAGGGCAGAAAAAGGAATTTGCTTTAAAGTAGGATGTACGCCTACGTATCAGATAGGATTGTTATTACTTTGACTCTTTAAATGGATTTAGTTCAGGTTCACTGACTTAGAGGGAGACCTGTGTTTCTCAACAAATGTCCCCTAAAGCCAAGTGTGATGGGGCGGGGCTGCTACAGCACTTCTGGAGATCTACTGATCTTCTCGCTCTGATCAGCAGCTTCTGCTTTTCACAGGAGGAGGAGAGATCCTCCCTGGGTCTATTCCAGAGGTGAGATGGGCACTTCCTTGCAAGCGGGGTCTTTCCTTTGCTGGTTCCAGAGGCAAAGCCAGCACGGATCCCCTAAACTGCTGCTCTCCATCCTGGTGGGAAGGACGTCACCACCCACCTCCTACCCATCAGATTCTTTTAGCTAAAGTATCACTGACAGCCCCTTCATCTAAACTTCCATCTCCCAACCAAGCAACATAATGGAAAAGCCAATTAAATGATTATTAATTCATGCTGCTTTCCGTAAGCCAGAGGTTCTCATCTCCCTGCATTCCGTAAACCAGCTTGCCACTTGCCCTAGAAATTTACAGTGGGGTTTCTGCTATTGCCATTGATTTAAACACCACCAGCCTCCCAAAAACTCCTTGCCATGAAGTCCAGCCGCTGGCCTGGGGAAGTTCTCAGCGAGACCAGGGAACTGTGCTTTCACTGCCTGATGGAAAACAGCACTCTGTATTTGGTGGTGCCTCCTTCCTCAGACCACCTCCATGTGCTCTTGGAGCCATCGCTCAGCACCGCAAGTCCTCGGACCAGTGGGAGCTGCTACTGTGCCACACAGCCCTGTGCCATCAATGCCCAAGGTTTCTGCTCCCCTGTGCCCCTACAGCACCTGTGTGTTTCTTGAAATCCAGGGCTAGTTTATCTGTTTAATCCATTCTCCAGAACTGTCATCATGCAGGAATGGCCAGAGCCCACACGGACTGCCAGGGAAGGGCACGGGGCACCCAGCGTTGCTGCAGCGCTGCCACCTCCTCAGTAACATACAGCCAACATTTCCTGCCCAAACGCCGTTTAATTCCCCATTCCCTGAAGGAACTTCCATTCCAATCAGCTGCTGTAGCCACACCATCAGGCCTGAGCTCTACTTGTTGTTCTGCAGCATTTCTCAGCTCTGTATCTGACAGTAATCACCATTTACTCGGGTAAATGCCCCACGCTCAGCACACTCTGCACCCGTCCTCACTGCTGCTTCACAGCCCCAAAAATGGCTGAATAATTCTTCTAATGCTGTGTCATACCTTCCCACCTGCAGCGAGTACCCACAGCTGAATTATTATTAAATATTCATATCCAGAAGCTCCAGCCGCCACCAGGCTTCCCTGCCTTGCTTCATATGAACACAAAACACCCAGCAGATGCCTCCATGAGATGCCAAGCAGCACCAGGGGCTCCCAGAGGCAGGGCTTTGCTTGGCACCACAGAGCTCTCCTGCAGCCCCCTTCAGTTCCTGCAGCAGCTCCAACGCAGCCAGAGCCCAGCATGCCCGAGGTCAGGCAGCTGCTGCATGGAGCCACCCAGCCCAGCCATGCTTCTGGGCTGGAGCTGCCACCCAGGAGCCTTTTGTGCTTCACATATCCTTGGGAAAACACGGTTACAGGCAGCCTCCCAGTCCTCCTCTCCCATCCCCTTGCCCAGGCGCCAGTGCTGAGTGGCTCCATCATGCCCTCGTCCCCTTCCTCGCAGCCTCTCAGCCCCCAGAACATCCCGGCCATTAAGTGCTCCACAAACGCCAGATATTAAAAAAAAGCAGCAAAAAGCAGCCGGGGGGAGGAGCAGGAATAGATTTCCGTCAGGATGTGCCTGACCTGTTTTTTTCAATTTCAGTAATTAGAAAGGCAGTCGGCCTGTAGGAATTATTCATAAACTGCAGGAGCTGTGCAGTATACATTTATGTTAAACATGTCAAATCCAATTGAAATCATGCCTGCCAGCACCATACTCCATAAACACACTTTTCTGCAACAATTTCCCAGCTCTCAGCAGCCCATTAATACTTCCTTTAATAGCAATCTACCACGGATTCGAATCAGGGACGGTCCATTGCACTAATTGCTCTGTTAGGTGAGCATCATGGACAAAAAAAAAAATCATTAACAAAAATAAAAGCCCTTCAGGCCAGTCCTCCAGAAAGATTTCATTTCAATCTATATTTTAAGTAGACTTTGTTTCTTGTTTTTGTGGAAAACCCCATATATTCTCCGTGTACCCAACGAACGGTGCATTAAGGAAGCCTCTGGTAGCTGGGTCACTGCTGGTGATGGACTTCTCCATCAGAGACATGAACCAGCACCACCCCAAATCTGACAGGCCTTGTACTGGAATGAGCAGGCCTTCAGCTGAGTATCCATCATTTACATCCTGCCTCAAAAATGGAGCTGGGATCAGCCACAATTCCTTTCCCGCTTGCTGGTTTGCTTGTGGTAAATCTCACATTAGCCATGACGAGATAATGTCTAACACTGAGTCATCAGGCACACAGCATCTCCCTGCTCCAGTGTGGAGGCACTGCCATCTTCCAGAACCTTCCAGAAACCACAGAGATGTCTGTAAAAATCAAGATCCAGTAAGTACTTCTATGGGATTGAGTTTTCCCCAAGTATATTCAATTGAAAAGTATCACCTAAAAAATGTTTCTGCTTCACATTATTGCATTTTAAAATAAATACAAAGAATGAGTCAATACATTTGTTTTGCAGTTGAGACATTTTGACAAGCTAGCAATGAAAAGAGAGGTTTTCCCCTTGGTGCTGATGCTAACCCCAGCACAGGTTGCACCTGGACTGTACCCACTGTGGTGCAGACCCTCACCCCTGGGCTGGGGCAGGGAGATGGGCAAAGGAACTCAGTGTCTTGTTGCAGATCTTGCAAACCTTTAAGAAAGTGGAAGAAATAAATCCCCTGCGCACAGTGAGGAAACCGAAGCACAAAGGGGAGTAAATTGGTGAGGAAAGTAACAATCAAATTGCAGGTGGTGAGCAGCAAAAAAGTCTGTCCCCTTCCCTTTCACATGCTCCATGACTGGCTTTCAGCCCACACCTCTCCCACCCCCATCTCCATCTTCACAGAGTCACCTGGCTCAGAGGCTTTTCCAAAGGTCAGCAAGTCCATCCAAAGCAGGACAGACTGAGCCTGCCTTATTCCCAATGGCAGCTCCTCTGATCTTCTTGAAAGACCTCTGAGGAACCTTTCCAGAAAACCCACTCCAGTGCTTAAGTTACAGCCTGTACAGGAGGACTTCTAAAATTTTGTTATCTAACATCAATCTTTCTCCCTTCAATGCAAGCCTTTTGTGTCTTGTTGTCTGTATCCTCAACATGGAGAACAAATAATTTCCTTTTAGAAGCATTTTATGCACAAGACTTATCTTGTTGTCCCCTTTATCTTCTTTTGGGTCAAATAAGCCTCCTGACTGATGTTGCTCTGTTCTGGGTTTTTCCTGCTGTTTGGGCTTTCTGAAATTGCTGCCCAGCCTCTCCAACACCCCAGCTCAGGAATGCAGAGCTTTCCAGTGCTAATGAAACCCACCAATGGTACAATATTGCCACCTACACCGCCATGTCTGCGCTTCATTTCAGCCTGTCCTGAAAGGTGGCATCAAAAGCCTTCCCAAGGAGACCCTGACTCCAAACAGGACCTTCTTCACATGAAGGGGAATTGGGTTGTGTTGACATGATTTGTTCTTGACAAATCTGTGTCGACCGTTCCTCATCTCATTATCTTCCCATCAGCACTTACAGCTGTTTGGTCAATTCCCGGGGAAATCTGGGGCAGAGATGGCAGGTGTGCAGTTCCCCAGCCACTCCTTTGGCCAGGGACAAGCCCCGTGTCTGTCCCCAGCCACACCTCCCCTGTCCTGCACACAGCACCAGAGAGAGCAGCTGGCACTTTGATCTGCTCCAGGCGCTGTCCCCAGAGCCAGGCACAGGCAGCAGCCCAGGGACGAGGTTCAGAGCACCAAGTGCTGAAGTGATCATCAGCCTGTTCCCTGCTAGCTGTGCTGGCACGGGCCGTGCTGCTCTGCTCAGGGAGGGCAAATGCAAACAAGGCCTCATGCTCTTTGTGACACTGTGGTCACAGCCTTCCCCTCCTGCTCTGTGTCAGCATCCTCTCCCCAGGGAGAGCCTCCCGGTGCCGCCTGCTCCCCTCCCTGCTCCAGGGATACCTGCACACTTCTCTTGTGGGGCTGTCAGGTATAACCTGACCCAGTTTCTGTTCCTTCCCGTGTCTGAGCTACAGGAGGACTGTCAGCACAGTCATGTTCCTCGAGGGACAAGAGCAGAAACAAGAGCAAGGTGTGGTGCCTGCTCTGCACACCGGCTGGACAGCAACATGGTAACATAATCTGGCTTTAAAGTTCAAGGCAGTGGTGTTAACGTTTGGAAGCAGCCTGAGCTCAGTGCCAGCCCACCACACACACCTTGGCTCACACAAGGCTGGTCCCACGCTCTGTGGGCTCACACACCCCTCTGTGTCCTCCCCACACAGCTTCCTTTGCAGCTGTCCCATTTCTGATCTGCTCCTTGGCTCACAAACACTGGGGTAGGAATTTCACTGGCAGGGTGAAGAAATTAAACCATCCAGATTCAGAGTGTCTGGACAGAAAAGGGTTTAAAAAGTAGGCTTCTCATTTTTCCTTACGTATTTTGAGATATAATCTTTGCACACAGATCAGCCTTTTTAAGTGCTTCAGGTTTGGGCAAAGAGCCCTATTTACCCCTGAAGAGATTTAATCAATAAACAATATTTACATCTGTCTGTGACACTTCAGAAAATGGGTCTGCTCAGGATTACACAATCCCATACAATAAACTGAGACTAAAAACCACCTACAGCCAAGCCAAATTGCATTTTTGGGTTAAGAATCAGTCTGTGATGGGAAGGAACACATAGAGCAACCTCAGTGAGTGCAGCCCACACTGAGAGCACAAACTTCAACAGTCCACGGGCACAGTCTGCTGTTTACACCAGTTAGGACACACAGCTGAGACTGACTGAGACTGAGATGGGCTGAGACTGTAACTGCTGAGGTGAAATACCACATTCCATTTTGGGAAGACAAGGTATGGCAAAGTATCTTTGTCTGGGGCTCACCAAGAGGCACCCATGAAGGCAGCAGGAGAGGGCTGCCTGGAAGAAGGGTCTCTGTGCAGACTGAGGCATTGCCCCAACCAACATTGAGCCTGCCAGCCAAATGGGACCTGGAGCCACAGCTGCTGTGTCCCAGGCCAAGAAAAACGAATGCCACCTTCAGCACCTCGCGTTCTGGACCCAGGCTGAAGAGGTCAGCAAGGGCCAGATGAGGGTGGAAGGTGGATGGCCCTCTCCAGAGTGGCACCATCACAGAATCATCAAATGATACGTTTAATCCAACCACCTGCTGGCTGCTGGCAGGAGGGGCTGTCCCCCTCTGCTCCCTCCTCTCCCAGCTGCTCATCCCACTGCCTGGGTCCGGTCCCAGAGCACCCACGGCCAGCCTGACCCACCACAACTCCAGCTAGTGAGCATGCCAAGAAGCCACACCCAAAGCCTTCACAGAGGATGAAGAAGAGGACACTTATGTCACGCTGACACTGCCACGTTGTGGTCAGCTAAGAAGAGTTTTGTAGACCACTGTTTTTTCCACCTCCCTTTCCTGGATTTAAAGAAAATGAGGGACCAAGCACCACCTCTGCTAAATCACAGAATCATACCTGTCCATTTACTCTGGTCCTTGTCCCCTCCACTCTCTTGCTCCTTGGCAGGCTCCTCAGCATCACCAGCTGTTTCATTGGGCCCTTCCACATCTTCACTGGGCTCTTCTGAAACAAGAAAAGCAGAAAGTGTGACATGGAAGACATGGAAGGCAGAACAGAAGAATAGGTAGCTGACAATAAGTAAGAGCAACAGCTAAGGCTGTGCACAAGTGTTGGGTGGCAGGTATCAACATCACCCAGTGTTGTCCCAGCACATCTGCTCACTCACTGGTCAAAACAGAAACTGTAAAGAACTGAGAGATGAAGACAAAATTAAGAACCTCGCCTACTTCTACCACCTGGAGCTGCTGAGGTCCCCTGAGGTGTCTCGCACAGTGACATGGTTGTCTACACAGTAAGGTTCTACCCAGCCACGTCAGGGATTACAGAATGATCAGGGAGTGACAGGAGCCTCCAGCACCTTCAGCCTCATCCTTCCTCCTCATCCCCATCTCAAGCTCTTCAGACCCAGTGACAGGGTGCAGTACTGGTCACCAAGATGCCAGAGTCCACTGCAGATCCCTCCTGCTCAGACCCAGCTCAGAGCAGCTCGGTCTGCTGCAGCCCCAGCCCAGACAGGAGGCACAGGAGGAACGTGCCAGCAGTCTTGCCTTCATCCCAGTAAGGGGAAGAGCTTGCAAACCTGGGCAGCACCATGCAGGTGCAAAAGCACGGAGGAAACACTCGGTGAAGTGCTGAAAGCTCAGAACAAAACACAGAACACCATGGTCCAGCCCACAACAGCAGCACGGGCACAGAGTGTGCCAGCCTAGTGTGGGGCAGCTCCACTCCGAGGGACCCCGTCACTGGGACTCTGGGAGTGGGAGAGCTGTGGCTGCCAGACCCCTGGCACCAGTGTGTAACAGCCACATTACCATCTACTACTATGGGTATTAATGTGCAGTCCCTGTAAGTGACAGGAGTTACCCTATCACTAGGCTAAAAAGGGCACTTTTAGGCCATTTTACCCATTTTTAGGCAGGATAGTTTAGATTTTTAACTCACATTATCTGGTCACAGTAAACCCCATGAACCCACACAATCCTGAACCCTGAACCCATTTACCTGAACCACCTAATGGGTTCAAGCACCAAACCCCATCCTGCTCCTAACAGACAGGGCTAGAAATTCAGATTAAAATGTATATATTAGCAGCTTGCAGATACTCAGCAGTGCCCTTTGAGGATATGACAGCCTAAATTGGGAGTGAGAGGGGAGATGGGTGGCAGCGCTGACAAAGGCATCCAACATGTAGAAATTCACATATCACTGGTGGAGGGGTGAGATGGGCAGTCTGCCATGTGAGCCAAGTGCTCAAGTTTGCTGGGAGAAGAGCTGTGAAACCAGCAGCTGGGTTCACATTTCAGAAATTAAAATTCCAATCTTTTTTCCACTCTAGGGAAAAAACACAACAAACCACCCCCATCCCAACCCCGCCACCCTGGTGCCTTTCAAACCGCTTCACACAGGGCAAGGGTGCCCCTTCAGCTGGGGCAGCTGCTGTGGAATCAGATTTTAGCGGGTTTTAATAAAAACCTTTGGTAATGAGTTTCTATATTTAATTTAAATAATGATTTTAACCATTCTCTCCTGGCTCAGGTGCTCTGAGGCCCCCTAGACAGCGTGAGGAGACGGCTCCCACTGCCCCTTGCGCACAGCCCATCACCCACTGCTCTGGCCCCAGCCCCCAGCCCAGAGCCCCCAGCCCAGAGCCCCGGCCCCGCTGAACAACAAAGGGCGCCTGGCGCAGCGGCACTCCCAGCTGCGACCCGGAGGTGTCAGCATCGGCATGGGAGGAAGAGGAAGGGCGAGCCAGGCTCAGCCGCTGTCTGGGCTCTAACCTGAACATGTGGAAATAATACGTGTCTTCCAGTGTGCTGTCTGGTTCGAGGGGAATAAAATAGGACATTCATAAGCAGTTACACCATCTGTCTTTATACCATCATCATCATCAACAAGGGAAAAAATAGCTCTTTAAAATGGATGAAAGCCCAGGCTGACAGTAACCGGAAAAATGTGAGCTATGAATACCAATAACGGGAGAAAATGATTAAAAAACAAGGCTACAAACAGCAAGTCCCTAGCATGGCTGGGGCTGCAGCTCCTCGTATCCATCCACCACCAGCCTGGACTGAGCCCTCACATCTCTGGCAATGAGCACTCCACAGTGGGCACCAGGAACGCCCCCCTCTGAGGACACAAACTGCTCCTGGCTCAACACCCTCTGCTAGGCAGAGGGCAGGGAGCAGATCCAGCTGCAAACCCTCCTCCTGCTCCACCCTGAGCTGTCCTTCTTCTGAAAAGTAGTTTTTCTAAAGCAGGATGGGAAGGGAGCAGAGTCTAAGACATCTACCCAGGGAGGCTCTGAACCAGCTGGGGCAGGTCCTTGTCCCATCCCTGCTCAGCCAGGGCCTCTGGCACAGAGCCCCGGGGAGGGGGAAGCGCTCACTCCATCTGCCTCGCGATCCCCTTCCAGCAGAGCTCTCTGGAAGGCTCAGGCTGCTTTGCTCACCATGCTCAGTCTGGCCCTTGGTCCCACTGCGCCCAGGGACAGCGGGGACAGCCACGCACCCCTGAGCTGGCTCTGTGCCACTCTGTGAGTGGGTTCTGATCCGCTGAGAACTTGCCTCCAGCGCTCCCACCCATGTCTGACCCAGCTGCTACCAAGCAGACCTCAGCACTGACAGCAGAAGCAGCAAACCCCTCTCCTGAAGGGTCTGTGCCCACGCTCTCTCGAGGCAGCTCGGCGGCTGTTGAGCCACAGCAGCAGCTCCGTGGCACAGTGCAGGTCTGGAAAGCAAACACCTGTGTGAAGGCACCAACCATCCATCCCCTGTCCTCCTTTGGGGCATCCCGCCCTGAGAACAGGCCAGCAGCACACCTGGGAGGGAAAGGTCTGCTCCTCCCCTCAATCCACTGCACACCACAAGGAGCTTCCCCTGCCGCTGCAAACTGGCGTCACCCCCAGCGCACTGGCCAGAGCCCGCCACCGTCCCTGTGACATGGCCACCCCGAGACCCCATGGCAGAGCACGCCGAGAGCAGCTCCTGAGGCTGCACGAGCAGTGCTCAGCAACACACAGGGAACTTCCAAACCACCACGACCTTTTCCCTACCACCTGACCCCTGCTCCTGGAAGCTCCACATTCTGTTCTGACTTCAGAGGTGCAAGAGCTGTTGCTGTGGGATTCGTATGGCAGAATCATGTCCCTGAGAATCCAAACAACACACACTGTACACGGGTTCCCATGCCAGAGCTGCATCCCTGAGCCCATGGTGCTTTATTAGTAACATTTAAAAGGAGTTTTTCAACTGCCAGGGCTCAGGTCAACACTGAAAGCAAGGAAGTGTAGCTCCTGGAGCCAAAGGAGCTGCTCTTCCACCCCAATCCACCTGCCCCACACAAAATCCTAGGCAGAGTCTTTGCTTCCTTCATGAATAAATCATTTTAGAGAGCAGTATTTCCTTTTAATTTAAAATTAAACCATTCACTAAGCAGGGGGCAGGGCGGGGGAGGAGGGGGAAGAGCAGGAGAAGAGTCTGGAAAATCACAAGTATCTGACTTCTGCAGAGGTCAGGGAACCTCTGACTCAGTCACACACCAAGATGTACCCAAACTGCCACATGCAACTGCACAGGATCACACCACCGAGGTCTGTTCCTTCCCACACCCAGGACGTTTGAGAGCTGGAGAAGTCGGCAAATGCTGATGGGATCCAGACCAGCTTGAACAGCCCGACCTCTCACCTCTTCTTCTCCCAGGCAGGTTTTCCTTAACAAACCCAGATCTCTTATCCGAAGGGATAAAGGGTATTTCTGGGGTGGTGAAAATGTAGGCATGGGAAAGAGCGTGCGCTGCCTCTCCACCCTCCGGCAGGCTTGAGAGCTGAGAAACATTAGCTGTCATGAACCACAATCAAATCAGGTTTGAAATATTTAGCAGTGGCTTGGAAAATGTGGCGGTGCAGCTCTGACAGGCGAGATGTGCAGACACCCATTTTCCATTATAATGGAAATATCAAGCCTGTTCTGAATATGTATAACCTAGAAAAATGTATTGATTTTTCATTCGGCATTAAAAAAATGAAATACCCTGCAGCTGTCAAAAGCCTTTTGTTAAAAGCTCATCTTTCCTGGAATGAGATTTACCAGAAACAAGTTTTAATTGTACATGGGGTCTCTCCTTTGGAACAAAAAGAATCTCTGACACTCCCTTTTTCAGGATAAGTAGCTAAAAAAGCTGACAGAAAGAGAGGCCTGAGCCCTGGCTGCACGGCTGTCGGGGGTGAGGGCTGGCTGAGCATGGAGGCCACGGGCACGGCCCAACGTGCCAGCACTGCTGTGGCCAGGAGGGGCTGCGAGCCCGGGGCCAGCACTGCCTGACCCACAGCCCAAATCTTCACTGGGTACACCTGACCCACAGCCCAATGCTCCATGGGGTACACCTGACCCACAGCCTGACTGCTCCATGGGGTACACCTGACCCACAGCCTGACTGCTCCATGGGGTACACCTGACCCACAGCCCAGTGCTCCCCTGGGGTACACCTGAGCCCCCCGGGCCCTGCACAGAGAGGTTTGGGTTCATATGGAGGAGGAGGGAGGTCCAATGTGGGGCAATGCCCTCCTACATCCTGGAAGCCCAGGATGGGCTCAGCTGCCCCCGAGCTGTGCCAGGGTCACCATGCAGGGCCTGGTGCCTGACTCAGGAGGGGCACACACTCAGCCAAGGCACAGGGAGGCAGTTCCAGCTCACACCGTGCCCATGGGCCCAGCGCACTCTGCTGTGGTAACGGAGCAGAGACAGAGCCCAGAGGGGGGCCTGACCTCAGCACCCACTCTGGATGCACGTATGTGCTGCAGCACCATTTGTGCCAGCTCCTAACGGGATTATTCCACATCAGCTTGTTCATTCCTACTGTCTTTCTGAAATGAAAAGCAGGACTCCAAGCAGAGCAAAGGCAGCACCAAGCAAGGTTATGGGAGGAATGCCATGGAGCTTCATCCTGGATGCAAAGCTGGAGGATGAGTCCCTTGGTTTAGTGACACTTATTTCCCAGACAGCTCCAGTCCAGAGCAGGGCCAGAGAATCTCTGCTGCTTTCACTGACAAACAGAAACCGCTGACTGTGGCGTGCTCAGTTGACACAGACATCAGAGAGTCACAGAATTGTTTTGGCTTGGGAGGGACCTTCAAGACCATCTTGTTCCAAATTCCTGACATAAGCAGGGACACCTTCCAGGTTGACCAGGTTGCTTCAAGCACATCAGACCTGGCCTTGAACACACCCAGGGATGGAGCAAGCACAACCAAGAACCCCTTCCCTGGGAGAGCATCACCATTCTCCCACTCCCTGGGAACAAGGCTGTCCATGGTTTTTGCAAACTGGGCTGTATTTTAAGCCAGTAAAACCTGACAGGGACTTATCCCCTTTAATTTCAGTAGGACTAGAAAAGTTGCTGTTATTTTCACACATGAAACATAAAAAAAAGGCAAATTCCTTGAGCATATTTGTAGTGGAGCGTGATGTGATTGTGTTGTCATTTATGGGAAATAATCGCAAGCCCATCTCTCCCTTTCCCCCCATTTTCCAGTCCAAATAACCATGAAAAATTACACTTCAATGTCAGGAGGACAACAAAGGAGGGGCTTTCTCCTGCGGCTTGACGGCTTTTCAGCCTCCCCTTTCTTGGACAAAAACTACCTTCAATTCTGTTTCATTTTAAATGTGATCTAACAAATGCATCTTGACAAGTTCCTTTCTCTTTTTCTTTTAAACAGTATTTTGCACAGTTTAACCTAGCTCCAAATTGGAATCAGCTGGAAAGGAGATGCATGCAAAAACACAAACACAGATCAAACAGCAAAACAAAAGAGCCCATCTCCAGCTGCAGGTCTGCAGGGAGAGGACAGAGCAGTCTCCACACAGAGACCTGCAGGACAAGGGTCCAGAGACAAAGGGGACCCGTGGGAGGAAGAGGATGGAGGACGTGAAGGGCAGAGGTGACAAGGCAGGAGCACAGGAAAGGTGCCGGGGGGACGGGAGCCCAGCCCCATCTTGTGAGGGAAGGCAACCCTGGGCTTCTGCTAAAGACACACGGCAGAACTCCTCGAGCAGACAACGGCAGGTTTTGTAGAATCATGGAACCATTTGGGTTGGAAAAGCCCTCTAAGATCACTGAGTCCCACTGCTCCTCCAGCATTACCAAGGCTTCCACTGACCCATGTCCCCAAGTACCACATCCATATGGGTTTTAAATCCTGCCAGGGATGGCGACTCTACCACTGCCCTGGGTAGACTGCGCCAGGGCTGGACAGCCCTTTCCAAGAAGGAATTTTCCCAATACACAATCTAAACCTCCCCTGGCACAACTTGAGGCTGTTTCCCCTTATCCTGTCTCTTGTTCCTTGGGAGAAGAGCACTGCAGGCCCTCAGCAGACTGTGCCAGTAGAGCAAGAGATGCTTTGTGCTCACTGGGAATACAGGCTCACTTCAGGAAACCTGTGGAGATCCACAAACAAAACCAGTGCTGATGCCAAGCTGAAGTTAATAGCCAACTTTAGCAACTTCGCAGCAAGGTACATCTTGAGAACACTGTAACTATAACAAAAATGAGCTATAATTAATTCATGCTTAGCCTTAGGGGCTGAATATGCACAGGAGAGCTCCCAACATCCTTAACCCATCATCCTCACAAACCACACTTAAATGAAACACTAAAATGTCTTCTATTTAGTTGTTTTTTTTTTTTTTTAAATATACAACTCCTACTCTGTTCTCCCTCTCCATGGTATTGCTCCAAGGAAAAACTAATTAATGTCTTGATGACCCTCTTTCTCCCCCTCCCCAACTGTTTCCCAATCTCAGCATGTTTGGAGTTCTTTTTAAGCTCAGCTAAAAACTTGGGAAAGCCATAATTGCAGTGCCCTGGTTTAT